>JAOYMR010000016.1:9586246-9606448 GCA_025802075.1 Tenebrosternarchus preto | reverse complement strand
ACTCTGTGCAGGCCAGTCAAGTTCATCCACACCAGACTCTGCCATCCATGTCTTTATGGACCTTGCTTTGTGTACTGATGCACAGTCATTTGGATGGCTGAGCGAATACTTTTTGCAATATAGTGTACTTTTGAACCCATGAAATTTTAGTTTTCCTTAAATCAACCACTTTTGTTAAATAAAGAATAATAATATAATATAATATAATATAATATAATATAATATAACCATTTATTTTGTTTGAGTCCATTATTTGGAATGTCAGTATTGTGAATTTGGGTGTATAAGATTTAACAAGGTTATTTTTTTATTTTTATTTTTTGCTATAGGGTTCACAAAGTTTTCGGCATATATATCATTGTATATATATATCATTATATATATATATCATTGTATATATATATCATTATATATATATATATCATTGTATTCATGAAATGGAGAAATTCATATACTGGCATTTTGTTGTTCATGTCAAATGTATTGTGCATATAGTCAACAAATAATCGGACGGTTTGTCCACAGATATCCAACCAGCAAATGGGCCAAACTAGGGATGTTCCACGCTCGGGATGAGCGCACCATTCAGAGCTTTCCACTGGACGAGCACCTGTACGCCAAATATGTCAAGGTACACGAGGATTTATTTAAGGAAGAAGCTGCTTGTGATTTACCTTCATCCTGATTTGGCCATAAGTCTGTTTACATGATGATTCATCGCAGCACAGTGCAGGTTTTTTATGCTATTTGTGCTTTTGATGAAGGTCCATGAAGGTCTCTGACAGATGTGGTCACATGCTTAGTATAAAGTTTCTCAAAGTTGTAGTGTTGATTGACTGTGGGTTCGTGTACCTTCTGCGTGACCTCTGACCCTTTTTCTTCACTCTTTCACATGTAGTACTGGGGTAGGATTCATCTGTGAATGAGAAGCCCTAATCGGCTCCTACATCACATCCTTTTTTCCCAGTAATGGCTCTTTCTGCTCAGCGGCTTCAGTCTTTTTTCCTCCCTCTCTCTCTCTGTATTTTTCTGTGTGTGTGTGTGTGTGTCTCTCTCTCTCCCCTGCTTCAGATGTTCACCAAATACATTAAGGTTTGTCCCCCTCTCTCTCTCTAACATCTCTTGAGATGCATGGCTGCATGGATCAGAGCTGAATGGGTGGTGTGGGGGTCTGTAGTCGGTCCCGGTTAACTGTGACCGCACCTCAGCGTCGGGGTCTCCTCACATGTAGCCCTGTTTCAGGGGCCCTAGAAGAATATGTGGAGCATCTCCAGGCATCTCAAACCTGAGAACAGTTACTGTGTAAAAACATAAATACTTTAATGATGGTTCCCAGTTTGTGCATCTACGTTTGAAACTACACTACCAAGGATTTACTGACATGAATCTACCATGAAATTTTACATTTTTTAATGGTATAGAGCACATCAGATGTGCGTTCAGCTAGGTTTCCTGGACAGGGCTGCCTGATGTTAAACTCATGATGTCCTACTGTCAGTAAATATTTCCTTTGAACTCAGCTAACTGGTTGCTCACTTGCTCCACCTGCTGGAGGATTTGTTTGAGTGCATCTTGGTAGATTTAGCTTATTAGCATGGGGTGCAAATGTATGTGCTATGTAATCTTCCATCTGACTATGCATAACGGCTCATTTATTCACGCCCCAAGCTGCGTTTGTGTGTTGTACTTGCAAATTCACTCTGCTTGTTGCACTGCCTAACTTTGTGCTCTGTGGGGAGGCTGAAGCTGACGTTTAGCCCTTTGTTTGGATAAAAGTACTTCAGATGTTTGCTATTTTACTGTTTAGTATTTTTGTTGTGAGCTGTAATCTGTAATGGAGGCTCTGATCCCAGTGATGATAACGACTGTCTCACTGCAGTTCAGTAACTCCACTTTTTCTAGAAACTTCACCTTTTTTAGTTCTTTCTACTGCCAACATGAGTTTTTCAGCTTTCCACTGCAGTTCATACAGAGCTCAGATGTGCCGAGTTCTCTATTGCTGCACAGATGATTTTGGACGTTCTTAAAGGCTTTTGATGTGAAGCAGATGGTTGTTTGGTCTCTAGTCTGTAGTTCATTCTTCTTTCAGTCGATTAAGCTTAGAGAAAATGTCCATCATTACCCCCCATTATCTGACCGCAGCACTTCAGGTTCACGTTAATTGGCCGTATCTCAGCTCTACGTAACTGTCGGGTGGAGTCAGTCTTGTTTTTGTTGTCACTGTAGGTGGAGCTGCTGTCACACTTCGGGTCCGAGCACTTCTGTCCTCTCAGCCTCATCAGGTAAAGGAAGCCAAATGTTTCATAACACATGAAACGGGCTGGACTCTAGACCACGTCCTGTCTGATTGGTGTACTGTCCTTGCTGAACTGTGAAGTAAAACCTGCTGTTTTAGTTCTTGCTCCTGTAAAATAATTTACAACAGTGTCAACCTCTAGGGTAAGCAGTGTAAGGGTAAGGCTCTAGGGTAAGGCTAGTCAAAAAACTTTAACCTTCAGGGAACATGCAGGGGAAGAAAAATAAAACTGATTTCAAATATAAATTTTCTTCATTTTCTTTTTTTTTTGATGTAGTTAATGTTATGTTAAATGTTAAACCATGTTGGCCTGATCTGTTTATAGATAACACTTTCAGACTTTGTTCATTATACCATAAAACCTTACCAAAGCCCCACTGTATGTTCTGTGCATAATGCACGTATTTAATCAGTTAATCATTCAGATCCCTTTTAATATGTGTGTATCCCCCAGTCTTCCAACACGTTTGTGTAGGAATGGAATGTGTTTTCATGTGAGGCCTGGGTCTGTCTCTTTCTTTTGTGATGTAAGAGTTCTCTTTTTTGATATAAGGGTTCTCTTTTGTGATGTAAGTGTTCTCTTTTGTAATGTAAGGGTTCTCTTTTGTAATGTAAGGGTTCTCTTTTGTGATGTAAGTGTTCTCTTTTGTGATATAAGGGTTTTTGGCACAAGTATGATGGAAGAATACGAACTCAATTCCGAACCGTCTGAGAGACTCAACTTCCAGGATGAAGACTATGGTGAGGCCTAGCTGCCTCGCTCCAGTAGTCGAGCGACGAGTCCTGTTTATTAACATGCTTTTATCGTTTGTTTTAAGTTTGATATGTAGAAATGGTTTTAACCATTTCATCTCACCTATCTAGCTCTAAGTCTTTGTTAGCAAGTACCGTTCTCCTGTTTACATGTTTACATGTTTCTTTGTAGATGACCCACCTAGATATGCACATTCAGATGACAAAACATCAAAGAATCTAATTGGTTCTGCCAAAGGTGAGCTTCCCAGCATTTACGTCTCTTGTTTGTCTTATTCTTGGCTTGGAATCAACGCAGTAGAGGAATGAGTCTAGTTAGTTTTGAAATGTATGTTGGAGATAAACTGTTAAAAGTAAATCCATTAGTATTAGTAGTCAAATGTTAGTAAATTATAACATAATTGGGTTATTTGTCCTGATTATAAACAGAATGTCCTATTTTTCCAGATGTGATTCTAAATATGGTGAACAATATTGCTTCCAATGTATTGGGTGGAAATCCAGAAGATAAGAGTGGAGGTAAAGCTACACACACACACCTGTGCATAGTTTTAAGACTTCAACTCATAAGGTGTCCTTTGCACCTTTTGTGAGTGTTTATTCTACAAGAGTGTTTATTTTTATCTTTCTTTAAATTGTGTTTGGCAGGTAATTATTCTTCCTCAGATCTAAATCTAACAGAGACATCAGGAACTCAGACCACCTCTTCTATCTCTACCAGTATTATGTGAGTACGAGTAAAAATGAAGCTCGTTAGCATGAAAAGACTGAAAAATGAATTGAGAAATACGTGGATGGTTTGTTTCATGTCCAGTTGATGGGCGTCTGTGGTGCATTAACATTTGTACTGTGTTAGTATTCGTACTAAGGTTGCATTATTTATGACATTACAGGAGCACTTTACAAATATGCTAATAAAACATGAAGATTATTTCACTAATAGAGGCTAATTACCATATGTAAGCTTTTATTTATTCATAGATCTTTGCATAAACTTTCCTTTAATTCCCTTATCTATTCAGGCTGCAGACACTGACGGTGGACCAGCATAATTTGGATGAAAACATAGAGACACCTCCCATCACAGAGGATGGAGATGGAGATCTGGAAGTTGCTGCTCCCACGATTTCGCTCTCCGAGACTCCCACAGCAGTGTTAGCAGCTACAGAGTCCCTCAACCCGGAGGCCCCCGACGAGGAACAGATCATCACCCTGCTGCCCAAAGAGGAAGGGGAGGAGTCTGAGGACCAATCAGAACAGCAGTCTGGCTTCATAATGCAGGAGGAGGAGGAGAGAGTGAAGGCAGATGGAGATCGGCAGGTAGTACGGGCGAGTGTGGGCTGTGGTGAGCTGACTCCTGACTCCTGCTCCTGCGTGTTTTCTCTTCAAGAACACCTTCTGCAGAAGTGCTTCCCTGCACCTCCTCAAAGGAGGAAAAAAGAGACGAGGGAGACGGAGCAGCAGTCACCATCGCAGCCCAGCATGCATCTGCAGGAAACGCACATGCCAGTCCTGGCTGGGATCTCCTCATCTATAACTAGGGTGCTCCACACCTGGACAGCAGAAGCATCTTCCCTTCTGGAAGCTTCCCCAACACAGACAGCGATCCCACCTTTCTCTGAGAGTTCCAGGAAGCTTGAAGCGGGACATCTGGATCTTGCTCCAAGTTTGACCTCATCCATGCTGGATCCTGCTTCTGCCCGCACGCTTTCCTCCAGAACGTCCCAAACCACGGGCTTCCTGGAGCCTTCAGCCAATGAGCCTTCTGACCTGCAGCTCCCTCTGCAGGAGCAGAGCCAAGAGAAACCGAGAGACGTCAGAAAGACCTCCCTCCTCACCTCCCACTCAGAACCAACATCTGCTCCGGTTCTGGCCACCAAAACCGACGAAGCGGGTCATGACCAGAAGCCCCAGTCTGCACTAGAGAAACCCGGCGCTGAAAAGGACACGCAACAACCGAGTGTGATGACCAGAGCCGTGGACCAGACTCCCCTGTCCCCTCTCTCCACCCCCACAGACCAGTCCTCTTCCCAGCCAACCACAACCAGGACCGCGGCCGCTACCCAGACCTTTACTCCCATGCCCGTAACAGCACCATCAGACGGGCCCAGAGGGGAGGAGCTCCTGGAGGAAGACCAGCCAGGGCAACTGAACCCCAACGAGTTCTACGCTGAAATGCTCAGTACAACAGACGTGCCGGTCCACGGCTCCAGCCAGAAGGAGTCCGTCTTCATGAGGCTCAACAACCGCATCAAGGCCCTGGAGGTGAACATGTCACTCAGTGGCCGTTACCTGGAACAGCTCAGTCAAAGGTGAGAACGGGGAGTTCAAGAACTTTAAAGGCTACCAGTAACCTCTAGAGCAGGGGTGTGTGGACCTGTAGAGTTTAATGACTGGATCTGACCTGACTCTGGCACTGCTGCTCTGTGGTTGAATTTAATTGACTGAATTTAATTGACTGAATTGTCTGTGATTGAATTTTATTATTCTTGTATTTTTATATGTTCATTGTCTCACAGGTACCGCAAGCAGATGGAGGAGATGCAGAAGGCTTTCAACAAGACCATTATCAAACTCCAGAACACTTCAAGAATGGCAGAAGAACAGGTGAGCAGTGATGAAAAGTAATGAAGTAATTTTACTGTCTGTCGTTTGAGATCTTAATAGAGTAAATTATAGCAAAGTTCTGTGATAGCAATTCTCTGTTCGCACAGTTAAATGAACAGTTTCTTGGGGGCAGCGATTTCTTCTTCTCCAGTTCAGCTTTCAGTGAGGACTGGCTGAAGTTCAGCATCACATCTGTTTTGTTCCGTGTAGGATCAGAAACAGACCGAGTCTATCCAGGTCTTGCAGGGACAGCTGGATAATGTGACTCAACTCCTCCTGAACCTGTCAGTGCGAGTGAGCCAGCTACAGAGAGAGGTATCCAGTAACCGACCCCTGGTCGTCACTAACACCATAACCATGTGAACATAGCTCACGGCGGACAGGTTAACAGCTGTCGGTGAATAATATTTTTCGTTTTGGTCCACTGCATGAGTATATCCATCGTATATTCAGTGATCATTGTTGTGCTGGGTGAATGAGTGGTTTTGAGGAGACCGGTCTGAGCATGTGCGTGTCGTGCAGGTCTCTGACAGACACGGCTTCCTGCTCCTCTCTATTCTCCTCTGTATGATCCTCGGCCTGCTGGTCTGTACCAGTGTTTGCCGTGTGACAGCGGAGACGATCCCACCGACAGACGCAGACGTGCCTCTGCACAACACCTACAGCTACTGCTGCCCAGAGTGAGTCCCTCCACACTGTACACACACACACACATACACACACACACACACACACACACACGCACACACACCTACAGCTACTGCTGCCCAGAGTGAGTCCCTCCACACTGTACACACACATGAACACACACACACACACACACACACTCTGTACACTTTATACTCACCCTGGCACTTTATACAGTTTGCACTGTTCCACCTTAATTTCATAACTATATTAACTTATGCATATTTTGTAATTTTTTGTACAATTTTACTCCTTTTATCAATCTTTACTCTCGTATCAGTGGCTGAGCATCATGAAAGCACTTCACTGTCTATTGTACCATGTATGACTGTGTACAGTGTATGACTGTGTATGTGACAAAGAATTTTTTATTTGACTTGATTTGACATACACATGTACACAAATGCAAAGACATGTATTTACACACACACACACACACACACACACACACAAACACATATACACACATCCACATACCTACACTCTTATGTGGTGATATTTGGTTTGGGTATTTAGCTTGACTTTGATTCAGTCTAATCCAGATGTTCTTCTCCTTTCAGAGCCTCTCATGGTTATGAAGATGTGAGTCCAAAGAGGAGAGCATCTTACCCCCTTACACAGTCATCACTGCAGATTCCACCCACTGAAGGTAAATCAAGTCTGTCAAGCAAGTCTGCAGCTTAGCGACAGTGTAAAATGCTGCGTAACAAACACACAGGACTTTATTCAGTGTCCTGTTTTTCTAGGTCCACATGAAGCTTACAACATAGAAACTCAAAGGAATTTAACTAGGAATAAAAAGGTAAGATGCTGGTTATTGTTTATAAATTCCTCCATGGTGTGACACTTATATGAGATGATCCTCCCACATGTCCTGCTTATATGAGATGCTCCTCCCGCTTGTCCTGCTTATGTGAGATGATCCTCCCGCATGTCCTGCTTATATGAGATGCTCCTCCCACATGTCCTGCTTATATGAGATGATCCTCCCGCATGTCCTGCTTATATGAGATGCTCCTCCCGCATGTCCTGCTTATGTGAGATGCTCCTCCCACATGTCCTGCTCCATGTTAAAGAGCCTCATAGTCTCAAAGTGGTATCACACCATGGCCACTTTGCAGATTGCAGCCGAATCCATTTTTCCTGGTGACATTCTTGCTTTCTTTCTGCTTTCAGAGGAAACGTAAAATGAAATCTGGAGGGAGACCAGAGACTATAACTCCCACTCTCCTCTCTGTCCCCAACGGGGTGCTGCCACATCACAGCTCTCCTCCTCGAGGCTCAGCCACACAGCCCTCGTTGTCCCGAGGCCCGGGGCCCCCTCCCTCCTCCCCCCTCGGGGACCCTTTGTCTGAGGGCAGCTCCGAAGGGTCTTCCCATTCGGACGAGCCCTCGTTCTGCGGCATCGCTCCATGCAGCCGTCTGTGCGAAGGCCTCCCGCCCCCGATGAGCCGCTCGCAGCGGAGGTGCTACAAACGGCGGCGCTCCAAGGCCGGCAGCTCCGTGGTTGAGCAGCTGCCGGAGCGGTGGAAGAGCCCCTCGGTAGGACCCGGACCTTCGCCGCACGGTTTTACCGGGGGAAGCACGGGATAGTGCTGAGATGGAAGTGGAACCAGGGGCGGAGCCTCCGAACTCTCAGGCCTGTCCTGAGCTCAGTCTGGCGCTGCTGTTTTCATTGGCCGTCACTGATTGCTGGCTAGTAGCTTAATAGCCGATTTATGGCCGCGATCGCAGTATGGAGTCTAGCAAGTCTTGCGGCTTTAAATGCCACTGTAATGTTATGTTTATCCTGTGGATGTGTGAACACTGCCCACAGTTGTGGGAAGAACAGGGTCATGGACTTTGAGATAATCATCTGCTCTCAGATAATCATCCACACAAAGAGGGATCAGTTGTGGTTAATGATGTCTCACTGCACTGCAGCTTTTAGTATAAAATCATAACTCCTCATTTTTAATCTGGCATGGACTGGAGGAATACTCATGCTTTACTTGGTGATCTCTGGACTGGAGGAATACTCATGCTGGTGATCTCTGGACTGGAGGAATACTCATGCTGGTGATCTCTGGACTTTAAATTTCAGTGAACAAACTTTTCAAGCAGTGAAAAACAAAAGCTGATTGTTGAGCAGTTTTGATAAAATAAAATAAAAAATGACATACTGAACTTTTCTTGAACCCCAGCCATTTTTGTCATAGTTACCATTTCAGCTTTTTAGACGGCAGATAATCAGACTAATAATCAGGTGAAAATCAGATGAATGCAGTAGGGCTCTACTTTGCAGCTGTGGGCCGTCTGTCATGTTTACTGAACCCAAACGCTCACATACACACACCCTCCTGGGTGGTCTGTTTCCCTCAAACTCAGGTCCTCTACCAAAGGCCTGTTGGGAGCTTGAGGGTCCTGCGTAAAATCAGCGTAGTATAGTCACTCTCACATCTTGGGGTCACAGCCCCTTGTGCTTAGGTTACCATAGGAACCACTGTTGCATATAGAGAGTACCAGTTTGGACACACCTGACTGTATGCATGGTTTTAATAGCAAAAACGACATTTTAATCAGATGGATAGTCCTTAAATTTGTTTGTAAGACAAATATAAATTGATTGGTATTTGCCTACATATAAACTGATTTTCGAAACACACGCATGCACACACATTTTTAACCTTTAATCTTGACTGTAGCTCAACATATTGTCTAGAATATTCAGGGAAAAGATCTGACTTCACAGTTCCTTTATTCTTGTTTTCAAAAACAAGCTACATAGTTATTAAAATAAAAGGTAACATTTACAGCATTTGCAATCTTCTGATTAGTAGCTAACAAGTTTAACCACTGATCTACCCCTGCCCCAGGTAAAGATTATGGAATGAATGATTCCCAGATTCTATAGTTTTCATAATTATAAAATCCCAGACTGAGGTGGATAATGACGTTTTGGGTGAAAACATCCGTTGAACATCCATGAATGGCTCATGTACATACAGCATTGCCAGAAAGAAATCATCAAACTCCATTGCATGCTTATATCATTGTTACAATATTTGCACACCAGTAGATGTTACTGTCTTCCGAGTTTAGTGCCTCAAATCTTAGTGCCTCAGATCTTTTCCCACTATCAGCAGGAAGAGGCTGCAAAAGCTTCAAGAGGTTTTATCTGCCCATCACTATTTTGGGTGAGGAGGGAAAACCCTAACATGCATGGACATAGATCACTAAGCAAGCAAAGATATAAAACGGTAAACAACTAATTACAGCTAACAAGGCCAAGAATTAAATAAAAAGGCAATCAGACAAACGGCTTTTAAAGAGCAAAATCTATCCTACTAGCAGAAGTTCTGGGCTCTGATTGGATTTAAGAACTCTAGAAGGAGTTGGAGCCATTACAGATGATTGATAGGGCTACACATAGTAATGATTAACAGACAAAGCTTTACAAAAAGCCTAGAAAAGTTACCTTAATAAACTTCTTTATGAATGGTAGGAATGGCACCAAAAACTTCAACAGTAAATAGGCATACATCACTGCAATGTTCAAATGTACAAAAAATGACCACTGCTGTTGACCATTAAATTACTAAACAGTTTCTAGGAATCATACCTTTTTTACTATGTTTATTGAGTTTACAAAACAGTATGAAAACTGGAGAGGAACATATCAATAAGTGCAATGACAAAATGCATCATCAGATTTAACTTGAGCTTAATTGCAAACAGTAGCGACGTAACGCGTTTCCTCATTAATAAGCGGGGGTTACCGGCATATTTTGCGTCATAATTTATCGGTTGCATGAAACCGTGTAACGGTGTTTTATCCTCATTTACTAGCAAATTAATGACTACGCTTTCCCGTTTGTCTGTCAACTGTTCGGTAATACATTCGCTTCCAGCTTGATCTCCATGTATCGAGCTCTCTTCTCTCGCGCCTGTACCTTCTGGGTTCTTCTTCGCTGGGTGAAGATAAGTAACGACGTTCGTGCCAGGACCCATGTGCACCACCCAGCCATTACGTCATTCTTACAATAACCTGCAGAACTAGTATTTAAAGATCACCGCACTTTGACTCCACAATAAAAGAAGGCAATGATAAAATAACATTTTATCCAGAAAGGTATTATAACTATCATCGGAATTAAACCGAACAGTTTACAGATGGTACACATTATCTGTTTAGCACGACAGAACAATCGCTGAAGTATTTTCAGCAGCTTTGCAATATCTTTAAATGTAAAAGGTGTTGCCTCGTATGTCATGGGCAAAATTATGCGTATATTTTTGTGTGTTTTAAGCGATGTTTTTATAGTGTGTGTAATCATTTACTAAATGTTGTACTGTGCCTGACATTTTGGTTTCTTCAGGCAGACAAAACAAACTGCGCCCTCCAAACTGTCATTATAAAGAAACTCGAACTTGGAAGTGGACACAGTATTTGTAGTAGGAACCAGACGTCGTGATGTCGACATTATAAACATTTTATCTGCTATCCCAAACCACCAATGAATTTACACCAATGAATATGAGTTTTTAAATTTCACGCTAATTGTAAAATTATACTGCATTCAAAAAATACGTTTGTTCGGTTATAATTTCTTTTCTTACGACTCCATGCACGTACCTCTCCACCCTGCACGCGATTTTGTTTTGAATAGGCGCGTGTGCGCGTACGGTGTCAACAAAGCTCACGTGCGTATTCATCAGAGTCGCTTGGACAGATTACGGTTGTACTCTGGTCGTACCTCGCTGTCTGGTTGTTCACAGTGGTGGTGACCTGCCACGTTGCAAAAATAAATGGAGAAGATATAGTATTGTGCATTGTTACTGTTACAAATACCCGAAATCCAGAAGATGTCGCTAATTGTTTTAAAGCTATGCACAGATACCACAACCGAACAACTCCGCAAAGTTGGGGTTTGTAGCTAGCGACCATTTACCCGACCGTGACTGCTCAAAATATGCAAAGCGTATTTCTCCAAACACCTGATTTTTTATTTTTTATTTTTTTAGAAAACTGTAATTTCTTCTGTAATATGTTGAGAAACTATAATTACTGTACGAATCGTTTGCGAGTGAAATACCTAAGCTTGCTATCTAAATCGGTCTGACAGATGACGTAAAACCGAAGTACTAGACTTTGGGTTGGCCGCCATTTTGGAGGTATTCTATAGTCAACTCGGAGCATTTTCTTTTCGTGGGCTTCTTTTTGTTGGTGAAATGGTACGGTACTGTTGTGTGAACGGTTGCAATAATAAGTCCCACGATGGGAAAGGGAGAAAACTAAACAACGGAGCAAGATTTTTTAGGTTTCCTACCTGGAAAAAAAGTCACGGACAGCAGGTAGAGGAGATTACGAAGAGGCGTCGTATGGCATGGGTTGCAGCTGTGAGGCGCAAAAACATCACTTTCGCCAAAATATCTCCGTTTATGTATGTTTGCTCTCGACATTTTCATAAAGGTAAGAGACCGTTTTGTTGCTTAAGAAACGTAACTCAATGTGCTGGTTTTCTGTCTTGTAAAGTAGTTAACATTGTTATGCTCGCTTTGTTTTGGAATAGCCACACTACCTGTTAGTAAACAGCAGACACTCGGGCAGGGCTGCACAAGTTATTCTTGTTAAGACCGTGAAACGTCATGAAATTGCTTTGTAACTAACTACAAAACTGTAACTGTTTTTGCAGGTCAGCCTGCGTATGAGATGATGGAGGCTGATCCAGACTGGGCACCATCCCTGCATCTGGGCCACGCGGACATTAAACACACAGATACTTCACGCTCTGCAAGACCATGCAAGCGGGAGCAGATGAGGAAAAGCACCCAGCCAGCGGAGACTTGGGCCCCCGTGGAGGAGACACGCGAGGCTGCAGAAAGTTACCAGGTAGTAGTCGTTAGCCACAGCGTATCACTTTTAGTGGTTACCGTGCATCAGACTATCTGCAGTAGGCCACGCAATATATTTTGGAAACGGACGTCTTCGAAGTCCTTCACATACTCTGCCATTTTCCAAAATAGGTAAGAAAACTGCTGCTGATGTTAACCGTGATGAAAGGCTTTAGCTACATGATAATAAAAGCACGTTTACTTGTGCGCATTAATCTGAACTGATTTTGAATGGAAATTGAAGGAATCGGTTAATATCAGGTTTGTTTTAGGCTAAAACATAAAGTAGCTATTGAGGCATCACGCAACGTCTTCTTCACCATTTTGTAAGCATAATCCAACGGAATGTATCTTTAGAGAAATATAATGCCTCCTTCTGGTGGCTGTAGTACAATTCTGACTGTATGAATTATCTGGGCTCGGATTGTCCTCAGGTTTGGAACTGTAACTTCGTTGCTGTATTCTAAAATATCTGACATTAATTGCGCAATAAATGTAACGGGACGGACATTTTGTCCCGACTCCTGGAAAAGGGTGGGCAGAAGATCTGTAGACCTCGAGCTCGGTGGTTTTAATACATCTACAGTAAACACCCATGAGTACAGTCTTCCTCTGAATAGGTGAACAGTAATTCTACATGCTTTTGCAGAGGGTCCTGTTCTGATTAAATGCACAACAGTGTGTCAAAACATGCTTGGATTTCTGAAGTGACTACAAATGCATGCAAATAAACAAGTAACTGCAGCTTCATACTCATCCTATTATTATTACCTCTTTGTTTTTTTTTAATCGTGGAAAATATCTCACTGGCCTTAATCCCTAACAGGTGTGTCCAACATAATGGTGTTTATTCATACAGTGAAACTTAATACCTTACAAACAAAAAATTGCCCACAGTAACTCATTTAACACACTTTACCTGTTTGAAGTATAGTTTTTCATTGATGCTTTTATATGGATATAGTCAGCAATTACTTGTTGAACAATACTGTAAATGTTTAATTGTCTGAGGTAAGATTTTATTTGTCCCGGACAGTTGGACAGGTATAACTGTTGAACCTGTTTCTGAGACACAGCTTGTTACATTGTTACACATAGCTTGTTACATTGACGTTACACACAGCTTGTTACATAGAGGTTACACACAGCCTGCCTGCAATAGGGTTTGCCATTTATTGAGTGATTTGTTTCCTGATCCACAGGTTCAGGCCTTTAGTGTGAAAGAGGAACCAAGTGCAGATCATCCAGAGCAGAGCCATGCTGGTTCAGAGTCTCGACCGCAGCAGAAACCCCCTCTCCCATGGCTGCAGCGTTCAGTTGAGCGGCAAGTGAAGCCTGAGGGAAGACTTCAGAAGAGAGTAAATATTCTGGTCATGAGCTTGAAGAATAGCATTAGGATAAGTGCATTCCCAGTTTTTAAAAAGACCAATTTTAGGGCAGCATTTTTTTCTATATATTGTCACTCTACTGTATTTGGCCAAATTTAAAATTCAGAAAACATAAAACCCTATGATTTTATACATTATTCAAACTATGTACAATACCTAATGCTATTCATTTTACAGGTGTTCTCAGAAAAGGAAAACACTCCATTGCCATGTTCTGAAGTGGAAGATAAATTGCATTGTAAAGGTAGGAGAAATAAATAGCTGGTCTCTAACTAGCACTAGAGATGTACAGGAAAACTTCCTGTTAAGCTTTCAGTTTCCTGTATCATGTGTGAGGTATAAATTAGGCAGCTGTTTCTAGCATCACTTGTTCAATTGAAGTTAGATTTTCTCACACAAGAGAAAATAAGCATTGATTAGCAAAACTAGCAGTGATTAGCAAAGCCTGTAGATGAAAAGGAGCCGGTAGATTAGGAGAGTCAAAAAGGTGACGATGTTGCATGAAGATGGGCCCACAACCAGGAACACTGCAAATTCAGCTTTGTTGTGGAGATTTAAGTATGCATCACTTACTGGAGACTAGAATGGGGTGAAGCAGCTGAAGATCCAGTTTGGTACTGATATCTGGATGCCAGGTGCTAGGATAACAGGAAAGTGCGTGTGTCAGAAGCAACACGAGTCCACAGAGACATCCTGTTTTCTGTCTGTGTTAGGAGCCAGAGGTGATGGTGTTCTAGAATGCTGCATGTTTTCCTGGCGTACATTAGGGCCTCTGCTTGTAATCAAAGGTAGAAAGAGACTCCTCCAGCTGTTCGTTTTAGGATAACTGCAAACAACCTGGTCGTTTGTCTTTCACGAGGTGACCCGTTGTTTTACAGCGCAGGAGAATTCTGTCCTGTTCTGAATGGATGTTTATTGATTCTGGCCAGTTTGAACAGAGAAGAGTAGCGTGCGCGCGCACACACACACAAAGCTGTCCAACATCCACAAAGTAAACCTTCTGATCAAATGAGGTCAAATATATGTGGTTACTTGCAAACAGCTTGGATGATTCCTCTTCAGAATTCAGTGGTTTCCATGCTCAAAGAATTATTGTTAATAAAGCAGATTGTGTCCCTTGTAATGTTGGCCTCGCTTCACTATGCAAATGATACCAACGGGGAAAAGCTACACTTGTTTGGTTAATCATATGACTCTGATATGGTGATTTCAGCCTTGGATAAATGTGCTTGGCTTGAACTTGGATACATTTTCTTCCACAGCTGGAAAGAGGCTTCAAACCTACCAAATCACTGGCATTTTTAAGTAAGGTATTCACTTAGTATTATGATGCATTTTTCTTAGTTTGACATGGAACTGAAAGTAATAGTATTGTCACAGTACATTACACTGTGTAGTCTCCTCGGTATACTAAAAATAATTTTTTTCCTCTTGTCAGGTTTATAATCTGAAATACTAAGTGACATTGAGTCAGTGGATGGATGTTATTTCCCCTTCGTTTCAGGAGTGGTGAGGTGATGGTGAACATGCAGTGTTTGCTGGAGCTCTTCAGGTGTTGCTCTGTGTGTCTGGTTGAGTGCTGCATCACTGTTGAAGGCCACGAGAGCTTGTTTTACGTCGTCCAGGACTGTCAGAGCTGCGGACACCACAGAGAGTGGAGGAGCCACCCCACCCCTGAGGAGGAGCCTGTGGAGGCCCTCTGTATAGAAGACCAGGACTGTGGGGAGGTCTCTTACTCAGAGGTGGGGTACCTGACCGAGTGCGTGGGCCTTCTCTAGATTACATCGCTCATTAAACACTTTCAGTTCTATAACACATTAATATCCCTTCAAACTGGGTTCGCTGCATGTTTTAGATGTTTGTCTAAAGTTGACCTTTCAGGTGAAATGTTCCCAAAAAAGGCTTTTTTAAAATCACTGCAGCAAGTAACCAGTTGCTGGATAAATATGCGCGTTCATATTATTAATTAAAGGCTGTCTGGATCTTGCAGGTTGAGGTTCAGATTGCGTTGTCTGATTCCGAAGGCAACGAACAGAGCTACACACAGATGCTTACAGAGAAGGACTGGTCACGCATAACGACGTCTGAAGAGGAACTGAGCGAGCAGGAGGAGGAGGAGGAGAAAAAGAAAAAAGGGAAGAAGCCCGAGATGCAGGACAGTTCAGAAAAGTGGGAGGCACAGCTGGGCGGGACGGACACCGACTCGGACGTCTCTGTGGATGAGGACCTGCTCAGCATGCGGTTGGAGGACGTTCGGAGGAGGCTGACGGTGTGGTGTTCGGACTGTGGGGCGGGTGCCGTGCTGTCCTGCTCCACGCACCACCACACGAGAGCGTTCATCTGTTCCCAGTGTGGCCCGGACCATGGCGTGGACCTGCACGGATTCCACGAAGCGGCTGTTCGCTTCTTTGACTTTGCCAGCTTTCAGAGACACGTGGAAAAGGAACATGGCGCCAGGCTGTTTTATACACTGTGCCGGGAGTGTGGGATGTTTACTTCAGCAGAGGCTGAATCCAGTGAGAGGAAGGATTACGGATGTGAACATAAAACAAAAAGCATCATCTGTCCAGGGTGTGGGAAGAGGTTCCTTACTGGATTCTGCTTAAAGAGGGACAACAGAAATCTCTACCTGGATGCTGCTCACCCGTGCAAATACTGTTTGATGGTCTTCAAGAACCGGCCTTCAACGCTGGAGCACGGGCAAACGCTTCCAAAGGAAAAGCAGCCACACTGCTGTCTGGAGGGGTTTGAGAACATTTCTGAGCACAGCAGCCACCTCGAGTCTCACAGAGGCCCACCTAATAACGTCTGGGACATGTGTGGATAAGTACATGCTCGTCCAGTCAGGAGAGAAGACCTTCACGAGCCCAGGCGTGTGATCGTTCCTCCAACCAGATGGAAAACCTCCAGCTCCCACAGGCGTCTCCACACGGGGGTTTAGAAGCCCTTCATGTGTGAGCAGTGCAGATGCAGACAGGGGGTAACGAGAGTCTGCATAGCCACAGAATGGTTGTACTTCTCCTTTTCATTGTCCTCTAACTTAGATGCAGGGTCTTATCTGGAACAACTAAGGTGCAATACACTTTGAAGAGGACCCCCCCCCCCCCATTTGGTTAGGGATTCTGTGTTTATTTTCAGATGCTGTGTTTATTTTCAGGCTTGCAGAAGTATTTTCAGTCCATGTGCTGAATGCAATCAACACATTTTGTTATTGTATATTTGTGGCTCAGATAGCTTCTAGTGCTACACAGATTGGGATAAAACAATTTGTGATTATCGCTTGCATCCTTCAAAGAATTTCAGTTCACTTGAATGTTCCCCAGAAATAAGAAAATCTTCCTAATTTTTTGTAGTTTCTGATTTTGTACCATTTTTTTTCTGTTTTATCTAGACCCAGTGATTGCTACTAATTATGAGACCAGCAATATTTGCCAAACCTACATGAGCAATCCATGTAAATCACATACACCTCTGTCTTCACAAGATTTAGACCCCAGACTGACCACACAGAAGCTTCTGGAGACAAACAGAGGTTTCTTGACATTAAGGTGTCCAATTATGCTGGCACAACCAGCAAGTCATACACCTTTTGAGTGTATAATTATCATTAAAAAAAATCTAATAAGGTGAAACGTGCTAGGGTGAATGAGATCATTTTCAAGGCCCTATTTTCCCCAGGCTGTTCCTGGCTACAGCAAGCCGTTGGGAGTAAAGTGTTCTAGATGTGTTTGCCACACGGCCTTGGCTGCTGGCCAAGTCTTCTCATGCCCTTCTATTTGAGCTTCACCTATGAATGTCTTCAGACCAAAAAAAAAAAAACTCCCTCCCAGCAACAGATTTATTGTTAACCATGATCTTAAATATACATCTATTTAGCAAATAAATTTGCTCTGTAATTTGCTGTGTGTAGGATTTCTGTCTGTCAATTTATTGGCAGCCAATAAATCCACTGTTTATTCCTCTATTTATGCATTTAATATCTTCAACTGTTAGAAAATATTTCAGAGAACTAAAGTGGTATATTAGTATATGCATCACAACTCTCTCCATGGTTCAGGGCTATTTTCAGATTTTCAGAGCTGAACTTGTCTTCCAGACATGCTGATGGTCAGATGCACTTGACTGGAACGTTCATGAAATTTGTGCAGGTCAGCAGTAACAGCTGAAGTCATTCTGTTACATTTTGAGAACATCCACGTGAATATTCAGCCTGCTGAACCGTTAACAGGCTGTTACAGTTCATCAGTAATTTTATACAAAAATGTATTTGCCTGTTGTTTAAATTCACTATTCTGTAAGTAAGATGTGCAATACAATGGTAAGATCAAGGTATTTGCTGAATCTGATGTAATTTTAAAGGAATTGTTACAGCTGACAAACATTTTCAGACTGTTAGTGCACATCACAAAACAGTAATACCTAGTCTTTAGAACATCCGAACAGCATCTTTTTAAAAAAAAAAAAAAAAAAAAAAAGAGCCCAAAACAGACATGTGTCTGGCAGATCAAACTCCAACAGAGGGTGCTCTTTTCACAGCAGCTTGAGGTTTAGTGCGTTTCTAAAGTGCAGCAGTGGATTAAGTCTACCAACTGATTTAGCCTTCAGTCTCCAGGACTAGTCGAGTGACTAAAGACAAACTGGAGGTCACACCAGGAAACTCGCAGTTCTGATGGTCCACTTCCTTAAAAAGCCCTACCTTGCTTCTCCCATGGCGTACAGAGTGAACATGCTGAGATGTAGCAATAATGAGTCAACATAAGCATAAGGGAAACGGTTAGCCTGCCCCATTGCCTGGGCAACCATGACTGCTGCAAACGTGTGACAGTATGACATCTCCCGCTTCACACAATGTGACTGTTACAAGTGTTCCAGTATGACAGTCCCGCTTCATACAGTGTGACCGTTATAAGTGTTCAGTAAGCTTCAGGTCACACCTCTTAACCTTTTATTTATTTATTTTTTGGTCTGCAGCGATACGTTCCTCAGTACCACAATGACCTTAAATGCAGAAGAGCATAAACGATAATGCTCAGCTCGAACCAGAAGAAGCGAATCGGCAGTCTGCTGCCTTTAAGTTACGGAGAAACGCGGTTTCTATGGTGTGGTTGAGCGAGTGCAGTTTTCTGCGTATGGTAGCTACCGACACATCCCTGCCCACTTCCTGGAGCATACTCCGAATCTGCTGGATTGGCGTTCGAGGATTTTTCGTCATAATGGACAGGATTATCTGGTCGTCTTCCGCCGTGGTTTTCTTTGGTCGGCCGCATCGTTTCCTGTTGCTGACATCCCCGGTACTAGCTTTCTTCTTGATGATGTATGCAACCGTGGACTTGGACAAGCCCAACTCTTTGGCTATTTCTCTGATTGATTTCTTTTGACTTCTCAGGCTGACTATAGTCTCTTTTGTTTCCATTGACACCTCTTTGGACTTCATTCGATGAGGTACCACCACCATCCTCTAAACGAGAAATAGCATACCTTTAAAACTGCAGGTGACTTTACTTACTGCTGCAAATCTTGCCAAAAAATAGGACTGATATGGACAACCTTTTCTGTATGGATTAACATCTTTACATGGTAATCTCACTGTGTGGTTTAATTCTGGTAGTCATTTTACTAAAAGTTTACTAAAAGTAAATACTATCACTAAACTACTATACTAATACAATCGAAACACCTTTGTAGGAGAGGCATTTAAAGTCAGAGTTTGTGTCTTCAAGAAGAAATGGCTTGTAAAACCAAACCTTTAGTTATTAAAGGTAGTGTAGCAGAGGAAAAACAAAAAAAACAATCAAACTATAAATAAATAAGTAAAACGAAGAGGCTAATGATTTTTTGGCCCTGGGTACATACACACCTCCTCACTACTGCTGTCTTCGGGCTCCAGCGTGTGTTCTACCTCTGGGTGTGAGGCTGCTTGCTCGGCCTCCTGTAATTGGTGGAGGGCCTCCCCACACTCCTGGTCTTCTTTAAGCAGAGCCTGTGCAGGCCCCTCCTCAGGGGTGGGGTGGCTCCTCCACTCTCTGTGGTGGCCGCAGCTCTGACAGTCCTGGACGACGTAAAACAACCTCTCGTGGTCTTCAACAGTGATGCAGCACTCAACCAGACACACAGAGCAACACCTGAAGAGCTCCAGCAAACACTGCATGCTCACTAACACCTCACCACTCCTGAAACGAAGGAAAATATAACAGTATGTGTTACGATGCTGGGAATTCTTGTGAATAAGCATGATAAAAGCTATAAACTGAAGTCCATGTCCACACAATCTAATCTGTCAGTCTATATAACTTGTATTTTGTGTGAATACTAATGAACATAGCAGTAAGACGAAAGTCCACAGTTTCATGACTTACTTCAATTTGGTCTGTCCTTCAGTCTGGGGGATGCTGACAGCTGTGAAAGACAATTTAATTTCAGTTCCACTTCATAATGTACTGCAGTTAAAGAAGTTTAGATTCTCTTCAGCTTCTGAACTCCCATCAGTAAATCAATAGATTAGTCCCATGTATAAACTTAACTAAATCTGTAAATCAGTAGTTTAGTCCCATGTGTAAACTTAACTCAATCAGTACTTTAGTCCCATGTGTAAACCTA
>JAOYMR010000016.1:9540475-9553581 GCA_025802075.1 Tenebrosternarchus preto | reverse complement strand
TCTCTCTCTCTCTCTCTCTCTCACACACACACACACACACACACACACACACACACACACACACACACACACACACCTGTAAATATTACCCAGATTCTGAATGGGTTACTATGGATACCTGTCTCTTCACATGGAATATATTTCAAAACACAACTGAAACTTTACTCGTTTTACTCAATATTTTTGTTCTTTAACTAAGTAATAATCACTGGCTTAATTATTTGGCTAAATTAATCATATATTGTTTCCCATACTTTAAAGCTGTTTAGAAAATGTAAAAAAATAATTAAAGATAAGAAAAAAAAAGGCAACAAAAAGTAAAGAGATCATGAGGATGATGACATCGTCTCACCGGAGCTGGTCCACAAAAGGCAGACACTGCAGAAAATCAACCAGGTCCCTTTTGGTTGAACAACCCAGCAGATCTACTGGTACCTTTACTGGATGGAGTTGCATGATTTCATGCAGCAAAGATGTGGCTCCTTTTGAGAGGTCTAGGACCCACAGGGCAGGAGCAGTCTGGTAAATAGGCACCAGCGCAGGTAGGACAGTTTTTCCTGTTTGAGACTCGTACTCTCTGACATAGGAGTATAATTCCAACAAGAAGACAGTCTGAAGCTCCCCTGTGTCATTAGCAAAGGGAAAGGTGCAGTAGCTGCAGGCTGAATGGAGCATCTTCAGGGTCTCACTGTTTCCACTCTCTGATGCAGAAATGAAAAGCCTCGTAATGAGTTGAGCAGCTTCATTTGTGGCAAAACTGTGATCACACCTGAGGCTGTAACATGAATAAACCCAGTTAGTACAGTTAACTATCAATAATCAACATCAAGCAAAAACTACACTGAAATTATTATGTTATCTCAATATCAAATATATCCTTATGTGCATATCAGCATTCTTTGACATTAGTCAGCAGGTCCATTACATGGAGAGCCCGCTGGGCCAAAAGATCCAAATCATTCCAGTTTTATAAATTTCATACATAAAAACAAAGAATTCCAGCCATCATGAGCCCATTAAGGTATCACAGAACACTGTGAAAAAAAACACTGAACTAGGATCATTTAGGCCAAGATGACTAATCAGTTGTCACAACATAGACACCCATTTGACATGGATGTCTCAGCAAAGGTTTAACCAGTTGGATTATTTTATCACACCTGAGCTGAAGAGAGTAAACTTATGAAATATTTTGAGTTTTATGAACACATCTGCATAGAAACCAACTGGTGTGCTCACCTGAGCTGTGACACATTGGGCAAGCACTGAAGGAGAACTTCTAGTTTATCAGGTTCATCTGACCAGTGACTGACTTCAATAGGTTTCTTCACCACATAAGGTTTTAATTCTTGGAGAATGACAGGAATTTGACTTATTGTTACTAATTCTTTTGAAAGATCCACAATCCATACAGCAGGGACTGACTGAAAAATTGGAAGAAGTGCATGAAGGACACTTTTCTCTTCATAGTCCTTTAAATAGGAGAACAAATCCCACAAGAAGACACTCTGGATTTCTTCCATGTTGGCAGTAAATGGGAAGCTTGGGTAGGAGCAAACCGCAGACAGCATTTTCCAGGTTTCATTATCTTTCTTAATCTTACTTTCTGTTGCACAAATGAAAAGATCTACAAGAAGCTTTATTGCGGCCTTTGTATCGTCATCCTGAATGTGAATATAGTCATTGAACCTGTTACAAAAAGACAAAAACTTTAAAGGAACTTTTTTCAACCACATAATAAAACATTATTATTCTCCATGATGATCATGTAGCTGCTATTAGATCATCTCACCTCAGTTGAGACACATATGGTAAACACTGAAGAAAAATCCCAAGTTCACGCTCTTCATGTGACAACCAAAGTTCAACTGTTTTTTTTTCTTCTTGCAATTTTAGTAACTCTAGAATGCATGGTGTATTTCTTTGTGATAGGTCCATAACCCAGTAAGAAGGCCATGCTTGGAACACTGGCCGCAACTCTGCCAAAACTCCCATCTGTTTGGCACGAATGTAAAGTGTGCATATAAAATTGCATTGCTCAGAAGGAGAACATGTGCACAAATGCTTGTTCACTGACAACAGAGGCCGAACACACGTTTGCCCCGTTTCCATTTCATGTAGTGCTCCTTCCAAGAAGAGATCTAGATTAAAGGAATCAACTTCAGATTTCCATATATCAGAGGTTCTTCTTGGATAATCTGGTGAGATGATCCTAAAAAGAGACAGACTGTTTACATAATGAAGTCCACAACAGTCCACTCATCTTTTTCATCACATTCATTTTATAGACCTTCATGTTTTCACCTGAAACAGTAGATAGGCCATTATGTATCAGTAATTCTATATTACAATTATTGTGTTATGTATGTAAGTGTACATGTTGTATACATACAAATATGTACATAATTCAGTGTGTGAGTGTTCAATTTGTATGAAATCTGTAGGTCGATCAATTTGTCAAACATCCTTACTTCTCATTACCCCAAAAACACCCCAAAGATACACCCAGTTGATCAATGTGCATTTTAAAATAGCATCCCAGAGATGTCTTCCTGTGCCATACCATGGTTAAATAATTGTTGGGGATATGTGTGATGGTCATACCTGATGTTAGCAATATTATGCAAACCTCCATAGATGTTTTTCAGCAGGGACTTTGCAGCATTTTGCATTCTATCCAAATGCAGGCATAATTTGACCTTGTTCGGTCTCTTCTCATATAACACATTGCTTGCACTGTGAAATATATTCCCATCATTTTGGTCTTGTGCTGAAAGATGCATTTCAAATCCAAACAATCTCAGCAAGCTCTCAAAATCAGTCTTTGAATCCTGAAGTGCCACCCTCCATATCTGGCATTGTATTGAAGAGGAAGACAATCTATGAAGTAAATAAAATCTGATAGTTAAGAACATTCATGCCAACATAGTGTTACCTGGAGTAGTCATGTAATGTACCACAAGAAGACATGAACCCTGATGCTGTCAGAGTGATGGATGTGACATGATAGAACAGAACAAACATGTGCAGGTTGTAAAAGGAAGCTTAGTTTAATTGTAGTGAGGATCAAAGGTTTTCATCTTTATCAAAGCAAAGCTTTTTTTTTTTAAACTAAACATAAAATATTTGTTTTTCTCACCTAAATTCATAAACTACAGAATATTAGTTTTGAGCCACATCTGTTAATTTCTTCTTTATTATTCTTATTATTCTTATTAATGTGGCATTACACAAGGAAGGTTTGGCCAAAGGCAACACATTTCAACCATAGAAACGCTCTTTATCATCTTATCACACATTAATAGTGTTTTCAAACACTTTAATTAGAGGTGAGTTTGAAGCATAAAATAAACTGAAGTCACTTTAAATACTTTCAGTGTATGATACTCTCAGGTACCATCTCTAATTTGGATTGGGTTGTTTTTTAAACGTAAACACAAGTTATTTCCATTGTAATATGTCTACATTTTCACCCAAAGTTAAGACATATTTAATCATATTCTCACCCATATTTAAAACAGATTTTCATGTCTCACTGCACAAGATTGCTTTCTTGCAGCTGCCTTCTTGCTTACTACAGATGCAAGGAAGTTTTAGGATTTTGGCAATGTCCTGTCTGCCAGAGTTTTACCACCTTTTTTTGGTTTTGTTCTGAGACGAGATTAAATACGTACCTGAGACTCTTCAGATTTGTCAAGGAACCGAGGATCAACTTTATCCCAGGATTTGAGATGGTGCAGTTCATCAAGTTAAGTTGGACTGTCTGGCTACTGGATTGGTTTATTACATAGGACACAGCACAGCACTGATGTGGATCCAGAGATTGGTCATTCAGATCTAGCATATTTTCCACTTTTTGCAGGAAATGCAAGCATGCTTCAGGTTTCCGATATTCATAAAGGCACTGACATACATAGAGGACATTTTCAGCCTCTACATATGTATCTGGATCATCCTCTTCTTCTGAATAGAGAAATGCGTTCATGATATCTTCAAAGTATTTGGTAGAGATTGACTTTATTTCATCATTTGTTATCAGGCTTTTTAAACAAGCCACAGTTTTCTCTGACAAGAGTCCACAAAGGAAGATGACAACATACTTCATGTATTTCCCTTCTTCTGTCTGACTTTGTTGGAGCAAAGGCCCAATCTCATGAGGAGTCATGAGCAAAAAGAGTGCTGCCCAAAATTCTTGCATTGTGTTGTGTAGAAACACAAAGGCTGTCTGGGAGGATGTTGATGATCCTTCTAATGTCACTCGTGTCAAAAAATCATGTTGCACTATGTCTGTTTTACTAATTTCTACCAAGTTGACTGTTTTCGAGAGAAGTGCCGCATAGGAACTTGACGCTAAAAAAATGATATTTTCCTTTCTGTCTCGTATGTACTGATCCAGATTATCCACATTTCTGTCCCTGTGCAGGGCAATGCAATGCAGAAAGATTCGCACATACATTTCAGTGATTGTACAGGGCTGATGATCTGTTTCTGATGGGCTGAGTAAAATGCAGGCAGTCACAATGAATGCATACATGGGGACATGGCACAGACTGAACAACTGCAGGTTGTTCAAAGCACTGATATTGTTCATTTCTTTATCGTTTGTTCCAAGCATCCACTGGAAGTAGGCATGAATAGAGTTTTCACTGAAGCCTTGAACCTCAACTTTGAAAGAAGTCCAGTCTGACAGATCACCTGCAATATCTGCCTCTGGTCTGCAAGTGATCAAAATCTTTGCGTCATTTAAGATTTCTCTCTTCATTATTTTCTCAATTACAGAGCCAGCAACAAATTCCATGAGGCCATCAAAAATTATTACAACATTTTCAGAATTTTCTTCCATATCTTTCCACACTATGTCAGCATCCTCATCTGGCCTGAGATACTGGTTAAAAAGGAGGCGGCTTAAAGGTTCATTGTTGGCAGATTGTGATAAAAACATAATTAATGGTTCATCAAAATAAAACATATAGCTCACGTCACTGTCTTCTCCATCTGCCCAAAGCCTCAGTATCTCCTGAACTACTGTTGTTTTTCCAATGCCTGGTTTTCCAACAAGGAGGATCTTCTTCTCATTGCTTAAAAGTAATTCAAAAGGTGATAATCTTCTCTTGTCTGTAGGGATGTATGTCTTCAGCTTTTTAGTCCTGCTTTTCTTGTAAGCTTTGATTTTAGTGTGAGGTATGGCACTCACATCTGTGTCCAGAACTAGTGGTATATATTTGAAACTTTTCTCTTTTGCCTTGTCTTTAAAAACATTCATGCTTTGCCTCCACTTTTTATGAAGAATTTGTTTTCCTTTCATTTTAAGTTGTTTCTCATATTTTGAACAAGGGCCTGAATCTGAAAGGGAAAAAAATACAGATCACTGATACTCTAAATAAACATGAATACACTATTTCATCTACTGCTATTGTAGCAAAATGAACCTGAACCAGAAATCCTCCTACATGCATAAGTGTTATTTTATTTACTTTAATTTTCTTAGTTTATTTTCTTGAATTATTTATTTTTGATGACACAGGTTTACAAGTTTCCTCTTTTTATTCTGGTCACAGAAATAACGTCTTGTAAGAAGAGCAATTATTAAATTATTAAAAAGCTACAGAATTATTTTGCCTATTTATATTTCAGTAGAAAAAAGTAAAACAACTAGAAGATGAAGTAAAAAATTTAGTTGATTTAGAATGTGAACTTTAGTTGATTTAGAATGTGAATTTTAGTTGATTTAGAATGTGAACTGCTGTTAAAAAGTGATTTTAAAAATGGACGAAGTGCTCATACCCCTGTGGTCGCCACTTGCCGATATGATAGTTTAATGTAACTTTTTAGATGGTCCCTTAGCTCTCAAAGCCCTTACAGTACAACATACAAACTGTTTAGACTAATTTCAAGATTGTCACAGATGCACATATGTTGTGGTGAAAGAAAAACAGGCGAAACACGTAGAGTGAGACAGGCGAGAACCAAATTAATTTCATTTTATAAAATACCATCGAAGATACCCAACATTGGTCTTAGAACATGAGACGTATTAGCAAAAATATATAACCAGAAATAACATTTCATAAACATAGTTAGTAGTAGGTCTAATAGTTCTACGTGTCCGTCAAACCAAGAGAAGATGCATTTCAAGAATATATTGGAGCGATCTGATCATTTCAAATTTTATGGGGCTTCGAAAAGTGATATAGTGAAACGAACAGACATTTTGCAGACAACTGCAATGCTATCGCTTCATATTCTTATAGGAAAAAAACACTCCAATACCATATTTTGAATACAACAGAAAGCGTTCTTCAAGAACATTGGGGAGTGAACCAAATCTTTAGAAGTGGAGATGTTGTGACCGCAGTGGCAGAACTTCGGTTATGTGGTTTATTACTTTATGTAAAGTTGCCGAACTCAGATTTTACATAATGGACTTTTTCCTAGTTATTTTGGCGATTGCATACCTGCATTGTCGTCGGTTTGGATGTTTGGATCATTTGTGAAAGGAAAGCAGCTGATCCAGTGATGGGGGTCAGGATGTTGTTCATTCGGCCTTGGAAATGTTTTGTTCCTCGTGTCGTCCAAAATTCGCAAAAGCTCGTAACAGACATCTTCACCTTTGCTAACCGCTAAATCCAACAGCCGTGTGATCTGATCAAATGTAGCTTTACAGTCCAAAATTACAGCTTTTTCTGAGTCTGATAAAAGTTTGCGTTGTCGCAAAGCTCGTAGTATCACATTCAAATTTCGAAGTCCATTTGTGAGAACGGCTCTGCCGTTTCTAATATAATCCACTGCTGACTGCTGTGTACTTGCCATCCTACATATTATCCTTCAGATTGTTCCCCTTACATTTCAGGATTCCCCGATACCTTAGATGAACTATCCAACTTTAGTCCTCTCTCATATGTTTTCAATACCGAACATTAACTGGAAATGGAGTTTCTCTCGCCTAAACACTCAAAATTGAATAAAACATCCCTTATATATCTCAACTCACAACTACGCCCTACTCTGTTGTACACACAGAATATTACATGAAATGTCATGGTAAATTTCAAAGAAGAGAATGATACAGGAAACGCAAAACATCCGCTCGTCAGCAATCAAGGGACCATCTAAAAAGTGCTTGAAAGACTACTACTGGTACTCACTCAGACATTATCTGAGTAAATGAGTAAACATAGTAAGTCCAGTGTAAAGGAACTGGCTCACTTACATGCTTAGCATTGTGTATCTTAGGCATGGGAGTGTAAGTGCTCCCAAATCAGGGGAAAATTCCTTTACATCTATTGATGTTGAGAATGAAAGCAGACAGATCACCCCACAGGACCCCTCACACACTTGGGGTGTGGTTGTGGACTGCTGGGTAATGTTCATGGGCTGACGGGGAGTGCCTGCTCTCCGCCCAGGTGCGTATTCCTGTGGTGAGGGCACACACTTGGGCTGCTGGGGCCCAGTTCATAGCACAGCGGGGCGTAGCGGAGACAGAGCACCGGCCACGGATCGCCAGACGACTACCCACGAAGCAAGCTGCGTTCTCCCCTCTCTGATTCCTTCTGCCATGTGAGGGCCGGCTTCAGTGGACTCAGTGAGGGTGTTCGCGCGGAACCTGCCGCGCCACCTCCATGTCTCTCCCCAACTCAGTCTCAACCTCCGAGGACCCAGTAGCCTTCCTGGCGGAACCGCGGGTCTCAGGGCGGCCCCAGTTCCTCTCGGGCTTGGCAGAGGAGTACTCCTCCTCTGTGGTCTTATCTCTGACTCCGGTCCTTCGAAGCCGGTGGGCTCTCCCTTCTGTGCCGGGATGGGATGCTTCCCCACCGGGGGGGCTCCAGTCTCCCTTCTCCCCCGGAATAAAAGGACAATGTTGATTTTTTACTTTTGTTTCACATAGACGATAACAGCATATACTTACGGACGCAGTAACGCTTCCCTGAACACACTTAAGTACACACCCTTAACAAGACGCAGGTGAGACGAGTCACAATAACGAAGACAGACAAACGCCACACCCCACAACACGCACACAACCACAACAATTACTACACAAGAACACACCTCCACGTGGACACACTCACATAGACACAGGACAAGGGAAGAGGCAGAGCCGGCCACCCTGACACGTATTAATTATCCTAGTTTGTTGGTAAATCTGTATTCATGCAGATTTGATTCTTATCTCCTGTTTCTCTGTTCTGTAGGCTGAATTGCTGCCTTCAACTGAAGCATGCAAACTCAGTGAGGGTGAAAGGGTCACCATTTACATTCTAAGAGTGATTCAAGCAAAGGTATAAGGCAACACACTGGCCGACATGGCGGGAAAAAGGGCAAAGGTCACAGACAGCATCTCTCACTTAGTGCAACACACTTAACATTTACTCTGTAAATGAGTTGGTAGCACCTGAATAGCTACATCCCTCTCTAGCTACATTTCTCTGGATAAAACTGGTTGAGGAAACATGACAAACTTTGGAGCCTAGGTGGGACAGTCCTAATCAGGACACGTTATAGTTACGGACTACAGTTAATAGTAAAGGGGAAAAAATGGACACTTGTTTCTCAGTTTAGAATTTTAAGCCTGCGAGAACTGTGCATTTCAGGCTATGGGGGTCACCATGGCGAGTGAAGATTTCAATCTAGTGTGCATAACCATAGCAACCCTCTTCAAGGGGTAGATAGGAAGAAAAAAAGAAAACATTGAGCAGAAATAGTGGACAGAAATGAAACAATGATTTTTTTTAAGAAAACGCAAAAATAGTTAAGTACAAAATATTTCACTGGACACTTTTCTCCCTCTCACTGCCTCTCTGTTGTTGTTGTCAGATAAGAAGCAGAAGTACCGATGCAGCCTGGCGCCCCTGTGTGATAAGACGGATCAACAAGCTGAACTGGCTCATGCAGAACGTCTGGAACTTCACCACATGTACAACTGCTGTGCTAAACTGCGCCGTTTCATGGGATTTCACACACATGCCGGGTGTATCTAAGATGAACAAATAAATATTGACCATCACAGCATAATCATGTTACTTCATTAGTTTGATATGTTTCAAGTTTTTTTAATGTAGAAAATACTAAAAATCTAAACTAAACCAATATTTTATTTTATGTTTTCTATGAACATCTTTCTGTCCCACTTATAAAGCTTAGCTACATGCCACTCTGATGCCTGTCTGTCTCTAACCCCTGTACATGCCACTCTGATGCCTGTCTGTCTCTAACCCCTGTACATGCCACTCTGATGCCTGTCTTTCTCTAACCCCTGTACATGCCACTCTGATGCCTGTCTGTCTCTAACCCCTGTTTTAGTTTTCCAGTGGTGTATAGTGACTCTGTGTCCATGTACTTAATTCTCCATTTAGTCATCAAACTGTTCAGTGCTGTTTCAGTACAATCTAATATGTGAGGGCTCAGTATTCTCTATCTCTCTCTCTCTCTCTCTCTCTCTCTCTCTCTCTCTCTCTCTCTCTCTCTCTCATGTGAACATGTTTTGAGTTCAAAAAAGAGAAGCTTGAGATCTATTGAAGATGAATCTCTGTCACACAGACAGGAAGTGGTGGGTGTTTAACAGATGATGTTAGCCAGTCAGTCAGTAGTGTAAAAATATGAAGTTCTGCTTGTGGCCAGAGTTGTTCTGTGAGTATATGATCTTAACATGTATTATGTATTAATATGTATTAAAATGTATGTTCTTAAGTATTTTAAGTCTTTATTACACTGAGAACTGGTGAGTAATTGGTGATTTTACTGAAATGTGTATGAGGATTCTGAAAACCCATGGATTAGTTCAACAGATAATAGTAGATTTTCAGATTTTTATGGTCACATATCATATATATCATGACTTGACTATTCAGCAAAATATGTTTTATTGATGGGAATATCTACTAACTGTTTTTCATTTTGTATTCATCAATGTGAAATACAGTTAAATACATAGATTCCCTGGTCCAGCCAACTAAAGTTCACAGTACATTACATTTATGCCATTTAGCAGACGCTCTTATACTTATGCTGTTAAAGTACATTGTTGTCTACTCATAAAATATCTCTGAACCAGTACAGTAGGTTACAGTCAAAGATACTGTTAAGCTTGAATACTGCTAAACACAGGGATCAAGCTGATATCTTGAAGAAATGCACAAAAGACATATGTATTACATCAAACAATGATAACTGCAATCCCAAATAATCCAAACAATACATTCTAGTTTGTCTATAATTCCTCAGTGGCATTTCTTTAAGTGCAGGATGAGTGCTCACGTAAGTACTCCACAAATAGAAAATAGTGGAAGTTCATTCCACCATCTGGGAGCCGGGACAGTCTTGTCTGGCAAGAGATTTTGAAGCATGGTGTTTCAAGGTTTGAAGTTGGGGAATGTAGCAGAGAAGTGAGGTGTGCTGCCGTGTCCTGAATCAGCTGTAGAGGTTTGATGGCCCATAGAGGAAGACCAGCAAGTAGTGAGCTGCAGTAATTGAGCTCTGAGATCACAAATGATTGCACAAGCACCCGGGCAGCTTCCTGTTAGGGGAAAAGCACCCAGGCAGCTTCCTGTTAGGGGAAAAGCACCCGGGCAGCTTCCTGTTAGGGGAAAAGCACCCAGGAAGCTTCCTGTTAGGGGTAAAGCACCCGGGCAGCTTCCTGTTAGGGGTAAAGCTGAAGCCTTCAGAGGCTGCAGAGGAGAAATCTACATGACAGGGTCAAGTTAGAAACATGAGTCAAGAATGATAACTAGTTGTCCAAAGGTATGTCAAGGCTTTGAGCAGCTTCAGACAGCAAAACCAGAGAATTTTTGAAAGAAACACTGAGGTCATTGTGAGGACTGAGAGTTCCTGGGATAGTCTCCATGGATTGCATGTGGATTCTCTTTGTGACCTGGTAGGACTGGACCTCAAGATAGTACTGGAAACATGTCCACACAGAGCCAGTCATGCTGAGGTTGGACAGAACACAGAGGTGGTTATTGTGGTTTACTGTCTCAAAGGTTGCCAAAAGGTCCACAATGTAAATTCTAATTTATTTACCTTACAATCAATTTCCTTAAAAAATTAATAAAGTGGTATTGCATATTGTACTAACCTGTGCTTATTTAGTATAGTTTACTTACACTTGAGTTAATTAATTATAGAGCACTTGATAAGGTACTTTAAATATACTTACATATACTTCTGACTTAGACTACTCAGAATTACTATTTCAAACAACTAGATATTTCCAAGTGAAATCTAGTGTGTTAGTGAAACCTAGTGTGTTAGTGAAACCTAGTGTGTTAGTGAAATCTAGTGTGTTAGTGAAACCTAGTGTGTTAGTGAAATCTAGTGTGTTAGTGAAACCTAGTGTGTTAGTGAAATCTAGTGTGTTAGTGAAACCTAGTGTGTTAGTGAAACCTAGTGTGTTAGTGTTCCTAATAACCCATCTACTTCTGTTGGGTTAACTAAGATCACCTACGCTAATATATAATGACTGATGAAACTGTTTACACTCAAAATCATACAAAACTTTTGTTTGCTTGGTAACTTACTGTATTATTATTCAAGACTCAAAATGAGACAAAACCGTCCAGTACATCTTTCCACACTGTGGTCACTAATCCAAAGTGGAGGACTGAATGTTTTTGTGCAAGTTCACAATGCAACATTTGTTGCTTAATTGTTTTAATTAATCTGCCCTCAGAACAGATAAGTTGTTTTTTTCACCCTGTAATTCACTGGATCTTACTGACAACTAGTAAGAAGTGCAATTTATAGATAAAGCGATTAAAGTTTATTTAAGTCATGACAGCTATTAGAATTTACAGTGCACACAATTGAGACAGACGACAGTTTGGCAGCTTTGCTGACAGTTTCAATCACTTTTATGAGGGCAGTTTATGTTGAATGAGACCCACTGATTTGGACCCAGGAGATGGTTCTGGGCGAGGAAGAGAGATAATTGATTATACACTTCTCATTTAAGAACTTTTGAGAGGAAAGAGAGGACTGATACATTTTGTAGTTGCTTACGTCAGAGGTTTTGAGTGTGACCTTCTTTAGGATTGGTACAACCCTTGTGGTCTGGCGGAGTGTATTTCTTTTTTTTGGTTCGTAACCTTGCTGTTCATATTATGTGATGATTGCTGGTTTTTGTGAATCGCCAGTAAATAGATACTCTGCTATAACTATAACTGTACTATAACTGATCTATGCTATAACTGATCTGTGCTATAACTGACCTGCGCTATAACTGATCTGTGTTATAACTGACCTGTGTTATAACTGATCTATGCTATAACTGATCTGTGTTATAACTGACTTGTTTCTGTTATAACAGAAAACAAATGGCATTAGAATAGTTCATGATGGAATTTTAAGAAAGATGATATATTTCTTTTAGTTCTATAATTACTTCAGTTCTATAATTACACTGGTTGGTTATTTAGTCCTGTGAAGACAAAGTATTTCCTCAACTTAGAATTTATGTTTAGAGTTTTCTTCTCTTTGTCCTCAGTTTTACTTTAGAGGAAATGAAACCTTTTACTGTTCTCTTTCTCTTCCCTTTTTAGTGCTGCTGTCTCTTGCTCAAGATGGGCTTGCACAAGGTGATTTAGTAATAGTTTTTTGTGTGCATTTTTGGCTTACACAGGTGCCAAAAAGGCAGTGTTCAATGATAATTCAGAAATTGTCATTTTGCATGTTTACCTGACATTTGCATGTCTGTTTGATGTTTGAAGGATATAAGCCCATTCTGCGTGCAGAGCATACAGGGCCTCAAATATTCCATGGACAGACTATCAGCCTTATATGTACCATTCCTGGAGAGAGGGTTACAGACTGGACATACTACTGGTACAAGAACAACAGACATGTTTATTCCTCTGATAACAACTATTATGATATCATAAGTGACATAAAAGAACAAGGTCAAAGGTACATCTGTTATGGTTATGATAAAAGTGGCCAGAGAAGTACTCAGAGGAGTGAGGAAGTGACCTTTGAAGTGACAGGTACACATCTGACTGTACACTTCGGCAATACAATCAGTAAAAACCACCTAATTAATATGGAGAGGAATCAGTGCCTAATTGAAAAGTAAACCCAACTGGGCAAAAATGGAAATGCAATCCACAAAATGCATT
>JAOYMR010000016.1:9506557-9523328 GCA_025802075.1 Tenebrosternarchus preto | reverse complement strand
AGTCTTTGTTTGAGCAGAATGGTTCATTGGCTGTTCTCCTTCCTTCATTGTGTAGTCTTTGTTTGAGCAGAATGGTTTATTGGCTGTTCTCCTTCCTTCATTGTGTAGTCTTTGTTTGCTTTAAGAAGCACTGGGTAGTGCAGGAATGTTTGTGCTACAGTATGGCTTCTGCTTGTTGCAATGAATGTGGAGATGCCATGAAATCAAGAGCACTGTAAAGCACTGTAAATCAAAAGCACTGTAAATCAAGAGCACTGTAAACTGAAATGTTAGCTTGTTCATTGGTTCTACAGTTTGTTCTTGCAGCTTTCAGACAATGTGGAGGGTTATTCAGGGTGAAGCTTCCCAATGAGTTTTGGAAGCATTTTTGATGCATCATTAATTCTGATCCTACAGGTGCTTCTTTATGCTGAATGAAGCACCTGTTGTGGGATCAGAATTAATGATGAATCATTTTTAAATTAATTTTCTTTATGCTGAATGTCCTCATCTGATAATGTCTGAGACACCATTACTCTTTTAAAGACCCTGTCATCGTGAAATATTTAGATAAATTTCAGATGGAATAACCTGCATCGTTATACCCTTTCTATAAAAAAGGGCTGATTTTAAACAGCACTGTACATGTTGGCGACTTGTGTATGTCCTGAGCAAGCACACTGCTCAAAAAAATAAACGGAACACTAAAATATCACATCCTCAATCTCAATGAATTAAATATTCCAGTTAAAAATCTTTTCATTACATAGTGGAATGTGTTGAACAAAATAACAAATGATCAATGTAAATCAATATGATCCCATAGAGGTCTGGATTTGCAAAATCAAATTACAGGCTGATCAAACTTCAGTGGAAATGAAATAAGTTAATAAGTTATTATATAATAATATAATAAGTTTAAATGAGGCTCAGTAGGGTGTGTGGCCTCCACATGCCTGTATGACCTCCCTACAACACCTGGGCTCCTGATAAGGCGGCAGATGTTCTTCTCCCAGCCCTGGATTACAGTATCAATCAACTCCTGGACAGACTGTGGTGCAACATGGCATTGGTGGATGGAATAAGACATGATGTCCCAGATGAGCTCGACTGGATTCAGGTCTGGGGCACAGGTAGCATCCATAGCATCAATGCCTTCATCATGAAGGAACTGCTGACACACTTCAGCCACATGAGGCCCAGCACTGCCATGCATCAAAAGGAACCCAGGGTCCACTGCACCAGCATATGGTCCCACAGTGGGTCTGAGGATCTCATCCCGGTACCTAATGTCAGTCAGGGTACCTCTGGCAAGCACATGGAGGGTTTGTGTGGTCCTCCAAAGAAATGCCTCCACACACCATTACTGACCCACTGCCAGACCAGTCATGCTGGAGGATGTTGCAGGCAGCAGAATGTTCTCCACAGCATCTCCAGACTCTGTCAGGTCTGTCACATCTTGGTGTTCTCTGGCAAATGCCAATGGCCCAGCACAGTGTTGTTTTTTAGTTACATTGTGATAAATGTTCCCTTTATTTATTTATTTTTTTGAGCAGTGAAATTTGCAAATGCACAGATTGTGTAAACAGGGGTGTCCTGCAAATGAATCTTTGGAATAAAATAAAATTACTTGCCTCTGTAATTCACTGCACTAGGAAGTAGTGTACTGTAATTGTTCCATTATTTTACTGTTGGTTGGAGTTTTTTGTTTTTTCTTTTCTAAAAACAATTGTATTTTCAGGTACTGAACACTTCTCTCACTCTTTAGATGCCACAGCGATGGTACAGTCTATCTGTTCTCTTGCCCCTCATCCAAATCACATCTAGCACTATCCAACAAACACATTCTAACGATCAGCTTTAGCTTGAGTGAGATCTCGCAAGGAAAACTGAGAATGGAGAGGCACACACTTCCCAAGGCTTCTAAACCCCAAATGGGTAGAGGACACTAATCCTGTGTTTGGATTTGTTTGGGGGATCGGCTTTGAACAGCAGTGCTAGTCAGGCACACAGACAGAAAAACAGCAAGATTAAATCAGCCACAGCCGCGATGGCCAATCCCACGACAGCAGGATGTGCTGAGTCATTTCCCTTACTCACCTGGTCCTCTCTCTCTTGGGGCTGGTACTGGACATTCTGGTCCTGATGGACCACATTGTTCACTGGTCTACCCCGACCCATTACACTTTCTCAGAAGACATGGCTCCTTTTGTGAAGCCAACCTGTGGTCAAGTAACTAGACTCCAGTGCACACAGCTTGGTAACCACTATCCCCAGCTGTTACTTCTTTCTTTCAGTGCCAGTCACCACCTCTGTGCTGGGGCTGGAATTCAGTCCCATCACCACCAAAGCGCCATCTTCAGAGCATTCAAGTTGCATCCAGTTGATGCTCAATCCATGGAGGGAGCTTTTGTCTCCACTAGCTAAGCAGGCTTGGTTAGCTCCATTTGGCTTGTCTTGTAAAGCACAACACTCTGTACCCACCCACAGCAGACTGATGTCTGCCCACCACAGCTTTTCTTTCATGGTGGAGGTCACTGAAGTTCATCCATCACCTCAGAAGTATCAGTATCCTCACAATCACTTTGATTTTTCAGAGGAAAACATGGAAGCAGGCAGTGTGTTTAATCAGTTTGCTCTTTTATTGTTTCAAAGCAAACCTTTAGAATAAAAGACCCGGTCCCAGTTAACTCCCTCCAGCACTTCTAGAACTTGACCTCTAGAACTCCAATCCCCTCTAGAACGTAACCTCAGCATTTTTATATTGTTTTCCCCCTGCTAAGTGTAGCTCTCTAGTCTGCAGAACAGTATGGTAGTTAGCTAACTTTTATAATACTTATGGAAACAAGCTAACCCAGCTCCATATATGCAAGTGGTCAATGGGATATTCCTTTATTTTTAACAGGCCTTGTTCTTACAATTTATTAAGCAAGCCATAACTCACGTTGGCAAGAAACAACTCAGGTGATGCTGCAATGTGCAGGAACGTTTATTTATTTTAAAAATTCAGATTAATTACATTATATTTTGAGATAATTTTGTAAATTTGTCTACTACTGCATAAACCAGAGTACTGTCCAATATATGACCATTTTCTGTTGACACTGTACTGGTTGCTGGTTCAGTTTTATATCAACTTCAAAATATTGTAAACACATAAAACACAATCTTACCCCCAAGTACTTTTAGGCAGTTATTGTACAAATGCTACAATTCCAAGATTCAGACACCAGGAATTTTGAAAACTCCTGTCAGGAGCCTCTTCTCTCACAGCTATCTATGAACACGTTCATTCTTTAGCCTTACCTGACTCAGACCTTCGGTTAGATAAATGCATGCTTCCCAGTGCATCTCTGCATAACAAATATCCTCTCATATGGATCTTCGGAGTCATTCTAGTCCTGCTGCCTGATTAGCTGGTGGTGCAAGACTGCAGCGGAATTCTTTAGGTCCAGTCCATCCATGTGTCCAGATGTCATGACACTGATCACCAAGGCATGTCCCTTCTGATAGTATCTGTATCATTCATTGGCTAGCACACCTTCTATATATACTTACTATATAATAACCTGTGATGTTCCTCTACTATTCTGCAAAGCTGCATTAAGACCATCTTAATTTATATTGCTATTGCTGTTGCTATTGTAATGGTAGCTAAAAGCAGTTCACAGTTTAGAAAGACTGCATACTGTGGTGGTATTATTTCATGATTAAAATTTCTGTCCCAGTGTCCAATAAACTGTAAGTTGTTTATCCTCCGTACTTTGTTCTTGTACTTCAAGGTTCGTGGTACTGGTTTCTTCCTCGAGAGGGCGCTCCTGTGCTTCCTTTTGCATTTGCACAGTGGTACTTTGAAGAGTCCTGACCTTTTTTAAAAAAAAAAACATAATAAATAGTTTTTAGTTTTTGGGGTTTTTTTTAAGATATTTTATAATTTATTTATACATAAAATAATTTAGTATACATATTCCATATTGGATGCTAAAAACTGTACTTCAACGGCAAAGGACCTGGCATTAGTTTTCATGGTTTAAGCCTAGTCTCGGCCTAAACCATAACACCATCAGTGAATCCTCTTTGGCTGTTCACTGCAGTCTAGGGTTAGGCTTAATCTTGCTCTGGAAAACAGGCCAATAGAGCTCTTCTACCAGCCTTACCTCACATGCTCCTCACATCTAAGTAGGGTGAAAGACATTGTTAAACAGAAGACCACACCATGAGACTGGTGTAGAGGGTTACACCAGTAAATCATCAGACCCTCTACCTTCAGTCGTACAGAAACGTCACAACTTTCTCTTATCCTTTGGGGTCTGCAGAAGTTTTTGAAATGCTCACTGAAGCAATTGTTTCCATTGTTTTGCCGTATCACAGGCAATGAAGATGCTCACAAAAAAAGCTTGTCATTCTAAGATGTTTTCAGTTTTCCTTTAGCACATGTCACAGGTATTTGTGGGTCACTGGAGAAAATGATGTTTACGGTTGGTTAAAGTCTTCTGCCTTTGTCTATAATGTTTGTGCTCATGTTTTTATGGTGTTTGTGGTCTACATGTATGCTCAGTGTTATTGGCTGATTGCTAGTCACATGATAATGCCAGTCATGTTTTGCTATTCATACTCCTATGTCTATAGTATCATACTCCTATGTCTATAGTATTTTCTCTGTATATCAGGTTTAGAAAAAATATATAATATATTCACTTGTATATTTTACTAAAGCTTACATGACATCTGCTGATTTTTTTGTTTTGTTTTGTCCACTAGTGCTTCTGAAAAAGTATATTTACCTCAATATACCAAACCTGGGCAAACAGCTTAATTAGTCGAACATGCACACGTCTTTGTAACAAATGCTATAGCTAATAATAACAGTTTAGGATCTAGTGAAGTACACCGATGTGTTTGATGAACAGTGATTACTGCAAGTAACTCTAGAATAAAAGCGATGCTAATTTGCAAAACATTTCCTGAATTCACATGCAATACAAAGGCAAAAAACGTATTTCCTATTTCCTGTTTTAAGGGAGATTTGTCAGGTTTTTTTAAAGATGTAAAAAAGCTCCTAATAGAATCTTATTATTCTAAAGCCTCTTTCAAAGTGCACATGTTACAGCCAGTGTTGCACAATGCATGACTATAAATGATTGTTTACTATCTCAGTTCAATCTGGACTCTTTTAAAGCCTGGTTTTCACCTGCATTCCCTTTTGACTAACTGGGATTTGAAATCACAGTTGTTATTTAAGAAATCGTGAATGAAATAACAGCTGTCATATAGTGGTTTATTTCCAGTATTGTCCCGTTTATATAAGCTGTATGTAGATCCTGCTTTGTTTTAAATTTTGTATATATATTTTTGTATATATATTTTTTTTCTCCAAAGAGAAATCTCGACATCTTACACATTTTGAGGGCACGTCATAGACCGTCAGTGTTGGGTACGTTGCAGAGTGGTTCTCTGATGAAGTCGGGCGCTTCTGCACCACGCCGTACACCGTGCTCACACCTGTGTCTGAACAGGTGCTCTCGACCTGCAGGGAAAACATCACCAATTAACACTGTAGCGTCTGGGTGTGCATCTTTGTACACGTGTTTTCACTGTTTTCGAAAGCCATGGATTCACCTGTTTCTTTTCTGTATAGTAATCTTTGATAAGAAAGCAGACCCCCAGAAGACCAAGAGTTGTCAGGAAAGCCAACACCATTATCAAAGCCAAAACAACATAAAATGGTGTGTGAGCCTCTGCAAGGTCCTTTTTTGAACCTAGGATATGCAAAGGGGAAAGAGCCACACATTTATTAAAGGAAGATTTATTTATCTAGATAATAACTACGAAATGTCATCTAGAATTGTTGTCTAGAGTTGTGCAGACAACAAAAAGGAAGATGCAATGAATGAAGTGCAACTACTGTAGCTACACATCATTGGTTTTTAAGTCTTAGTACATTTTCTGTTGCTTTTATATATTTACATGGCGTAAGAGTTGTCAGTCACTGTTTGCTTACATGTGATATTCATGGGTAGTGATGTCATCTTTGTGCTCACATGGTTGCTGGCTACACATTTCATCATTCCATTGTCAATTGCAGCGACGGTAATGTTGACCGTCGCTAGTGAGAAGTTTATCGGAGTGCAGTGCTGGAGATCACAGTCATACGTCGCTGTGTCTCCATTAGATGAACACATGATGGACACATGACAAACATCGGCAGACGAATTCGCCTGGAGGGGGCTGATGACGACAAACGGAGCAGAGACAGCCTCTAGGACAAGTGCAGACAGAAAATGAGATAATATCTCTCTCTCTCCCTCCAGTATTTTTTACACTTCTGTTTGGAGCTTACCCTGTACAATCAGTTGATATTTAATGACCAGATTTTCCCACATTCCATTTTGGCATTGGTAAATTCCACTATCTTCCTCTGTGACGTTTCTGATCGTCAAGGATCCAGAAATGTCCAAGCCGTGTTTGTTCTGATCTTTTACATGCAGCTGTTGGTTTTCTAGATGAGTAATTAGTTCATTCCCTTTTCTCCACTTGACCACGTTGTGTGGTGATTCTTCCAGTGAGAGGTGAACTGTACTTCCTTTCAACCTGTATAGCTGAACCACAGGAACCTTTACAGGAACCTGATCTGTACAGCCTCAAAATAGACAGGAAATTACAACATATTGTGTGCCAATAAATTTGTCCTGCACTGAGATGTTTCAGAGTCAGACTGCATTTGTTTGAGCTTCTGAAACGATCAAATAGCCAAGACACCAAAAGTGTATAGAACAGTAGACATTCTTGATATTTTGCATTTCATATTGAATGTATTAAGAAGGTGAGGGGTTTGCACAGCTGAAGGTCCAGTGACACATAAATCCATCATTAATAAGTTACAAACCTGCAGTGAAGATCATGAAGATGAAGGTGATGATTTCGAGCGTGTTTATCATCGCTAGAAAAGGAAAGTTGTCAGGCTGAGAGACCAAACATTTAAACGCCATTATCATATCCACATCATGCACACCTGCAACTCTACAGAAGGTTTGTGGGTAAGAAGACAGGAAAAAACAAGTGACAAGTGAAAGAGAGAAAAAGATATTTCCATCTTGAAATATATATAGTCAAAAGGGACTTTTTACAGCTTTCCATAGTGTTAAAACAACATCTCACTATAAGACACATACAATTAGGATAAGCTCTATTCCAGAGAGAACATGCTGTTACATAAGTTTGCTGTTATAAGACAACCACATGACTACACCAGTCCAACCACACTTTCAGCCCTGCACAGTTGTTTGCTCATGGTTGTCTTTCAGATTTCTATGTCTCTACCAACAGACCCAGACAAACCCAATATCACACAAGAGAAATTTGTTTTATTTGTCTGTACCTGAATATCTTTAAAGTTGCTTTGTGCTAGTGCCTGTAATATTAACAAATGCTACACTGAATTTAATTTGTCACAGTGGTAATCATTAGAGTGATGTACTGTCATCTTGTGACATAGGACTAAGCAAATCCACTTACTGACAATTAAGAGGTTTTTCTAGTTAACCTCCTTATTCTGTAATAACTTTGTCCTTGTGACTCAGAAATTCATTAATTATTCTCTCCTCATTTAGAAAGAAAACGTATAGTTGTTTCTCTGATTTAACACCCTACATTCAACCATTTTAAACAGGTGAGAGAGAGAACAAGATCTGAATATATTTCTTCTGTAATTCAGAGGTGTAAGTGTTGCCTACCCCTTCTAGCGACTTTACAGAGTTTAACTTAAATAAAAAAATAAATTTTTAAATAAAGAGGGGGAAAAAATTTATACCCAAGATACAAAGGAACTGGACCTAACGTTGTTGAGATCCAAATACAAAGAAACGTAACCCTAACGTTGTTGAGATCCAAATAGCCAAAATCCTCTTTGCCTTTGTAACGTTTTAGAGAACTGTATTCTCTGTTTTATCAGATCAGATTTTAAACCTTCTTACTATATACACATAGCAATGGTACAATTAAGAGCAATCATGGCTCATCATGATGGAGAAAATTAAACATGGAGATTTACCTTAAACAAGCTCTCAAAGAAATGGAAAATGTCTTGTCACTCTTGGTGCTCTTGTCGTTCTAAATATTTCTGACACACGCTGCAGACTTCCTGTTGTACCTTTATGCAAATTCTGCAGTTCTGTCTGATCCCCAGTGAATGCAAGAAATGAGCGAAGCACAAATGTCAGCAGCACAGATAAAAACATTTCCAACACTGACTGAACCAAGAACCCTTTTTTACACATTTGGCAGACATTCTTATCCAGAGCAACTTATAACTTCAGGTAGATGGAGGTAGATGGAGGTAGGTCCTGTAAAAGTGCACAGCTGAAAACCTGCATCATGGAAGAACGTCATTAAGTTCCACTGGATATGCTTCCATACTTCAATGTCCAAAAGCTTAAATGAGTGTAAAAAAAATTAATGAGTTAAAAAAAAATTCATAAAGTAAATGAAATTTTATGTTGTGTTTTCAATATGATCCAGGGTAAACTGAGTTTACAAGTCACTCCTGTGTCTTTTATTAGCATTTTTGCATATGGTTATATATGGGAAATTATTGGCCTGATAGTTATATTTATATTAAATCTATTAAATATATACCACTAATGTTTACTTTCTAGTTGTTAAAGACACCTCTTATGGATATAGAAAAAGACAACAAAAATATTTTAAATCAGTTTAAATCAGGACTAAAGTAATTCTTAGTGTTTTTCATTCCAGGCCTTAAGGTCTTCAACTGTATTAATGTATTATATCAAGAACTCTAACCAAGCAGATAAAAACCTTTTCCATGATTATACTGATTGTATGTTAAATCTTCCTCACACAGGTGTGAAGTTTCACCTTTTCACCACAGATACAAAGTGTAACCTCTTCAGAAGTGATCATTTATTAAAAACAGTCATTTAAAGTCATTAGCAGTTAAGGTGCTGAACGCTGGGGTTTTATGAACTGAGACCTACAGAACACATTAGCATGAAAATTCATTAAGCTTTCTTCTCACAGGCAAGAACACATCGCTTTCATTTGCTTACTAAACAATAATCAAAGCCTCATACAACAAAGACAAAAAAAAAAAGACACTTTTAGCCAGCCTACGTTTCTTCAAGTCATGGGGTCACATTGCCATAGAGACCGCTTCCGTCCACAGACGCTGAGAGAACGGCTCTTTCCAACAACACGCAGTTAGTCTCCTTTCCAAACAACACACAGAAAGAGCTCTCTCACCGAGTTAAAGTGCATTTAGTACTGTTACCATATCTCATCAATATGTTTGTTCCAGTGCCTAAAAAAAGATATACATTAAAAAATCTAAAACTGTACTCAAATGAGCACTCTACTGGCACAGTTAGGTACAAATATATACATGCCATAATGTCACTTAAGTTCAGTCCATCAATAAAAATGGGAAAGGCCATTGCTAACAATAACTCCTGATCTATGCTTACCTTCATAATAGTGGTTCATTATTTTATGATTTAGAATAAAACTTCAGAATAAAGTACAGAAATTGAAAGCTATTGTCTTTGAAATAGCAAATAGGTTTTCATCCCTTTGAGTATTTTTGTTTGTGTGTTTTTCTTTTTAATAGATGGCACTGTGTTTTTCAGTGACAATGTAAGGATACAGTCTTTCACACTAAACAGTCCCAGTGTACGTGTGTGTGCAGGTGTGCGTCTGTGCATTTAATCTCATTTTTCAAGCAGCTGATCTTTTGATTCTTCTTGTTTTAGTAGTTTAGTATTAGTATACATTTCCAGTTTCCCCTTTATCTCCATTTCCATTTTATATCTGGTCTAGATCACCATCACTCCTAAATGCTTAAGTCTTACTTAACAAAATCTGTAGTCTCCATGCACTAATCTCTCTCTGTAGACCCACCCACTCTCTCTTTACACATTACTAATGCGAACACTATGAGGGCTGCTATCTCTGCCACGCCCCTTATCCCGTCTCCTCCCCTCCCGGAAGCTCTCTTCCAGTCTTGTCTTCTCCGAGTCCACCACGGCGCTTCCACCTCCTCCATCTCCGTTGCCTTGGAGACGGGGTGAGTGGGGGCTGGTGGGTGAGGCTTGATTAAAAAGTGGTGGGGTCTTGGTCTTGGCCACTTTGTCGAAGAAGGCGAAGTCGGCCACGTATTTGCCGGAGGGGGAGAGCGAGACCACCGGGGGAAACTCGTAGCCCCACAGGATCTCGTCGGGCAGGTAGGATGTGCGCACCTGACAGGTCGCTGAGGTCGGCTCCACCGTGGCGCTCAGGATCACCAACAGCTCGAAATCAGCCAGGTCAGGGTCTGTCCAGCCACCGCCTGTGGAGAGAAAACCAAGAGCAATTACTCATGCCATCGCTTCCCATGTTGATATACCAGTAATATACCAGTAATATACCAGTAATATACCAGCCAGTTCACCTCATGACCATTTCGTCACTACAAAAGCACCAGGTTCATTTTAAGTTCCCCTCTTGCCATGGTGGTGGTTTCTTTAGTGTTGTCTTAGACCCCAGGAGGCCCGTGACACTTCCAGCAAAACCACGTGGTGCACTGGTCCATTTCGAAGCCCTTCCTGATCTGGCAGGTGTGAGCAGGAAAAACAGAAAACTTCCAACATGCAGTGCATGGGCAAGTGCTCTGTGCTTCATGTGGTTTGTTTTTCCAAATTGTGAAGGAGTGTGATGTTTCACTACGTGGGATAAAGCAAATATCTTCCCCTACACAATACTCTATATACATTAACCAAATCTGTGCCCTAAAAGCTCAACAAACATCTCTTTGACTCAAAAAGCTAAGACAGTAGTTTAGTGTATTGCAGTAGTAAAATCGTATTACAGTAGAAGTGTGGTTTTGAGAAACTTACACTTCCCCATTTGCTAGCATTACTATTACTATTCACTCAAGCACAAACACACAGATCTACTTCCATTTCCCATCATAGCATTTCAGCATTTCTCACTCAACCAAAACTACCCAAAACTACCCAAAACTACCCGTTTATCACTTCTCTCTCTCTCTCTCTATCCATCATCACTATTTCTCCCTCCCCTTCTCTCTCTCTCTGACACAATACTGTATTATTTATAACAGTATTCATATTCAAATCTACCACAGTACTGTTGAGTCTTACAGTAAATCTGACAACCATAAACAGAAGGGAAAGAGGATTGTGTCCCCAGTGATGTGAGCAGCTGCACTGGAGTTTGTTTAACACCAAACCAACAATTCAACCGGCCCTTTCCCACCATTCCTCCACACACATGTACACACACACACACACGTAGAGAACACGGATGAATACACACACACACACACGTAGAGAACACGGATGAATACACACACACACACACACGTAGAGAACACGAATGAATACACTCACACACACACACACGTAGAGAACACAGATGAATATATACACACATGCACACAGACACACACAGACATATATAAATAAACTCACAGTTGTTTCAAGAAAGATCATGTCTACCCATGTGATATCAGAGCAGAGGCTTAGACAGGAATCGAAGACAGAAAACACAGACTGCTGCTGTCATTAGCACAAGGTGATTTTAAAGCAGCGATTTTAAAGACACAGACAGAGATAGGGGAGAGAGAGAGAGACAGATGAGAGAGGGGAGACAGAGACAGATAAGAGTGGGGAGACAGAGACATGTACACAAACAGAACAAGCAAAAAAACATGAGGGAAAGAATTTGTGAAAGTGTGTGTGTGTGTGTGTGTGTGTGTGCGTGCGTGTGTGCGCGCTTCACTAGAGCGGTAGCCTGACGGGCAGTGTGATCTTCCACTAGAGAGGTAGCCTGACAGGCAGTGTGATCTTCCACTAGAGAGGTAGCCTGACAGGCAGTGTGATCTTCCACTAGACACGATGAGCAAAGACACCTGAATTAAATGAGAATACAGTTACAGAAAGGTTAGCATGTCCTTTCAGCTTAAACTGTCTCACAGAAGCACATGGGAAGAGTAGATAGAAGGAACAGAAGAAAAGAGGAGAGAGAGGAGGAGGAGAGGAAGAAGAGAAGAGGAGGAGGAGAGGAAGAAGAGAAGAGGAGGAGGAGAGGAAGAGGAGAAGAGGAGGAGGAGAGGAAGAAGAGAAGAGGAGGAGGAGAGGAAGAGGAGAAGAGGAGGAGGAGAGGAAGAGGAGAAGAGGAGAGGGAGAAGTAGGAGATTCTGCATTTTTTTCCCCCAACAAGACAGTGCTTACACACATTTTTTTCACCCCAGATCCCTCCATCCACAAAGTGCTTTAGGCTCTGACTCTTTCTCTGTCTTTCTCTTTCTCCTTCTTTTTCCAACTCTCTCGCTTTCACTCCTTCTCTCTGTTTTTGCATACTGAATAATCTGCCCCTTGTCTGCCCACCCGGCCTGGGCGACATGTGAGTAGACCCCTGCTAAAAGAGAGCTGGCCGGGTCAGAGGCCAGCTGGCTCTCTTGTCCCAGTGAGACGAGTTTGTGTGCCCGCGCAGCTGAGCGCTCTCAAAAGAACACTCCAGACAATGCCCCTGCCCAGCTTGGCCCCTAGATCCTCGAGGCCCTGTGCCCCAGGGCCTCCTCTGCACCTGGGCACCTTTGGCATCCACGAGCCTCAGGGAATGGCTGCTCTTACCTGTCCCAGATAACATCAGCCTTGCCCGAACCAGACGCCTCTTTTGTCACACTGGGAGATACAATCTCGCCAGTCTCCCGCTGACAGTACTTAATGTGTAGTCCTTTAGTGAGGAAGTGATTAGTGCCGTATATTTTTTTAAATGGCGCCACTTTGTCCAAGATGCTATCATATCACCCCTTCAGGGGTGAAGAGTTTCTCACAGTGCAGACAGACAGCTGTAGCTCTTCACTGGGTCCTGTGTGTTCACTGGGTGCTGTGTGTCCTGTGTGTTCACTGGGTGCTGTGTGTTCACTGGGTCCTGTGTGTTCACTGGGTCCTGTGTGTCCTGTGTGTTCACTGGGTGCTGTGTGTTCACAGGGTCCTGTGTGTCCTGTGTGTTCACTGGGTCCTGTATGTCCTGTGTGTTCACAGGGTCCTGTGTGTCCTGTGTGTTCACTGGGTCCTGTATGTCCTGTGTGTTCACTGGGTCCTGTGTGTCCTGTGTGTTCACTCCACCATCTCATTTCTGCTCTCATCTAGTGTTACTCTTCTGCTGGCTTTTTTAGTATTGGGGCAAGGAAGACTGTAACTGTGACTTCACAGACCTTTCAAATCCTGTTTTAAATGGAAAGAGTCAGAGAGAGAGAAGAGAGAGAGACAGAAGAGAGAAGTTCAGCCAGTGTTTTATAGACATTGTTGGTATAGAAATGCTGTTGGTCTAGAAACACTTAGGAGAGGTAGGGAATGTGGAGTCTAAATGCTAATAAAGTTGGGTGAATTTTAATTCTTGTTGGGGTCACTTAGGCATTATAAATGCCTTATAAAGATACAAAGATGCCGTACTTGTTAAACAGTTTCCCTCTCTTTACAGCCATGAGTTCAGCAACTCCCCCCTCCTCCCGTAGCCCCACCCCCCAGAAGGTATGCCACTCCCAGACACAAACGGATATTCTAAAACCACTGCTGGGAGCAGGGGGCGGAGCTTCAGCAGATCCCAGTCCCGCAACTTTGAGGAGACGGCGACGTGTGCTTTCCAAGGATGGGCGGAGCAACGTACTCATCGAACACGTCACCGGCCGGGGTACTCTATACCTGCGTGACCTCTGGACGACCTTTCTGGACATGCAGTGGCGCTACAAGTTCTTCCTCTTCTCAGCCACCTTTGCTGGCACTTGGTTTATCTTTGGTGTGCTGTGGTACCTGGTGGCGATGGTACATGGAGATCTACTGGGTGAGCTGATGGAGGCACCTGCAAGCTGAGTGTCAAGAAGAGCTTTAGTGGACATGTTGGCATTTCCTTGTACATAAATAATTTCTGCACTGTAAAACAATAAAGCATCCCCACAAACCTAAAAACGGATCATTCTGGTTCAAATGATCTTGACTAAAACTATCAGAAGCTCCACAAAGTTGAATAATTTGAAAGATCATCTATTTCTGTGTCCATCATGCTGTCCTGTCTTGTAGAGTTTGACCCCCCCTCCAACCACACCCCCTGCGTGATGCAGGTCCACACACTGACTGGCGCCTTCCTCTTCTCACTGGAGTCGCAGACTACGATTGGCTACGGCTTCCGCTGCATCACCGAGGAGTGTCCAGTCGCCATCATTCTTCTCATTGTGCAGCTGGTCATCACCATGGTGATGGAGATCTTTATCACAGGGACGTTTCTCGCTAAGGTAAAGAAAAATACTTATTTCTATAATATTATTTAGTCACAGTCCACTTAGAGCCTAGATTGTGAGAGGTTTTGGTGATCCACTGAACATCTTTGCAGGCTACAATGTGTTAAATGGGAGTCTATGCTATAGTTGGAATCTTGTGGCCCATCTAGGACATGTATGCTGTGTATCACGCAGGATGAGTGCTTTGTCGTTAGTCACATTCTGTGAGCTTGTTTATACTGTGTATAGATCATGCCAGTCTCTCTAGTCCATAGGTAATTCTGTAACACTGTCTACACTGTGTATAGTTTATTCTGTGTCTATAGTTTATTATTCATAGGCCATTCTGTGTCATTAGTGTGTATTCTATATATAGTGTCTACACTGTGTAGTCTGTAGTCCTTCTGTAGAGGTCATTCTGGGTCTGTAAGGTCTGATGTGTGTAGGTCATTCTGGGTCTGTAATGTCTGATGTGTGTAGGTCATCTGGGTCTGTGGCGTCTGATGTCTCAGTTATTCTGGGTCTGTAGAGTCTAATGTGTCGAGGTCATTATGGGTCTGTAGTGTCTGATGTGTGTTGAGGTTATTCTGGGTCTGTAGTGTCTGATGTGTGTTGAGGTTATTCTGGGTCTGTAGTGTCTTATGTGTGTTGAGGTTATTCTGGGTCTGTAGTGTCTTATGTGTGTTGAGGTTATTCAGGGTCTGTAGTGTCTTGTGTGTACATCATTACGGGTCTGTAGTGTCTGATGTCTGATCATTCTGGCTCTGTTGTTGCCATTTGTATAAAGGTCATTCAGGGTCTGTAGTGCCTGATGTGTGTAGGTCAGTCTGAGTTTGGAGTGTCTGTGCTCTCGTGTATTCAGGTGGCTCGGCCGAAGAAGCGAGGTGAGACTGTGAAGTTCAGTCAACATGCTGTTGTAGCCAATCACGAAGGCCATCCGTGTCTCATGATCCGTGTAGCCAACATGCGAAAGAGCCTCCTTTTGGGCTGTCAGGTAAATGTTCATGTCTTCATAACTGTATCTGTTAGATGACAGTAATGTTAGTCTTCAACTATTCAAATATGTTAATATTTTAACTATTACTCAGCTGTTTCTAATGAGTTTCTCTACTGACGTTTTCTTAGTAATCTTACAGAAACCTGAATGGTGTTAGTTTTACTAGTTTAGTTGGAATGGTGCAGTTTTACTTTCTGTCTTGCCTTTCATAGATAGTAGCTGGTAACTATGGAAACAAATCAATGTCTGTAAAAAATGAGTTCATGTGTAATGAAGAATCCTTATATGATGGTGTGGAGGCTCAAGTTTAAGGGGCATGAGATACGTGGTTTTAAGTGTCTTGGGTATTACACTGTCAGAATGATCTTGAAGTGGTGAGTGTGTTTGAACCGTATGTGATTTACACACTAACTCAGTGTTTCCATGCGTTCCAGGTAACGGGGAAGCTGCTGCAGACGTCGCTGACCAAAGAGGGTGAGACGGTACGTCTGGACCAGAGGAATGTGGCTTTCCAGGTGGACACGTCCAGCGACAGTCCCTTCCTCATCCTCCCGCTGACCTTCTACCACATCATCGATGACAGCAGCCCCCTTCGAGCTTGGGCCGCTAAGGGTAGGTGGAACCAGATCTCCAGAACATCTTTAGAAGAGATTGACTGGGATTCCGACTGAGGTTTAGAAGGAAACTCTAGATGAATTCCAGGACCTCTGAAGTTGTGAAATTTTCAGATGTGGCAACTTCTTATTTAGATTCAGAACATTTCTGTTCTGAGAATCCACTGCAACAATGATCCCTCAAACACCCATTCCAAAGTGTGTGATAGTGATCTGCCGGGAGAGATCAGCAGCCCGGAAAGCTGAAGAACACACAGAACGTTGCAGGCTGTGATCCCTCTGTGGAGTTGCTCTGAGGACAGGACTATGCGACTGAGGAAACGTGACCGGCAGCGTGGCGAGAGGGGTCAAAGAAATGAGAGGTGCTCTGTTACCATGTCAGAACAGGGGATCAGAGATCAGGTTGGAAGTGTTTTTGCTATTTGGGGATTGACTGGTACCACCTTTCCACTGACATTTTATGCCTTGGCTGAGTTGGCACGGGTACGTTGGACTCAGATCACATCACTGCCTGACTGAGGGAAAGTTCTGTCTTAATATGAACTCATGTATAGTTTCCTGCTTTGGTTGAAAATATTAGACGTGAACAAAGAGCAGCATCTTGAACACAAGGTATTTGTGCATGCATCTGAAATCATGATTTTTTCATGCATTAACTTACATGCTAATATATATACAGATAACACTGTTATAATCTGTATTATAAAATATTGGTACACTCTGTGGTATACTCATTAGCTATAAAATATTGGTATACTCTTGCTAAAAACTGGTGTACTCTGTAGCTATAAAGTACTGGTACACTCTATAGCTATAAAGCACTAGTGTACTCTGTAGCTATAAAGCACTAGTGTACTCTGTAGCTATAAAGCACTAGTGTACTCT
>JAOYMR010000016.1:9480629-9491322 GCA_025802075.1 Tenebrosternarchus preto | reverse complement strand
TGTGTGTAGGGGGAGGTTCATATGTGTACCTGTGTATATGTGTGTAGGGGGAGGTTCATATGTGTACCTGTGTATATGTGTGTGTAGGGGGAGGTTCATATGTGTACCTGTGTATATGTGTGTAGGGGGAGGTTCATATGTGTCTGACAAAGAAATTGAAAAAGAGACATATAGTCACCGTGAATGTTTTACCATCCCAGTATTAATAATGTATTTCTGTACATATTTTCATGCAAATAGGTTGATTGTATTATACATTACACCTGTGTACATCTACAAGAAACTGTTCATGAAGCTGTAGCATTCTGGAACATTTTTATCGATTTGTATTGGGCCGTAAACTCCAGAGAAAAAAGTCAGCCTTGCTTGCTTTGTTGCATCATAGCCGGTTCACTCATGCCATTGGTCAGTCCATAGGCGTGGCGACCAGGAACAGAGTGGCTGGCCTGCAGTCTGTGACCACCTGCTTGGCCTTGGACCACGGAAAACATTCCAGGACAATTATAAAAACTGTAACAATCATGAAACAAAAACACCTGCTAATAATGGAGGGCGCAAACCATGCAGGGATTCAATATTATGCGGATCAACATTTATAGTAAACAAATATCATATTTACAAACACTATCTGGCAAACTGTCAAAACTGAAATGCAGATGTTTGTTACAGATATTTTATAATAGTCCTCTAATAAAAGTGATTTTTGACAGAGCAAGCTGCACTGTGGGTCACGTTACCAGATTCAATCAAACACTTAGACAGGTTTCTATTGCTGTATGTGACATTTCTGGAAGGTAAAAGGTGAAAAGGTCATGGCTTTTGACCCAAGAGCTTTAGTGCTTTCATACCCTGAGTCCTAAATACAGTAATGCTTCAGTGTAAGAATGTCTCACATCTGTGTCGTATTCCAGACTCTACTGAAGTTAAACATCTGTTAGGTGCTGTTATAGACCCACAAATAATACATGATTTATAGACACACATAGCATAAATCTGCCTTTCACTGACTGATTTTAGTCATTATAACTTTTTACATTAATGTAAAATGTTTTTAATTTCAGTTTGGTTCAAAAGGTCACAAACCTACATAAATTTTGGGAAGCAAGAGACTGTAAGTAAGCAAGGGACTTTCTTTATGCCTTTCCGTGATTATAATTGTTGTTATTTATTACTGAAAAAATAAAATAAAAGCTGGCCTTTATGCACAGTGCTGAGGCTTGAATTAATTACAGATCCAATCTAAGGAAGCTAGTCACGTGCAATTAACTACATTTCTCGGTCACTATAACGCACTCATGAGTCATGAGTCATTTGTGGGCTTGTCATAAACACGCAGAACAGTGAAGGACAGGCAAAATGCTTTTGCTCAGGTGAAACCTAACAGCACAGGACTCCCTGACTTTTTGGTTAAGAACGAACCGATAGCAAAAACAGGGTAGGAAAACATTAAAACTGGTCTCAAACCCGTGGGAAAATTGCGTCTTTACTAAATGCTGCTTCATACTCTCGTCGAAGGCGCTCCCACTTCTCACGGGCGGTTTACCTCAGGAGGTGTGACGCGACGATGTGTTTGCATCAAAAGATGAGGAGGGGCTGGAAAAACGGAGGATGTATAAATGTTCCGTCATGCCCGTTGCGTGATTGGAGATTTCAGTAGGTAGTACGCGTGTTTTAACTGTCAAAAAAGCTTTTCATCTATTTCTTTATTTATTATTTTATTGTGCACTTAATCATTTTTCTTTTATTATTTTATTGTCTCAGTTTCACTGAAGGTGAAGTTTTTAAATAATATTTATAGCCAAGTTATTGTTCTGTTAACATGTTTCCTGAGGGCAATATCGGGTAAGAAACTTGTCACTATTTAACTTGTCTGTTGTTTTTCTGTGTCGTTTAGCGTTTCGTCACTAGTTAATGTAAGATCGTGAGTTTTTGCTGCGTGGAAATGGAAGTGACCGGGTTGTGTAACAGCACCTGGCGCGTGGCCTAAACGCTATGCTATTTTTTGTGGAAACACGTGTTGTTCCCACTAGTGCTAAGTTAGGTTACCAAGTTTATTTAAGATTATTTAGATCTCGAGCCATGATGACTATCCCCAGTACTGAATAAATCTTTTTAGGTGTGGCGCACATTTGTGTGGTATCCATATGACCGTCACCTTTTGCTCCTTCCAAACTCGAGGCTTTCAATGTTGTGTTTAATATGCTTAATCAATACTCATAGTACGTACCGTATTTCAAGGGCGCTATAATAACGTTTTGTGAAATGTTCATACAAGCGGTGTATTTGGTCAGGCAGTAAAGTTGGTTTATTAGTTAATGAGTAAATGCTGGGTTTTCAGAACGACCACGATATATTTGACATGGGTCTCCAGGTAAGTGATCGTCTCAGCGTGCAGTGTTGTACTAAGGTGTTGATTTAGATTCGATTGTGTCAGACGTAGGAGACAGAAAGCTGTTCTTTAGGATCTGGTCATGACGGGCGTGTCGTGTGTGTGTGTGCTTATATATACATCTCTACCCGTCAGTTTATGTACACTGGGAACCGAGTGTCTGTGTGACCATTTATGGCTCAGATTATGTTCTTGTGACTCAAGAACTGAGTTTGTGAACAAGAATGTGTGCGTGTGATGGCGGGGCGGGGGGACAGGCAGGGAAAAGGTCTTGTTGGATGTATCCTTATCTATGCATGCACTTCATTTAGATGTGTGTGTCTGGACCATTATGACCATCATGTGAGCCCTTGGTCAAACATTTGTCTCTGTCCTTGCAGGTACAGCTATGAGGAATGCAAGACTACAGCTGACTGGCTGCTTGCTCAGACTGCTGTGCGCCCCCTGGTGGGCATTGTTTGTGGTTCAGGGCTGGGTGGATTAGCTGACCTTCTGAAAGACCCAGTGGTTTTCAACTACAAAGACATCCCCAACTTCCCCCAGAGCACAGGTTGGTGTGTGTACACGAGAATGCTCATCCAATTTAAAGTGCTGCTTTAGTCAAAATACTCAGAATAAAGTGCTCTGTTTAAGCAGCTGTTCGTTGTCTTAGTAACCACCTCATTAGTACACGAGTGAAGAGATTTTAACAATGATATGGGTTTTTTTTGGGGGGGGGGTTGGACTTACTTGATTAACTACCCAGAATTCTTGCTTCTTAAAATTCCCAGAGTTTGCGCACACCGTTTGTAACCTCATGACTTGCCTAGGCTTGTGATTGTTCTTGTTTTTTACTTTCCTTGGCTCTTGCTGTGCATTCATGAGGTTTGTTTCTACCAGTGCACGGTCATGCAGGTCGACTGGTGTTTGGGACTCTGAAAGGGAGGCCATGTGTCTGCATGCAGGGCCGCTTCCACCTCTATGAAGGATACCCCATCCAAAAGGTACAGACATCCCATAATGCCCTGTCCTACTTAGTCTTACTCCCACCAGGTTCTTTTCTGTTCAGACCTCTTCAGGGTATTCCTTTATCTCAGGTGGTGGGGCTGTAGGTGCACTATAAGAGCATTTTATGCAGAACTTGCACACTGCAATTTTGCACTTTGAAAACTTTGTCCTAAAATGCAACTATTCCTGCTAGATAAAGACCCAATTTTAAGGTTCCTTACATATTTTTATTCCATATTCTTTCAAAAGTCTGAATTTAAACAGCACATTCTGTAATACTATACCTTTAGAGTTTTATCTCCCTCCATAATAAAGGTGCTTACCAAGCTCCTGATGGTGTTGGAGTGGTACCATGAAGCAGCGTGGATTAACACGGTTGAGAACCACTTCTCTAAACCAGCCTTCACACCTGAAGACTATTATAACGTCTCTCTGGTGGTTTGTTGTAGATTACTCTGCCCATGCGTATATTTAAGCTGCTGGGTGTGGAGACTGTGGTTCTGACCAATGCTGCAGGAGGCCTGAATCAGGACTTCAAAGTGGGAGACGTCATGATCATCAAAGACCACTTAAACATGCCTGGGTTTGCAGGCAACAACCCCTTGACGGGACCCAATGATGAACGGTAAGAGAGTTGGAGGTGGAGAGATTTTCCTCAGAGTTTAAAAGAAATATATTTATATTCTGGAATCTTCACACTGTAGGAATCTTCACACGTGCTCACGTGAGCCGCCCTCTGCCCCTGCGTTCTCTCTTCAGGTTTGGTGTGCGTTTCCCCTGTATGTCTGATGCGTACGACCGCGAGCTTCACCAGATGGCCGTGGACGTGGGCGCCGAGCTCGGCTACGGGGACTTCCTCCGCGAAGGCGTGTACTGTGCGCTTGGAGGCCCCTCCTTCGAGACCGTTGCCGAGTGCCGCATGCTGCACAGGTTGGGCGTCGACGCCGTAGGTGAGGGTCCCACGTGGCTCCGCCCCGCTCGGGCTCATTAAGGGCCTCTCCGCTGACACTGCTTGAAACTGTTTGCACAATAGTATTTCCAGTTAATTCACTGACTCTTCTGTCTCTGCTGACCCAGCCCAACTAATACAGTCCTTAAGAGCCCCCTGTACATTTAGGGTTTGGGAGTAGTTCTGGGTATGTTAGTGGTAGAAACCTTGGAATGAATCTTCATTATGAACATAAACTTCAGATAATGAGTTCATAGGATATAAGTGATTCTTTAATGCACGTTTTTCTTAATCTGGGTGACACCGTAATTGGCGACGTCTGTCTGTTGGTCTGTCAGGGATGAGTACGGTTCATGAAGTGATCGTGGCTCGTCACTGTGGCATGCGGGTCTTCGCTCTGTCTCTTATAACCAATCGGGCTGTGATGGACTACTGCAGCGAGGAGAAGGCCAATCACGAAGAAGTTCTGCAAACGGCCAAACAGAGGGCGGAGCAGCTGGAGAGGCTGGTGTCCACAATGGTGACTCGCATGGAGCACAACAATGACTACCCTTAAATGAACTGAACAAAACGAACAATAACTACCCCTAAATGCACTGAGCAGAATGAATAACTACCCCTAAATGAACTGAACAAAATGAACAATAACTACCCCTAAATGCACTGAGCATAATGAATAACTACCCCTAAATGCGGCCAGGCAGTCGTGGTCTTTTTTTTTTTTTTTGGAAGGAGTTTATTCTTCCTTACAGTGTTGCTTACACTACTGAGCTGTGGCACATTCAGATGGTCCTTAGAGCCAGTAGTGATGGTAAGTAGCACAAAATATTGCTCTGTTCTGCTAGGTGTTGCATAGCATGGTGATGTACTACAAAATGGACTGTTTTGAGTGTAGTAGAGTTCTTGATGAAATCTCTGCTTGTTGATCATCTGCTGAGAGATCAGATGTACGTTCTCTTAGTACACAGCAAATAATGCCAGACTGTAGAGAATCATGTAAATGTGTCTAATACTGAGTCTGTTTTTTTTATTAATCTTATGTTTTGTCCTAATTTAACAGAATCCTTTGTAAACTTCATTCTTTTGAGTTTAGTGTGCTAAGATGTACAGTAGATGTCGTGCATGACATTTTTATAATGTTATTAATGTTATCTATTTATTATTGGTGCCCAAGTCTTGGGAGTGTTTTACTGCCTAATCACAAATTATTGTAAATAAAGAGTAACCTGGACCCAATGTCTGATGTAACTGCATTTATTCAAAAGAAAAAAGTATAACTGCAGAAGAAATGTAATCAACTGGTGGGGGTGTATGTGATCAGATTGAGTATCATAAATGTGCTCCTCTAATTGCTGTCTCTGCATAACAATTAACAGGCTTGTACTGGCAATAATACTTACACAGTGATACTTACACACCTATATTTCAAACAATGTAAAAGGTTTTTTCACCACTTGGCCAACATGCAGAAACATTTCCAACATTGTCATTCTACAATCTCATTGACTGGGATCAAGAGCCATGTTGTTTCATCATTCTGTTATTTCATTGGATGTGCTCTAGGGGGTGGTACACAGATTTTCAAACTAAGAAGCCCAGTCCCAGGATTCACCTGCACACTAGGACTGCGAGATCGCAGGGTGGCCCATTTCTCATTTTAATGATCATGAGCTCAAGTGTTGCTCATGAACATTTCCCTATGTGACGCATATTCCCTTAATGTAGTCTTTGTCAAGGACTGCAACAATGTGGACTTACCCCAAACTGCAGCAGACCAATCGGACTGGATGATTTTGTTGAGCAGTCAGCGAACATGTCCAAAAAGAAAATAGTCAAATTTAAATTCATTTCTCTACTAATTTACTATTAGTTGGTAACGCTTATTAGCTGTTAAGTAGCGCAAGAACCGCTGTGAAAACAGCCAGCATCGTGCAATTGGTGCGATATTGGAGCCTGTCCCCGTGCTTTTAAACCGAGCGCTCATGAGGAATTTTATAGGTCTGCACATTTTTGACGTCACCAGATTGTGAAATTTGAGGTGGTCTTGATGTCTTTAGTCTGTGCTCAGTGCAAAGTTTAATATTTGTATAAAATATTTTTAGGTCCTGGCCGAAGGCCTCAGTAAAGGCACACAGAGTCAAGGGCGCTTGCTCGTAAGCAGCACTTTGAATAGTTTGTCATGATTTTTGGTCAAGATTTATAAATAAGTGAACTCAAAAGTGACGCAGGTTTGAAAAATGATGCACTATTTGTATTTCGTATGGTAGCCTATATTCAAGTGTAGAAACTACGTTTGTGATGTTGATTGACACTTCTAGCTTCACACAGGTACACAGTAGTGGTTTTCAAATCTAGATTATTATCAAGTGGTGAAACCAGCAGAAGCACTTTCTGGTTTATTTTTAACTTGCAGTAAAAAACAAAACAAACAAAAAAAAAAAACACGGGGACATTTTCAAGTCCTCGGCACAAAATTGGTAGTAATTGTTAGTAACTGTTAGTAATTCGGCAACGAAGAATCAGGATGTTGAATGGATAATCAGATTCGCAATGTTTATTTGTATTCTTAGCCACAAGGGTGTTAGTCTCACAGACGGGATGAGGAGACAAGGGAGTGTATAGACTGGCTTCACGTCCTATCTATATAAACTATATAAACTATATAAACCCATCTCAGAGCACATGATCACCTGACCTTGATTCTTGCTTTTATAGAGGCATAACGTGCAAAGAACAGTGACTGAGACATTCCAAAAAAGCACACAAGAATAAAAATAATAAAACTGAATCAGAAAACAGCACAATGTAAAACAGAATCAGAAACTATCACAAAATAAAAAAAAAACACAAGAATATCAACTTCACCATGCAATACTTCAAAATTAGATACTTCAAAAAAAAGATCATTTTTCCAAAAGATTAGACCTCAGATCTACAGTAACTCAAACTCTTCATTATAGAAAAAAAACTAACAAAATCCTGCCAATTTTCATTTCATGCCCTCACTTACAAACACTTAGAAACACTTCTATCTTTTTGTTCTATTTTTAATACATTTACATTTATGGCATTTGGCTGACTTTCTTGATATGACACCATATAAAGTGCAAAAAGGAGTTAAATGGTCAAAGTTTATATAATTTTAGCTTGATGATAAACTGATAAAATTCTGTCCATTACAGTCTCCACAATGTTCTCTCAGGGGCGATATTCTTTAAGCTGATTAAGGAAGCCGGGGTTCGGCCTAATTGCTGGCCTGGCCTGTCTGACTTTGTTAAAAGCTTCTTCAAATGGCATCTTCTGCTTTGCCATCAGGTAACCAATGGCAACAGAGGCAGAGCGGGACACGCCGGCATTACAGTGGAGCAACACAACGCCACCCTGTGTAAGACAGCAGAGAGTAGACGTGTGTTTACAATGACATAAGATGATATATATATGTATGTATGTATGTATGAGATACATATATATATATATAAACCATATGATATTCCAGGTGACTAACTGCAGTGTACTGTTATAATATAGAAGAGATCATTAAAAATGTAGAGTACACAAGAATGTAAACAGGACATTTTGGACAAAGTTCCTTCGTTAGTTGGGGTTAAGGTTAGGGTTAGGGTTTTAGGGTGTGTGTGTGTGTGTGTGTGTGTGTGATATGAGCACGCACCTGTTGTCTGGCTTGATTAATGAACTCAAAGCACAGAGGGAAGTAAGTGGTGAGCTCTGTGTCTGGCAGGTCTAGCATGGTGACAGTCTTATAAATAAAGATCTCAGGAAACGCGTTCTCGACCCCATAGGCTACGTTCAGCACGTGCGTCACCTGCAACACACGACGTGAACCATTTTAATACATTCTAGTTACATTATTAGAAATATTTCTCCTCCTGTGCTGGGCGTATGCATGTTAATGTCCAAAATATACTAGCTGCGATGACGTAAAACGTGGGTTGCAAAAACAACAATAAAGTACAATTGGTTAAATATTAGAGGAGTAGGTTGAAATGACTCGAACTTTGTTCTACCTTGAATTTCCGCAAAGTTTCGATGTCATTGGCAACATCTTGTGACGCTAGGAAGAAATGACGGTTAACAGTAAAGACTGAGCAAATCAGGACTTCTGAGTATTTAATGTCAACTCATATCACAAAGGAGATTTTGGTTTAATCGGACATATGTGGTTCTAAACTAAAACTGTCTTACATAGGAGGAGAAAGGGTGTTACAACGCCCACTTGCAGGTCCAAACTCAGGTCTTGGACAAAACCACAAGACTCGTCCGTGTCTTCGTCTGTAGCTTGCGAGACATGAACGTCATCGCCGCTTCGCATTTCAACAAGTACCTTCCCGGTAACCGTAGTCACTCGCGTGCTCTGCTTTTTCAAACGCGCTTTGGAGAACGCCTGGATTTCTTGACCAAGAGATTTCATTGTGAAATGTTTGAGAATCTCATATTTAGCTTGTTGCAATAACCCTCATGGTTAGATCTGCCACTACCCTAGAAACGATTACAGAAGCGTGAAACTAGACAGTGCAATTAAGGTTGGGGCACCTAAATGTCAAAATAAAAGTCTTATAGCAGCAGCAACTTTCTTGTAGATACGTCTTTTATAGGTCCTCAAGCAGCAATGTACTGTACTTTAATGCTGACCAGGAATTGACATGAAAGGAACATTTTTTTTTTCCAAAATACGTTTATTGAAAAGATACTGCATATGTTACAGCTTAAAATCCAGAAAGTGTCTATTGATCAGAACATGTAAACAAATACATAAAGAACATACCACCTTAAAATCACTGGCACCAAGAAGACAGAAATGATTATATGTCTGCATGCCACTATCCACTTGGCAAGATTCATGGTGGAAGCAGAATATATCCCAATACTTGCTCTTCTATACCGGTGCATCATTTTAGTTACTTCACCTCGGTCATTTGTTCTACATAAACAACATTGTTTAAGTAGAACAAACCTGAGGGAATTACAGACTGGTCTGTATGAACTATAGCATCACAACATGCAGGATTTCAGAGATGTGAGTTCATACATATGAATCCCTTTCAAAACGTCCACATGTGCTTTCAGCATGTCGTTCCCAGTGCAGACATCATGCCATACGGTACTGCAGTAAAGGGCATCATCCCTCATTCTGTCAGAAGTATGTACGGTGTATATTACAAGGCTCAAGTCTTGGCACTAATACATACCTTTATGATTCAGTACTTTTATGAATTGTAATGATTATAGCTTTTTTCCATATAAAAATACTTTTAAAAAAAACACCAATAAAACAAGTAATTTGCCAGTATCCAAAATTTTAGAGCTAAATTTCTAGAAATATGGCCTGAAAAACTACATGAGATGAAAGTATATGTAATAAATCAAAGCCCAGACTTTTTGATCAGAGTGTGCAAACACAGTCACACACACAATCACACACAAACATAAAACATCCTTAAAACTCCTCATTTAAATGCATAGTGTTAGACTGCAGGCAGTGGTTAGTAGATCTTATGGGTTAAGAGAAAAAGTGACTCATTTATCATAGGAAATTACCCAAACTTTGGTAGATTAGGATTGGAAGGAAGTGATACATTTGGCACAGGAAGTGTAAACAGACTTGTATTTGGCAGTATGTAAAGCTAAAGCTAGACTTTGTCTCATTGAGTGGAGGGACAAGTATGATTGGCAGAGTCTTCTGGCACATCCCTGGTCAGAGAAATTGTTAATCAATTAAACTCACATTATCTGCCGTTTGTCAATAACTTTAGGTCAGATGGAATTGCGTAAGTGCTGTGGCCTGGGGTGCTGACTCATGCTAAACAGCCCTGGGACTGGATTTAATACAACTTTAAACCAATACCGACAGAGTCCCGTACACCTTTAAAGGAGTGTGAGAGAAGATCCCAACTGAATCCCATCACCTCGAGGAAAAAAAAAAAAATGTAAGAAGGCACTTCTAGATCACTGGGAAGGTTTGGTTGTGTCCTCAGTACAAGTGCACAGGCCTCCATGTCTGTTCATTTATGCAAACATGGTCAAAGATATCCACTGCAAAGGCAGACAAAAAGGAAAAATATTAGTCCAATACAAAATCATGTAGCACTACTATAGGAATTGGTTAATACACCTTTACTGGCTAACAGGTGTTATCTGTAAGTGATGAACACTGAGCACAGGATCGAACCTGGATGAAGTTTAGGTATATGACTCCATCAGCATCAGTGTCCAAGGTCTTAAACGTCTCTGCAGGACCAAAACAACATACATCAGCAACATCAAATCACCACTCAATGTATGCCCCATTACAGAAGTTACAGTAACCTTCCTACCCCACAAATCACCACCCAATGTATGCCCCATTACAG
>JAOYMR010000016.1:9457704-9474375 GCA_025802075.1 Tenebrosternarchus preto | reverse complement strand
TGCCTTTTTTAAGCATTGTACAGCACTTTGTGTCAGCTGTGGCTGTTTTAAAGTGCTCTATAAATAAAGTTGAAGTTCTACAGTTTTTTTTTTTAATAATTTTTTGAATCTTTGTCTCTGTATTTCCTCCCCCAAATCTTTTAACAACATTCTGTTGGAACAAGTTCTTGATGTTCAAGGGACAGAAGGTCCAGTCCTCCTTTACCCACCTGCTGATTTGTGTTGTGCTCCCATCACTAAATCGTTACGTACATTAAGATAATCGATGATGTTACTGATGCTCACAACGTAAATCTATTTACTCAGAGTCAAAACCATGTGCAATAATATTCATTTTATCATAAAAATAATAAATACATAATTTAGTAATGATATATCTGTATTTAACTATATATTATGCATGCGTGTACTGTTAAGTGTGCGCACATTAAAAAAAAAAAACAGTTTGAGGCTTTGATCAACAATTCAGTCATTCATCTTTCCTGGCGTTATTGTTAGCGTCGCAGCTGGCTGCGGTGGCGGGAGCTTCAGACGTTTGTGCTGTTGCTACATCAACAGGCTCCTCGCTGTTAGGAGTGGCACCAGCGTTAGCCTGCTGCTCCGGCCCAGCGGTTAGTACTGGCCTGGTCAAAGCTCTGTCCCGTCATTCTCTCACTCCTTTTTGTAGCCAACACCGTTATTTAGCATCAACATGACAATAACAAAACTAACAAATCTTAAGGTTAGTCGTCTTGTACAAAGACTGGAAAACAATCGAGCGTCATGTAGTGTCTGCTGGGTAACGTAGTTTATATGAGTTCATTACGAATTGCCCAGAACATTAGATGAAAACAACAGAAAAGAGTAGGGGGTGTTTGAGGGAGACCACTCGTTACATGACTCACTCTGTCCTAGAAAATATAAGCAAGAATATAAAATTCACAGGATCTGCTAAACCTCATGTCAAAAAGATACATTTTTCATGCTGGGAGAAAAAAAGTCCAAAAACTTGTCTAGTCACTTTTGCCCCTTTAGGTAATCTCTGTAATTAATGCCAGGGCAACTCACACCCACGCATGCATGTGCACTTCACACTGTGGACATGGCTAAACCAAACAAGCTTTAACTTTAATGACATGTGGGCTTGGTTAATTAAACCAACCCAACATAAAGTTACACAATAAAACATTAGTATGTAAAACAGCTTCATCATACTCTGAATGTGTGTATCGGTGTGTGTACATGTGAGTGTGTGGGTGTGTGCAAGCAAAAGCCTGTAGCTGGTGTATCCTTGTGTTTAATTTAGGATACAGCAAAGACACTACTTTTAACACCAAGACAGAACACTTGAACACACACACACACACACACACACACACACACACACACGATGGAGTGTGTGAATTTCAATTAATATAAAATTCTCTGATATAAAAATGTATTTTTTTGTGTGTGAGCACTGCCGTTTCCACACAGACACAAAATTAGATCATAAAGTCACAAAACTTGTTTAGTCACCTTTGCCCCTTTAGTGAATTTCAGAACCTGTGAGAAGCACCATTACAGCCCACACCCAGCTATCACAACACACACACACACACACACACACACACACACACTCCTAATTCACGGCTTAACCAAGCTTTAACACAGAACTACACACCACACTGACTCCATCCACATTTTCCCTCATATTCTGAATGTGTGAGAGCACTTGTAGTATGGTTTAGTGTAGTGTGAGTTTTAGTATAATGCAGGTTTTATTATACAAAGAAGCCTCTGGTATGAACACAAAGATAGAACACTTTAACCTTCACACATGTTCACTTCACGCAGACACATGTTCAAACACGCTAATCAGGTTTCCATTAAGACCACACACTTGCCAAATGCACTACTGAGTTAAGAGAGATGCTGGAGGCAATCGTGCATGAAACCTGTTATACACAAGATAATACAAATCAGTGAGCGGATTACACACTGCTGGTTAATATTGACCATGTTAACTATGAGTCCAGTATTAGAGACGTACAGACCAATGAGGGCAGCAATGCATTAAATCAATGTTTTAAAATGTCTTCATAGCAGAAAGGTTGATCTTCAACTCCACCTATTCTTAGCAAATAGTTCCGTTCCATTCCTTAGATCTGGTCCATGTGTCCCAGACAAAGCTCCCGAGTGCGTGTGTGTGTGTGTGTACCTGGAAGTGGAAGATCCCAGCGTAGCCACTGCTAAAGCTCTGTCCATGTGGAACCACACGGTGTAGCAGGTTATCATTCAGAGTCAAGGACGCTATAGCAGCCAGGAGCCAGCAATCGCCTGCAGATCACACACACACACACACGGACACACACACGGAAACACACACACACGCACGGACACACACACAGGCACACACACACACACGGACACGCATGCACACAATCATTACTTAATTGGCAACTCTGTTCACACCTAATTTACGTTATAAATTACTTCAGTAGAAAAAAAAAAGTAATCATAAGTGCATGACTCATAATAACAAGCTTATTCTAAGTCTGAATAAGCAGGAAAGACAGTGTTGGGTGTTAAGAAGGTGGAGCGAGATCCATGGTCCACATCAGGAGGAGGAACAATACTGTCAATCAGAGCTTGGGTGTTGGTTTTTCCTGGAAAGACGTACGTGGGACTAGTAAACTAGAAGGTGTGAAGAAGAAAATGAACCTTCCACCCCAATGCCCTAATCAGATTTTTCCCACATGACATCACAGAATCATGCTGTTTCAGATCCACTGCAAAGCCACATCACTTTTCAATACAACAGCAGTGATGTTTCAAGACACAGGGATCGTTGCTTTGTTTTCCTTTTACTATTTACAGAAGTCAGAAAGCCTCTAACTGCTGGGGTAAATCCGGACATTAACCTAAGCAGAAGTGATGGCTGAGGGTCTAATTCCCTACTGTTTACATACCACAACGTCTGCAGTCCTGGTGTCAGTTTTTATAAAGTGTTTGCTTTGGTAAAGACTGTATAAGTTGGAGGATGTCCAGGAGCAAAAGCACAAAATGATCGAAGCTTCGAACTGTAGGCTGTGGCTCCACAGAAACAAGCCACAGTCCAGCATTTTAAAAACTTACTACTATATATGCAAATATATACATAGTTAAATAAGCAAATGTATGTGCAGTCAACCCCTTTCTCCACTGGTTGTTAAACTGTATCTACTTCCTGTTTGTCTGTGACACTATAAGCAGTTGTGGGTACATGGATCACGCTGGACACGCATGTGCCAAGGATACTGCACTCTTCTTCTTGGAAACCTTGTCACCATGGTAACAGGAAGATCTCGCCTTGAAAGGAGGCGGGGCAAAGGCACACACTCACCCAACGCTCCCTGGCAGATGTCTGTGCGAGTGGCTCCATCCAGGATGAACTGAGGCTGTGAGCAGATCTCCTGTGACACACACACACACACACACACACAATACCAAATCAAACCACCCAGAGAATCACTGACAGATTCATGTTGCAGTTTCATGTATGAATCCACTCAAAAAGAAGTCAGTGGAGTTGGACATGGAGAGAAACCCTCTCACCACAAAGGAGATACAGAAATGGAAGCAGACCCAGCTATTGATCAATGGTGTGATCAGGAAAGTGTTTTGATAGATGATGACAAAGTGAAACTGTCAGGTAATGCTATAAACAGAAAAAAAATCCCTGAAAGCTTCAGGAGACTCAGTGGTTCACCTGTAGCAGGCCTTACTCATGCCTTTAGGTGACATGCATAAATGGCATTTCTCTCAGGGGTCCAGGATCTCACCTCCAGCCTTCCAAGTGAGAAGGTGATATAGAGGAGCTTATGTCAACCAGAACACAGCAACCTCCTACCTCACCAAGCCACAGGCCGAGACAATGAACCCCAAGATGGACATTACACTGAAATATCATCAAAGATGCCCCACTCTGTTTGAAAATGCACTGGCACCAGGTGAACATTAAAGTGGAAACCTAGGTGTGTTAAGAGTCACCTTTGACATATGAAGTACAGGTCAAGCCCGCAACGCATGTGACAAACGTGACGTATGATTGCACATCTCACCGTTGGTCTCATCCATCGCACACCATACGTTTTGGAGGAACGTGGCCCCAGTTCATTAAAGCCCAGGGATGAGCTTGCAGCTGGGAAGTACGTGTCCTCAAACATGGTCTGTCGCTGGAGGCACTGAGCCTTCAGCAGTTCGTAGTCCTGCCCCAGAAACTTGACGGCATTGTGGTTCTGACCCAGGCCCCCATCCCGGTCCCACTGATTCCGCAGCTTGGCCGCCATTCCCATAGCTACAATGGGCTCCATGTTTCCTGCTGCTTAGATCCGCCCGACAACACAGTTAACAGGCCACAAAACACAGGGGCTGGGCAAGGTTCAGCCAATAGGGACTCAGAAGGGTAATTAGCTCTAATTAGGGCGTGTAAATGTTCAAGCGGTGAGTAAGGATGGGGAAGAGGGCTGTGACGGCGGTATCCAGTCCCAAATTGCCTAAAACAGAAAAAAGAGAAACAAGAGACAAATCTGTTCTTTATCCGACCTCTTTCTTAAGCGTAAGCATCATAAAATCTTCCATGGATACCAAACTTTACAGAGGAAAAAAAAGCAAATTTGGCTAGAAATGCCAACCTTGATTATTCCTTATTCCCTAAATTATTCCCAACCTTATTGTTCACTAAAGCTACTTAACTGTGTGCAACTGTTTATTTTGTTAAATCCAGCTTACACATATGTAAGGAGCACTTTATTATTTTCTGATATTCAAGTACACAGTAATAAGCGATTGCTGTATTCCCAGTTATTACAGACCTGTGGAGCGCCGTGACCATATAAAGACACAAAGAACCAAACCATAAGGAACAAGCTGTCAGACAAAAGAACCAGATTAGAGAAGCACCAGATCTGAGGGCTCTGCTGGCTTATTGAACTGGGTCACCCTCCTCCTCTGTGTCACAGCAGAGTCCCTCCCCTCGTCTTTCCTGCCCAGTCAGTCTGTACACACTGTGACCGTCTGGATCATTGCCAAGTGGCGTTCGTTTCCCTTTTGCCTGGTGCTCGAACAAGCAGGCACGTTTTCATAGCTGCTCCAGTCAAGAAATCTTTGCACTGCCTCTTCCTGCCCCCGTAGTCCGTCGCCACACGAGCGAAAGCCGCGCGTACGGCACCGTGCTGCCCGAGTCACAGCCTCAATAAGATGGGGCTGTTTGCTCAGAATATTTGAGCCTGCTGCAGTAATGCATGCAGTTGACAACTGAGTGCCCATGATGAAAGAAGGGAACCTTAGTCCATGAAAACCATTTCTGCCATCAAAGCGATCTCAGGTTAGTCCTCTCAACAGCAGATGTGCACCGAGCAATCGGCCCTTGGGCTTCAGCTCGGCCTCATGAGCATGGGAAACTTCTACAGCAGCTGCCAGGGTGGAGTGTGCTCTGCTCACATGGAAACAGTGCAGTGGCCAGCTGCCAAACGTTACAGCAGAGAGTGTGTGTGTGTGTGTGTGTGTGAGAGAGAGAGAGAGAGAGAGAGAGAGAGAGAGAGACTCTGAATGAGAAACAAATAACTAGGTTTGCTGAGGTTTAACTGCCACCTTGCCATGGCTTGAACTGAAGGTGAGCTGAACTCTCTGAAGCTTTGAACATTTTTCAATCTTCTCAATCTTCACACCATTTTCCTCAGTTTGACTCTCTTACTTCCTGAGACGCCCCTTTTGCAGGCTTGGTTCCAATTGGTCGAAGCCAAACAGAAGGTTTTGGCTACAGCCCCAAATTTCCTCGCTGCAATGACAGCATCATTAGCATCTGGGTACCTTCCACTACAATGTTTTCAGCCATAAAATAGACACAACCCTTCTCTTACTCGAGATTCAAAGACGCAGTTTACATTAACAGTAGATTTATATCAAACGCATCTACTGGGTCTTTCCATTGTGCACGAGTCAGCTAATACTTTGCTGAAAAGTGGCACAAACATGAGAAAAGTTCAGGCACATTGCGAAAGCTCTGACCACACACTGGGACACTGCAAGAGCACAGCAGCTCGTTACCAAACGCTCAGGCAACAAAGATCGAGATGTCAGAATCAACAGGAAATACATGGCGGCGGGTTCCGGAATGTGCATTAAAATTTGCACGTGTGATCAAACTGTCCAGCAGTTTAAAAAACAAAATCCACAATATAAAGGGCATGATAATAGTTTACTTCTGCAAGTTCAGGGTGATGAGAAACTGACATCACTTCTAACTCATTATAACGCAAGGTTAGAATTGACACTTGCAAAACAAGGGGTACCTAATACTGTAACCGTAATCGAAGAATATATAAAGATTTTCACGATGTAATAATGTTCTCCAGATCTGCTACCCAGAGTTCATGAAAACGCGCGCACGCTATAGCAATCAGTGCCTTGATGAGATCACGCTATATTACTAGACAGCAGGTATGTTGTTCAAGTTTACTTATAGGCGTGGCACAGACTACAAACTAAAAATCTGCAACAACGTGAATTCTGCTTTCAAATTAAAAGAAATCGGAACACACTCTGATTTCGGCAACTCCATCGTGCAGGAAACTAAGACGCATCTCCTTTCGAATGCAGCCTAATGGTGGTTTACAGTCTTGTCACTGTCCATTTCAGAGTTACACGTAAATGTTGCTGCTAAGGTACTGTGGAAATATGCCCAATTTGTTTAGCCCAAGTTTCCTCAATTAAAAAAAAGAAACTCAGTGCCAAGCAAAATATCTGGAGTCTAGGAGAAAGAAGGACAGTTTAATTTCGTTTTAATTAATGTAAATATTTGCGATATTGATGCTAGGACTAAAACACTATAACGTGTAACTAACGGAGATGTCAAGTATCCTAACTGCTGAAACGGTAGGCCATCGAGGGATGTTTTCTTAGATTATTTAATATCTTGCAGTATTTAATATCGCTTGCAGTCAAGCGTGCGGAACAGAGATAAGAGTGCTTGCTATAACGTCTAATGTCAAGTTACAACGGGCTGAAAATGTTTTCTCCACTTCCTCCGATAGGTCAGCTGTCTCAACAAACATTCACACTGGCAACAGCTGACCATAAAAACTTATTTAAATGTCTATGAATAGCCTAACTTGCATATAATATCCCGTCACAACGGAACTGCTGAAAGTGGTTTCTAATTCGAAGAAGTTACAAAAATATGCTCTGACTAAACAACTTGTCTAAATATCTTACATGATATTACTTGACCGTTAACCCATAAAGGAAAATGAGAAACAATAATGTTATAATGTTGTGGCGTAAACAAACACAATAGGGAACTAGACGCTACTTTTTAAAACTGTAAGGTTTTGTCAGGTAATGAGCCTCCACGCCATTTGAAAACAGATCGAGTGTGTCTATCTACACCAAAAGTTTTCTAAACCAGTAATACAGAGACAACAAAAAAAGTACTTACGTGTTTCTTGCTGTGCAGTTTGTTGAACAATTATCAAGCGATCTGTACTAGTTTCTGTTCACATCTGGTTTTGGTACAATGTCCCTTTTCAGAGATTCCCTACAATCAAAAAGGCTGCCAGACCCGCCCCCAATAGAAGTCCCAGTGACGTGTCTGCGCACTTAATATTTTCAGCCCAGTTTTAGTGAGCTCTGCAGTTTTAGTCCTACAGTAATTTTTGCTTTCGGTGCATGAATCCAGATCATCTGGCCACATTCATTATCTAATTGTGACATTATCTCGATTATTTCTAATACAGATTATACGTAAAATGCTGCCATCTCATGGTTTAATGTCGCAAATGCGCAGTCAAATGCCTAAATTATTTAATGTGTATATAGTCATGGACAAGCCTAATTTAAATGTTCTTCAAAATAAAATTACAATGAATGTAATGTTTGGTCATGCTTGGTCCACTAATGCACGAAACAAATGGACCGAAGAGTCACAAAGATTCTGCACAGATGAGCGAATTTCCAACTGATCGTATTCAATTAATATTGTGTGTATATGATATGAAGATCAGATCATGGTTGCGAACAGCCGACGATCTAAGCGCATGCGTAATTCCCATGATTCCGCGCGTCACACCGCTCGTGTCTGTTGTCGCTGTAGACTCCCGTACTGCACGAACCTGAGTGAAAATGGCTAGCGACGGACCCCCGGGAACCGATTCAAACCCGGATTTGGGTGCCGCAGTGGCGGCTTTGAACACATGGAGCATTCCGGAGTTACAGGCCAAACTAGCAGAAATTGGGGCTCCCGTTATGGGTGGGTTAATAAGTAAAAAAACACGCATTTTAACAGTGGTGGTTGACTTGGTAAATATGACTAGCGGCGACTAAGCTAAGCTAAGCTAAGCTAAACTAAGCTAAACTAGCTAACCTAAAGCCATTATGTTTCAAGCCGTTTCCTACGCTGCTAATTATCTAGGCCGCTTGTCTCTGAATCCACTGCGTCTGCTCATGATTTGCGCCCTAGTGGCAATTATTGTATAGACGCGTTTCTACCATGTGAAAAATGATGTTGGTAAACTCGCAACGACTATTTATTACCGTAGCTAGCTAACTGCGTTAGCTACGAATGAATAGAGTTCTCGGTGTCAGCGCCATGATTATGTTGTATGAATTTGCTAGCTAAAAGCTAATCTGCTAACTGCGCTTCACGTTAGGTAGCGATAGCGCTTTAGCTACATGGGCCAGCGCTGAATCTCAACTCATAATGCATCATTAAATCCTTTGTGTCAGATTATAGGAATATTAATTGAAAACATAAACTTATGTAGACACTTGCGCTACGTTACGTTAAGAAGCTTGTTAGAGCTATTAATTTTCATCAAAGGTACGAGATTTCTGCAATTAACGTTTTTTCTTTAACTTTCTTAGGCCCAAGAGATGAGTTAATTGACAGACTGAAAACGTATATGATGCAGGTAAAAGATTAATTTAAAATCCTTAACATAAAAATCCGTCTATCTTCATTCTGAATGTTTGTCTTGTTTCCACTGAATTCGAACTCGACCTTATGACTTTTCAGACTGGAATGATCTTGAGCAAATCCAGTATGTCAGGTGGAGATGATAAGGCCATGACCACGGTAAGTGATCTCTCCAAAGTCAACTTAATAATTTCTTATTAAAGCGCAAAACCAGTCCAGGTTGTTCAGTGAGTTAGTCCAAGTTGCTTAATTCCACCATCCCTCTAAATTTCTGCATTTATACCATGGATGGTCATAAGAAATCAAAGCACACATAAAGATTATGCCTTTTTCTGTACATGTTTCAGCAGCCATCTTGATTCTCTCCCTCTCTCAGATGCCAGGTCTACCTCCCATGCCCCCCATGCCCTCCATGCCTTTGCCTCCTGGCATGGCTATGATGCAGGCTATGGGCATGATGGGAGGCCCTCCTCCGCCTGGCATGCATATCGGCATGGAGCCCCCTGGCGTCCCCCCAGGGATGGGGCCGGACGACCCGCTGAAGATGGCCCAGCAGAGGGCTGCCATGATGATGCAGCAGGAGGACAGGACTGGTCAGGTATGAGTGGGAATTGGCTTGGATGGAGAAGTTATTAATAATTTAAAAAAAATGTGTTTATAGAGTTTAACATCTTGTACATTACAGCAATAAAGCTAGATTAAAAACAGGCAAAATAATAAAAAAAAATAAGGCAAACAGTATTCATGAGACTTAAAATTGGCTTTAGTATGATAAAGTAAGTAATCATAGGAGAATATGCTATGAAGTAATACCCTTAGGCAAACTGCATTACAGGATAGTATCAGCTGTTAAGATTTGTAAAGGATGCTTCTTAAGTTTCTTAAAACTTTAATTTGCGATGTCAAGTGAGCCCATTTCTTAATGCCATGAGGTTATAGAGTAAGTTCCTAATCCCGTGAGGTTACAGAGTGAGTGAGTTGTTAGTCATGAGGAGGACAGGACAACTGGCAGACTCGGAATTTAAAACATGCATTGATTTGTAATGTGCGCTTTTCAGGATATTAATATCGTCTCTCATACTTCTTTTGTGTCTGTGTACATGTGTGGTTTTTATCAGAGTGACTCCAGAGTAATGGAGGAGCAACTGAAAGAACATGAGCTTCTTGAGCAGCAGACGAGGGTAAGCAGTCTGGAGCACAGTGTGAGGGCTCTGGTGAGCCACAACACAAACGCCTGTTCTTTCTAGAGTAATACCAGCTCAATTAATGATAACTGATCTTTCTGGAGTAATACCAGCTCAATTAATGATAACTGATCTTTCTGGAGTAATACCAGCTCAATTAATGATAACTGATCTTTCACATGCGAGTCTCCTCAGGTTTGTGTTTCCTAAAGGCAATGTCTTGGTGGAAATTTCCCTGTGAAATGCAGCGTTGCACATCTCAGTGTTCCTTCATCTCAAACAACCCTCTGCTCTTTTTCACCTCCAGGCAGCACAGCTGCTGGAGCACGAGAGGCAGCAAGAGCTGGCCAAGATGCAGCAGGGCCCACCGGGCTCCAGGGGTCCAGAGCCTGGGCCCGGCCCCAACCTGCTACCTCCCATTCCTCCACTAAGAAGTTAGTACCTGTTTCACAGTTGTATAGTTAGTATATAGGTCATTAGCCAACAACTGCTCAGTGATGAGCATGTACTGCCCCTCCTGCCCCTTGGTAGGTATAGATTACCCCTTTACCACCTCTTAGAGGGTACAGAGTATATTACTGTGCCTCCAATTCCAAATCACCTTTTAGAGGTGAATGTGTAAACTAGTATTTCTACAGTCATTCTAAGTCCTGTTTTCATAACCCCATGCCCCAAAGGTAGTTCTTCCTCTGTTGTACTTTTCAGAATTTAGTGAATGTCCTTTTTCATTTATCAGTAGTTTTTAAATTACTTGTAGCTCTCAAGCACTTGTTGCTCTAAGAATGAGAGAGGGGTAGGCTGTATGTTCAGTGTCTATGTATAGCTTTTGTCTCAGGAACACCGTAGCTGTCTGTTCACTGCATCTCAGTATTTCACTTCTGTCCTGTAGCCTTGACAACTAGTGGCCCACCCCCTCCGGGTGTTTCCATGGTACCACAGGCCAGTCAGAGGCAGAGAGTTCCACCTCCACCTGGAGAGGATGCTAGAGAGGTAAGAGTTGCTGGAAGAAGTTACCCCATGCAGGACCAGCTCCCCTTACCCAAGGCCTTATCTTAACCATTACAGAAAATTAGCACAGCAGTTCCTAGATCAGAAATACATTTGAAATGTCATTTATTACTTTAACATACTTTTCAAGCTGAATAGACAAACACTACAGACCTGCTCTCAGCTACTGACTCTACACATGAATAAAAACTATTTTCCCTCTAATTTTGGAGTAGATGTTCTGTTGCTTTTTCATTATAGAAAGTATGACTTAAATGTTTTTTTCTTATATGGTCATAGTATATATTGTTGGATATGAGTTTATCACTTGGCCTCATGAGTGTTGTCTCTGTGTTCATGTGTTTTATGGGGCAGATGTGGCCGAATGAGGAGGTTGGCATTGGGCCAAAGATCCCTCAGGCGTTGGAGAAGATCTTGCAGCTGAAGGAGATCAGGCAGGAGCAGCTCATTACTGCCCCTACAGGTTAGAATGGCGGTCTGCAACACCAGAGTTGTTTTGGAGTTTGTGGTAAATTGACCGATATTTAGGGTAGAGAACTCTGCAACATTTACATTGACTGGCTGTGTGTTGTCTTTAGATGAGGAAGATGATGAGACCCTAGATCTGGACATGAACGCTCGTATGTACTCGGATGAGGAAGATGAAGGTGGTCTGTCTAAAAAAGATGTGAGTTTTACCAAATATTTTCTCCTTTGTCACGATACATTTCACTGAACTGTTTTGCAGTAAGTGATCTGTTTTCCCAGAGTGATTCTCTCTCTCTCTCCCTCTCTCTCTCTCTCTCTCTCTCTCCTCTGCTCCATCCACCAATTACTCCCCCGTCTCCAACATGCCCTGCAGAAAAGTAAAAGACGCAGAAACAGGAAGAAGAAGAACAAGAAGAAGAGGAGTCAAGAACGAAAAGATCAAGAGGAGAGAAAGATGGCAGAGAAAGAGAAGGAGGTTGAGATAGAGTACGTCACTGAGGAGCCTGAGATATATGACCCCAACTTCATCTTCTTTAAGAGGATCTTTGAAGCCTTCAAGGTGAGTGCAGATGTGTGGAATATCAAAGGGTCTGGAGCATGTTCATTGCATTTTATGGTTTAGCACTGGTATAAAAAAATTGTATATATTCCTGCATTATGCAGGTAAACTGATTTCTTTAATCAAAAAAAAAAACTTGCCTTTATGTTGATGCCAATTGAAACACCACTTCAAGCTTTTCTATCTGTCAAAGGTTAATCTCTTTGCATTGTGGGTTTGCATTATTATTGTTTGTGTCCTAGCTGACAGATGAGGTGAAGAAGGAGAAGGAAAAGGAGCCAGAGAAAGCAGAAAAGCAGGAAGTGATGTCACTGAAAAAGAAAGGGTTTTTGGAAGAAAAGAAAGACAGTGATGACAGTGATGAGGTAAAACTTGGAACCTCCCATTGTTCACATTTAGTGCCACCGTTCACCACCGTTCACTAAATCCTCTTCTTTCTCCAACAGGAAACCAAGAAAGACACACCCAAGCTGTCCAAGAAGAAACTGAGGAGAATGAACCGACTGACCGTAGCCGAGCTCAAACAGGTTCTGCGTGCATCTGCGTGCATATCTGGATTGCATTTTTGTGGTTCCAAAGCGGTGGCCATTTTGTTTGTGTTCACGCTGATCTCTTTCGACCCTTGACCAAACCCCCACCCCCAGCTGGTCGCACGGCCGGACGTGGTTGAGATGCACGACGTGACTGCGCAGGAGCCCAAGCTGCTGGTGCACCTGAAGGCCACGAGGAACACTGTACCCGTACCACGCCACTGGTGCTTCAAACGCAAGTACCTACAGGGCAAGAGGGGCATCGAGAAGCCGCCCTTCGAGCTACCCGAGTTCATCAAGCGCACCGGTATCCAGGAGATGAGGGAGGCCCTGCAGGAGAAGGTGAGGCTCACACCACACCTTTAGAGGGTGGAGTGGCAGCTGGAGCCTCACACCTGGATCCTGGCTGTTCACCATCTGCTCACTGTATGATGCATTTAACTGTTAATAGCTGTTTATTATTTTTAAGGATATGGAGTTGCTATGTATATTATAGCTGAGGTGGTGTTCTGTATTTCCCTTTTTTATGATGAGTACAGTTTAACTTTTAACACCTTAGAGGTTAAGATTACTCCTAACCCCATTACCCTGTTGTGCGATGCCCTTAACATACTCTCCCTGTCTCTCCCTGTCTCTCCCTGTCCTGCAGGAAGATGCCAAAACAATGAAGACCAAAATGAGAGAGAAGGTCCGGCCAAAGATGGGCAAGATCGACATCGACTACCAGAAGCTCCATGACGCGTTCTTCAAGTGGCAGATCAAACCCAAGCTCACCATCCATGGCGACCTGTACTATGAGGTCAGAGTTCCTCTTCTTTGCCTCTCGCAGGGCATATAGTACCAGATTATTTTGTGCTCTCTGAGGTATGGAGGAGATCAGCTCTGTGGTAATGTTTTGCTCTGGCTGTGCTTTTCAGGGTAAGGAGTTTGAGACGCGACTGAAGGAGAAGAAACCCGGAGATCTTTCCGATGAGCTGAGGATCGCTCTGGGCATGCCCACTGGCCCTGTGAGCCCTTCATCAGTTCCTACTCTAGTGTTTTGTTTTGTCCATGTTTAGTCATTTTAGATTGTATTAAATTCTGTTTTAAAGCAACATATTTTTTTGTGCATTTTGGTCATGCAGATTTTTGTCCAACAGATGATGGTGTAAACTTCAGCCATTCACTGGTGGATATTTGTTTCAAAATGGGACAAGAAGCAATTTGGTGTTTAGTGTATTTTGCTAGCAAAATGATTATACCTTTTATGTACATATGTGCACAATTAGTTAACAACCCTTTGCTCCATAGGAGATTTTCTTTCTCTAATGGTCAAAAGCACAACGATGAGTTTGGGTACAGAATTATGAATTATTGCAATAATCTCTCTCCCTCCCTCCACAGAACTCCCATAAGGTGCCTCCTCCCTGGCTTATTGCTATGCAGAGGTACGGTCCTCCTCCCTCCTACCCCAACCTGAAGATCCCCGGGCTCAACGCCCCCATTCCTGAGGTTCGTGTGGCTCAACTGAGACCCTAACACCAGATTAACTTTTCATTTCTGAATTCAGTAACCTTTGAGTATAACCTACATTTCAGATCTATTGAAAGTATATTCTTTGATTTTAAAAATGCTGAATGACTCATTTGAGTAGAATACATTTGGTTAATAGCAATGATTTTGTGTGTTATGAGTTTTTACAACTTCAAAGTTTAAATGGAGTTCAGATTTGTTGTAATGTATAATAAGTTGTCTTCTCCCTCTCTGTTTCTCTCTCACACACGTTTACAGAACTGTTCGTTTGGCTATCATGCCGGAGGCTGGGGGAAACCCCCTGTTGATGAGACTGGAAAGCCTCTCTATGGAGACGTGTTTGGAACCAATGCTGTTGATTTCCAGGTGAGATGCACACACGTTTCATTCCTTGGGTCTGCATGCTGAACTCGAAAACTAAACTGAAGTCGGCCTATAAAATGTGAACGTGCGCACGCGTGTGAAAACAGGCCAAAGCTGAAGAGGAAGAGGTGGACCGTGCGCCGTGGGGAGAGCTGGAGCCGTCGGACGAGGAGTCCTCGGAGGAAGACGAGGAGGAGGAGAGCGACGAGGACAAACCTGATGAAACCGGTTTCTTCACACCTGCTGACAGGTATGTATCCCTTTCACAGTCGCTTCAGTGAAGCTGAAGGCGTGAGTGCAGGTGTCAGCTCCATGGATCACATCACCTTTTATTATCTGACATGTCAGAAGAAGAGATGAGTGTGCCTTTGAGATTTCTTCACCAATGTGAGGACTAACCTGGTTTCTCTCTGTCTCTGTCCCCCACCCCTATCTCTCTCTCTCTCTCTCAGTGGTTTAATCACTCCCGGTGGGTTCTCCTCTGTTCCTGCGGGTATGGAGACCCCTGAGCTGATTGAACTCAGGAAGAAAAAGATTGAAGAAGCCATGGATGGGTGAGTGTGTGCGCGCGCGCGCCCCAGCAGAGTGGGGGATGAAATCAAAACAAGACTTTTCAAGAATGTTATGTTTACATTTGAAAATATGCTCTGGAGATTTTGTGTGGATGTTTGTTGACGTGCGTGTTCTTCCAGGAACGAGACTCCTCAGCTGTACACGGTGCTGCCTGAGAGGCGCACGGGCCCAGTAGGAGCAGCCATGATGGCTTCCACACACATCTACGACATGTCCACGGTGAGCAAGTGTGAGCGCGTCCGTGTGTGTTTGCCTGTGGGATACAGGTGTGAAAAAGATGTCTTTTTCACACCTGTAAAGTGTGTGTTCAGTCTGAACAGTGCAGCATGTGATCTAGCTGGTCTTGCGTAGAGAAACTCCCCTAGTGGAACATGGAAGAGCACCCAGCAAGACCTACACTGCTGGAAATGCATGTAATCCAGTATGATCCAGTGAGCAGAAAGGATTTGCCATCCACTGCCCAGTAGCTTTCATTCACAGGTTAGTTTCACCGACGCTGTTCCTTTAAATGAGGTCAGGACTCATTTACTAGAGCACCTGAGAGAGGAGAGTGAGAAGTTAGACTTTGGCCCAAATGCTCAGTTAAGCCTGGCTGCAGACGTGGGGCAGGAGCGGCAGGCCTGTCTGTGTGATTGGTGCCACTGTGTCCGCCGCTGCCAGCCGCCTTGGTCGCCATGGAGCCCGGTAGTCCTCGGTTACGCGCACATCCATCTTCCAGATTGGCCTCGTTTGCATTTTAAATGACGGGAAAGATCAGCGTGTCGCAGGACGCATGCTGACACAGAATTATTTTTAAACATTCCACTCTGTTTATCTGTCACACTGTTGTTTGTGCTCTTTTTCATACTCTCTCTCTCTCTCTCTCTCTCTCTCTCTCTCTCCCTCCCTCCCTCCCTCCCTCCCTCCGTCTCAATGTCCCTCCCTCTGTCTCCTCTCCAGGCGGCGGCAGGTCGTAAGGCTGGTGGAGCAGTGGGTGGAGCTGGTGACTCCCAGGGCGTGGAGGTTGCCCTGGCGCCGGAAGAGCTGGAGCTTGACCCCATGGCCATGACGCAAAAGTACGAGGAGCACGTGCGTGAGCAGCAGGCCCAGGTGGAGAAGGAGGATTTCAGCGACATGGTGGCTGAGCACGCGGCCAAGCAAAAGGTACTTCCACACAACCTGGACAGAGCAGTAGACCCGTCAGTCTTAGTCCTGCTATTGGCTTCTGGAGCTCTGATAGTGTAGATCAGACCTTCAGTTTCATTGCTACCAACAACAGACAGTACATTGATTTAATGCCATATGCATTAGTAAAATGCCTCACCGCTGGTACTGACAGCTCGGTTGTTCTGTCGGTTTCTCTTGATTCTGATTGGTGTTCGTCATCTCTTGGTTTCTCCATTTACAAACCTTTCAAAAGATCCTATAGGCAACTCCTGCAGTGATGCATAAAGAGCAATGGCTGATATCAGTGGATCCTTCACCACTCATTCCTCCTCATGCATCACTGCACAGGTGTTTTCTGGCGGTATCACTGGAATCTTCTCCACATATAACTACAGAACACCATAGGTACTCCCT
>JAOYMR010000016.1:9444660-9457384 GCA_025802075.1 Tenebrosternarchus preto | reverse complement strand
TGTGTGTGTGTGTGTGTGTGTGTGTGTGTGTGTGTGTGTGTGTGTGTGTGTGTGTGTGTGTGTGTGTGTGCGCATGCCCGCCCGCCCGTGTCTGGCAGCAAAAGAAGAGGAAAGCACAACCCCAGGACTCGCGCGCAGGAGCCAAGAAATACAAAGAGTTCAAGTTTTAACTTCGAGACGGGCAGCAGGCCCAGTGACAGTCATGCCTTCTGGAATTCTTTTTTAACCGAGTTCAGTAGAGACCACATTGCATACGTGTGAGCTTATTAGAAGTGACGTTTGTTTTTCAATCTCTTTTGTAAATAAAATATAAATCCCAAGCCAATTTATTTGTCTTTTTTTTTCCAGGCAAGGTATCCTCAGGACATCATAAACTAGGACATAGACTTTTGTTTGAGCAACTTCCTCTTTACAGTTTCTAGTTAATGTTTTTGTAAATAATGAAAGGTTTTCTTCCTGTATGGTGTTATCCTGTAATGCAACGCTACTTCCCTCCCTTTCTTATGGTGTTATTCAAGCAAGCTTGTAGTGGCTTGACCTGGTGGAGGTTGACCTGGCGTTAGTCATTTTGGCACGGAGTTGTGGCCTATTGACCCAATCCAAGAATGCAATGCCATGGTCGTTCCAGCAGGGGGAGCAATGAATCTCTATAACGGATCACCTGAAATCTCTGATTCGGCTTGACCTACTTAACTGCTTTCACGGGGTCTTACTGGTCACTGATGCCCACACACACACCCTCACACACATGCGCATGTGTCTCGTAATTAACTACGAGAATTGTTTAGAGAATTGATACGGAGAGGAAGCGCTAAACTATACAGAGCTGCAAGCCCTGTTTTTTTTCTTCACATTCCTCTACCAGCGCTGGTTTATGTGTTGGTTGGAATGGCGAGAAACGCCCACAGAGCGGAGACGATGGCAAAGCCCGGGCTTTTCACAAACCCGCCATGTGTTGCTTTGACGAAGACACCGCAGCAGGGGGAAAACCCTGCGTCGCTAGGAAGGGGAGTTGTGCACTCTCACCCGTGGCAGTGCTAACCCCACACGCCAGGGTCAGGCTCTCTCGAAGGCTAATACTCGCGCTCCTGCCAGCAGCCAGGTGGCTACTCCACGCGCGACGAGCATCAGAAAGAGAGGAGATGCACGCTTGCCCTGCTCTCTGTCATGTTGCTGAGTTTACACAGGGAGCGAGGTGTTTACTCAGGCGATCCGACTCACACTGAGTTTGCTGCTCACAGTTGAAGTGAGAGTGGCCTCTGGCTGGCTAAAATGCAGTTATCAAGCTGCCTGTTTTTTCCCCAAGAACAAACCTTAAAACTATTGAAAATAACCTGCTCTATCAGTGACCACCACATTTATGTATGTAGTATACCTTTCCAAATCTTGCTGATGTACTGCAGACATCAGAGCAGTTTCTGTACCAACACTCACTAAGAGTGAAAAAGAGTTGGAAAGTGTGACTGCCAAATCAGTACTTGAGCACTATGAATTTAGATGATAGAATCAGATAAGACCCAGGTTGATTCTGCTAACATTTACATATAAATCAGTACTTGAGCAGTATGAATTTAGATGATAGAATCAGATAAGACCCAGGTTGATTCTGCTAACATGTACATATAAAACACCCACACACCACTCCCAACCTGGTGTATCTTTATATAGACTTTAAAAAGTCATGAACAGAAAAAGGAAGATGACACAATTGCACATGTATTTACAGTAATTGGATACAGGGCTAAATCCGGTTTTGGGAAGTTGAATTCACTGTCTGTGCAATGTAGAAAGGAAGGCAGGTCTGTGCTTCTAAACACGGCTCTTACCATTTACCTGGATCAAAGGAACCTATTGTACTTGAGCCTGAGGTTAAGATACTGTGTAACAAGTTTATTACAATGTGAGGGTTTGTGTTTGGAAATGAGATGCTCTAGACCTGTGATATCTAACCAAGCCTGTATTACAACTGTGATTTCATTCTAATGATTCTAATCCCACAGTCTGTGAAGAACTGTAGATGCCTCACATAAGCAGGACATGTAAAAACAGTAGTGTGGATGGATTCTCTTCACCTTTGCAAATACCACGAATAAGCAGAAACAATGTGCGTGTTGGTCTTTATTCCTATTCTGCAACACAGTACTACTCACTTGTGGAAGACTGATTCTGCTGCCTGCCGTAGTGAGGTTCCACTTCTCCCACTTCAGGGCAGGTTCTCCACAGTGCCCTATACGGGCAGTGGCTCCGGAGCTCCGGATTCATATCGGGCGCATTTTCGTAGGACTGGGGGAGGGAAATGTTTCTCTCTCTTTACACAGATTGTTTTTGGTTTTGTGACAAATTTGTAGGGAATACAAGAAATGTAAAATACACAAAAGTTACGTCACACAGAATGTATGATAAAACAGAACATGGTAGACAAAGGGGCAGGAAATGATACTCGTAAGCTTTTGAGCTCGTCAACGTAGGTGACTCGAAACTTATGAGTCATTCTCATATTAACTAATTTCTTGAACATTCAACATGAGACGATAACCACGTATAAAAAGTCCCTTGATTTGAGTGATCAACAAAAATTCCACAACAGCGTGTTGGAATAGCCAGTTAATATCACGAATTACCTCAGTGACGGTGCTTAACGAGCGGTTTTATATCTGGATGATAATAACGTGTTAAATGAAAATGCCTATTATGGAAAACATGTTATTCCCCAAGGTCGTACGTCGTGACAAAGGTGAGATAGTACGCACATTTCAGATACATCTACCCTTTGTCATATGTACTTTCTAGAGTTTGTTTTCATTTTTAACAGATTTAACATTTTGGTGCTATGAGTACCAATGGCAGACGCAAGCGTTCGCATTGGTGCAGGTGTTTCGATTAAAAAGCAACGACACCCAGTAAATAAATAAATAAATAAAAAAACCTGGACTGTTCGTCGACACAACGAATCACTCGTTCAAAGACAACTTATATTATTTTTCAGTGATCGAAAAAAGTCTTTGTCCTCTTCATCACCTACTCTCTCTCTCTCTCTCTCTCTCTCTCTCTCTCTCTCTCACATACACACGTTCTCTGTAATTCACTGTGTGCATGTAGGAATTGTATCGTGCGTCTTTAACAAGAGGCGTAGCTCTATCTGGCAGAAGCACTCAAACACTGCTCTACTCGGCAGCGAGAAATTTCCGCTTCCTGCACCGATAAACATCCTAACCAACTTGAGAAACACTCCCAGCGAGCCTTTCGCAACGAATAAAGGATTTTACGCCGTGATTACTGTGTCGTAGCCACCGAAGCGATCATTACAAGAACAGGCTAAACCTTTCGCCTCGTGGACGGATGGTAATCCTCGCGCTGTAGGTGTTTTTCAGAGCAGCAGAGCTTCAGAGGACTGAACGAATAGGTCTAAGCGTTTCAGTTGTTTTGAAACACAGGCTACCTCCAGCATGTCGGAGCGAGGAGGGCTCCCGAGGACTGGAGGGGTACCGTCACCGCAGCCCTCCAAACCGGTCGCGATTAGCTCGAATCGCCCGGTACACATGAACCTTTATGCCACATGGGAAGTGGACCGATCGTCCCCGAGCTGCGTGCCAAGGTAATGCGCGCGGAGTGTGTGGAAAGAGGCTTGTTCTTTCTGCCGGATGCAGAGGCATCATGTGCTACTTTCCACTGCGTTAACAAATCGGTTTGATAAGCAGAGCTTTTTCATGGCAGTCGTATGCGTGTGTGGACAAGCCATACAACACAAAACGGATAGCTCTGAACTGCATTTTATTGCACTCGTCGGTGGAGACGACAGGATACAATAACATTTCGATATGCGAACGCTGCGTGTTTTTGCGAGTACTTCTGCAAAACAAAGAGACCTGCTTCGCTAGTGGTGGTTAACACTCTGGACACAGTCTGGGTCTAGTCTGTTGTCTGTACGTGCCATTTAAAACACAATACGCGAACCTTTTCCTTTTCTATCAGCTATCTAGCGGTCTAAACAATCCATGCTTTGCAAACACACCAGTAATAGTGAAACCCCTCGTGAGACCCTCGACAATGGCCTTGCAGTCTTTCGTTTTTTGTAGTGTCGTAGCTTATAACGTAAATTGCATACAAGCTATGGAGGTTGTTAGGACAGACCACGACACCCGTTTTTGTCATTTGAAACTGCTGACCCTTTAGGTTTATTTGTGGCTATTTGGATCGGGGAAGCGAGTCATTGTGCTCGTGCTTGTCAGGCCTACGGTAGACCCGGTGGGGGGGTATCCCCCCAGTCGTTAAAACCGAGAGACTCTTATCTTAACATGTATTGAATTGTTGGGGCTCTGGGAGAACACAAGTCGGCATTAACATTTCTCGATTTGTTCCGTATATAGATCTGAGAATTGACATTAATAATTGATTTGATTTTGTTGAGTTTCGGAGCATTTTAAGACCGGCAGTTACTCTTAAAACTCTCAACTGATTAACTCTAGCTTAATACGGTTTAATGAGAAACACGTGACACCTGCATGTGTGTGTGTGCGTGTGTGTGCGTGAGAGAGAGAGAGAGAGGGAGAGAGAGAGAGAGAGAAAAAAGGGGGTGGGTGCGTGTGGACACCAACAGAAAGTAAGACCGTCTGTTTTGTTGACGCAAGTTCTTTCTCCTTATACTCTGTCCCAGATGTCTGTTGAATCAGCCGACCAGTTGTGTGTGAAAAGTCCCGGGGGGAACGAGTGCGGTGTGTTTCTCAGCGCGCGACAAAGTGTGACTCATCACAAAATATGCCATATAATGTGCTCTAACGTTTTCTGGGAATTATCAGAACAGGCTTATAGAAAGTCAAAGTATAAACCTCAGACTGCACTGATTGACTGTCGTTCTAAAGCGATATTTACTTAATATTCATGTAATGTACGTGTGATTTATGTAATTAAACATTTTGCAATTAAATTGAATTAAATGATTATTGAACACCTAAGATGTGCTTGGTTTAGGTCAACAATTGCATATCCGGTTTGTCGGGCACTGAGCAATAAGTCGGATCATTTAGTTTGTTGAATGTGTCATTATCATTGAGTAACGAGGAGGCTCACAGTGGCGGTATGTGCGCTCAAAGGGCCGCGTACACAATGCGTTATCGCAGGCGGACGTGCTCGCTGTCTTCATTTGCATTCGTTTTCCCTGCAGTCGGTTAGGTCCCGGTGCCTGGCATCCGTTTGTTCACGCCGCTGCCAAATCCGGTGTATGGCTAAAGTCCCACTGCAATACAACTCCCTCCTGTTACCGTTACAGCCAGCCGTTACTAATGCTGTTACCGATACTGAAAACACTACTGCTACAGTTGCTGCTACTGCTGATGAGTTTTGATGTTTTTTTTCTCTTCTCAATGTGAATACGCAGAGAGCGGAAGATGTTGCTCAACATCAGTACAAGCTGTAGCAAGACTTGATGTAAAGAACCTTGTGTCTTCATGTTGAAGCAAGAGTACAAGGAGTGCGACATCTGGTTACTCACCTGCTAATAAAACACACACACACACACACACACACACACACACACACACACTGCACAGTGAGGAATGATGGAGAAAACGAGGGAATTGATACTGCAGCAAGGAAAAACCGTGTGTGTGCCACACAGTTAATATCCACGTCCCACGTGCTCGTGTATGTGAGCTTTATCCAGACAGTCTCCCTTCACAGGAGGGGCACTGGGCCCGACCAAAGCCCGTGGCTGGAGTTTTATCCTGAGAAACGTCCAAAATGTGCTACACGTCTAGTTAGTGCAACACACCATAAAGCAGGATGTGTGTGTACACACACACACACACACACACACACACAGAGCATGTTTAGCTGTTACACATCACACTCTGCAGGGTGATTGGTAATGAAGGTTGTGTAATGGTGTGTCCGAGATGCTTGACGTTAATTGACTTTCATCGATATCTTAACGAACTTCTGGGACTTTCTTCTTTGGATGGGTTGTTTTCTGGTGCGAGTGTGTGTTGTTATTCTTTTGCTTGTTCCCTTTCTTTCAGACTCTTTCTTTCTCTGTCACTCTTACTATGGTCAAGACTAAAGCCTTTGATGGTGTTTGTTCCTTTCGGAGCTTTTTCATTTCTTTCCAGCCAGACTGCGACTTGGGAAGTAACACAGAGAAGAATATAAAAACCTTTCCTGCCCGATGTGAAATTTCAGAAACTTGCAGCTGAACTTTTGGGTTATTTTAAACTGGCCTCCATAGAGTGACAGGAAGGCTCCAGTGCTTTCTGATAGATTTTTGAGCATATGGGCATGCAACATCTTACTGGAAACTCATCAACATGCCACAGAACTGTGTAATATTCCAGCAAATTACAGAAAGAGCGAAATCCTAAAATACAAGTTCCAATGTAAACACATTTCCAAAGGAGTGTATCGCAGTCAAATCATTTGTTAGTCAAATCTAATTTTGGTTCTAATAACTTGCATAGATCTGATCCTTTCCTGACCTGATTCAGTTCTGCCTTCAGGCTGTAGTTATGCACCCATGAGGCCATTCTGGCTAACAGTCATGCCAGTGTTGCACCAAACTGAACATGACTGCAGGTTTTCATCTTCTGTTTCAATACATGCTTATAGCCAGTTATCTCAGATCATGTACGTGTGAAGTTTTGCAGGCCATTGTTGGATTTTGATGCTCCAACTGAGGTTTTTTGAGAACTTATTTTGTAGGTATTAAATGGAAGAACAGGTCATTCAAGACGAGTGTCTTATTCTTGGGATATTTTATTGAGAAAATTGAATAACCATGTGAAGAGGAGCCAGAGCAGCTCTGTGCTGTGGTGTAGATGCAGTGAAGGAGTGTGTCCACAGAGCCAGGCTGCCTCTCAGGTGGTGTGTCTTTCACCATGGAAGAGTTCACCCAGCAGGTGAACTGTGAACTGTTCCTGCTCAGGTGCACAGAGAGGCTGGAGGATACAGCCTGCATCGTTTCTCCCTTCTTATATACTGCTGGGGTGATGAGAGACAGCAGGGCCGAGAACAACCTCACTGCTGGTGTGTGTGTGTGTGTGTGTGTGTGTGTGTGACAGCAGGGCCGAGAACAACCTCACTGCTGGTGTGTGTGTGTGTGTGTGTGTGTGACAGCAGGGCCGAGAACAACCTCACTGCTGGTGTGTGTGTGTGTGTGTGTGAACGCCTGGTGTAGTCCTGGCCAATTGCCAGCACAGACCTACGGAAAGAGCAAATGACCCACAGAGATACCGAATCTCTCAGCGCATGGAGTTGGCACTGGTCCACTGAGTCCCAGAAAGACTGAAGGAGGAGCAGGCACACCTCAACCCAGTGAACCAATAACCCATTTGTTTGCCATTGGCTGCCAGCAGGGAGATATGCCCCTGATGGTAAGCACCAGCCAATGAGCCTCAGTACCTTTTAAGCTCCTCCCACCACCCCAGATTACAAGCGGGTCACCGAACACAGAACTTTCGGTCCGTTGTCTTGTAGACGCCAGTTAAGATTTGATGTTGTTTTCCCTCACGAGAGCCAGTTTCCGTTCCTCTGTTTTTCAGTTAATGGCATTTTAATTCGGTTCTCCTGCTTCCTGTCGACCTTTGTGCAGGTGTCGGATCCGTCAGGCTTGGCGGGAAGCTTCGTGCCTCTGGCACGGGTTCTTTCTAATGGCTGCCCACACTCGTTCTCCATTACTCTGGCTCTGGGCTCATCCTCTTCTCCTTGGCCAGTATGAACGTCATGGTTACCGTCTCCTGTTTCGTTAGTTTATCTCCATTTTGTTCGTTCTCCCATTCTCAGTCACTCTCAATTAGCTAAAGTGAATGATTTGAAAATCATTTTGCTTTCTGTTTTCTGTTTTTGCTTAGCAATGCATTTAAGCATTTCCAGGTTTAAGAGCACTTCCTCCAGTCTCTGTAAAAGCTAGTTTCAAGCCTTTTTTCCACCTAGAAAAGTGCAGCGTCTAACATGGTTTAATGCTACAGCACAGTCCACTGATTGGACGTTTGTATTAAGATGATCCTAAACCTGCAGTAAAGCCTACACACATCAGTTTTTCTCTTTTTATACATGTGCGTGCACGCACACACACACACACACACACACTCATAAAGTACTAATCTTCCAAAACACTGACCTACTAACACACTGACTTCAGGCTACATTCTGTTATGAAATTTTAACAACAACGAAATATTACTAACTGTGTGAAATTGCTGATAATGCAGGTTTAAACACATCTGCAGAGTGCAGACTCGCCCTTCCTTCTGGATCACTGGCTCACGGTCTTTGACTCATTTGTCCAAGCTGTGGTGAGTCCAATAAAATGATAAGTGTGTTTCACTGCGCTGAGGGAAATGGGTGCAGGGCTCGGGAGGATCAAAGGGTATTTTGATTACGCCCAAAGCGCAGGTGATTGGCTACGGAGCCTGTTCGTCAGCTCTGAATCAGTGCATTTTTGGAAGCCCTGACTCTCAGGTTGGTTTTGCACCCTTTGTGCCTGTACATGTGTGTCATTGTGAAATAAGAGTCATGTGGAGTCACTGTTATCAGTGGAGTTTGTGAGTGGGAGAAACTCCTGAGCTGCAACACGACTAGTATTATGACACAAGCTTGACTTCCAGTCCAGTTTCGGTAATGAAGAAATAACTATTTGTTCTGATGCAGTTATTGATGTGAAGTTGTGTTTCAGAAGGGTGTCATTGCTCTGAATCTTTGAGCAGCGTCCAGTAATGATCTGGTCCTCGTTCTACACGCGCTCTACCTCGCTCTACACGCGCTCTACCTCGCTCTACACGCGCTCTACCTCGCTCTACCTCGCTCTACACGCGCTCTACCTCGCTCTACACGCGCTCTACACGCGCTCTACACGCGCTCTACACGCGCTCTACCCGCGCTCTACCCGCGCTCTACCTCGCTCTACCTGCGCTCTACCCGCGCTCTACCTCGCTCTACACGCGCTCTACCTCTTGTAGCCTCCTAGGCTCCTGCCTACGTTGCGTGCGGCTCTTTTGTCATCCCTGACAGGACGACTGCAGTGTCATTACTGCTCTCGTGACGTGATGACGATGTGTACGTGCTGAGCTGCAGGCTCCACCCCCTTAAACACTGTGGGCTTTATCACATGCATCCTGACGATGCTGTAAACAGGCATGGGGGTGGGGTGGGTGACGTCTTTAGTGATTCCGGTTTTATCTTCGTGCGGGTGTGTGTAAAGCTCTCCGTGTTGGGTGGGTGTAGTCCTCCTAGAGACGTGACTTATCTGCTCCTAACATGCCCTCACAAGTGTGTTCCTTCAGTCAGGGGAGGGCCAGTCAGTGCTTGGGCCCCTGAAGCAGCCCTTCACTCATGAGGCAGTATTAGCTTCTGATTATGGTGTGTGTGTGTGTGTGTGTGTGTGTGTGTGAGATGGCCACAGGCTAGCTTGCGTGATGTTTGTGAGGAAGTGAAAGAATGTCCATCCTTCCTGTTGGTGCTTCCAAATAGAGTAGAGGAGCAATGGAAGGCTATGCTCTAACACCTGTGCAGGTGTGTGTGTGTGAGGACGCAGGGAAACAATGAGTGTGTGGCTTATGAAAGCTGAGCTCACGGAGGCCGGCGTGTGCCGTGCAGGACACTGGTGAGGGGACGAGTCCATACACACTGGGTTTTTTTTGTTTGTTTGTTTGTTTGTTTTTTTTTTTTTTTTGCAGTACTTGTTTCACAAGCTGCATTTCATAAGTGCAGCAAATGATCATGTAGGCTACAGCCCAAGAACAAAGCTTGTGACTGTGTGTGTGTGTGTGTGTGTATGTATGTGTGTGTGTGTGTGTGTGTGTTCAGTCATCATGCCTTGTGCTGGAACATGTTGTGGAACTTCATAACTGGTTCAACACATTGGTGCCTCTACAGGAGCAGAGACTAATGGAGCCAAGCATTCTCCTGCTCTCTGTCCTCATCTATTATCTTACACACACACACACACACACTTCTGAACCACCTCCATTTCCATTTTTTGGCTGTGGTAAAATGCACTTTTGGACAGCTATGGTTGGAGTGTGTGTGTGTGTGTGTGTGTGTGTGTGTGTGTGTGTGTGTGCGTGCGCTCACACTCCCCTGGTTCTACCACAGGGTTCTGTACCTACATGCTGTAAGCTCGTTATTCTTCTGGCAGGTTACACCTTTCTAACTGTGATGCAAAAAAAAAAAAAGAGCGAGTGTTGTCATGGCGACAACCCAAGTATCATACACATTCGAATATATGCAAATGAGTTGCTGGTCATAACTCCATGTCTCCTTCACCTCCTGTCAGTTCATCAGGCTGAGTAGTGATTAGTGATTAGTCTGCTTTCCTTTTCACAGGAAAGTGAAGCTGTTTTAGCTCAACTGGGTCGACCCAGTAGAACAGGTGGCTCAGCTGGATTGTAGAAGTAGTATACATGCATATGCGCACACACACACACACACACACGAGCCCCACAACTTTTCTGGAAGCAGGGTGTGTACATTGCTGTGTGTGCCCACATGTTTGAATTGAAACCAAGTGTGTCTCTATGGACATGGTGTGATCATAATAGTCTATCATCACATAAGCGCACACACACACACACACACTGGTCCTGTAGGCTGTATGTTAGCTGAGATGGAGAGAGAATGAGTTCATATCTGAGAGAAATTGCACTGCATGCATGAATGAGGACAGGCAATAAAGAAAGGAGGAGTGGTGGAAGTGTGTGGGCCAGAGGAACAAACCAGAGGCTTGAAGGAACAGGACGAAGGGAGCTGGTTCTGTTACATGTGACCGGGGAGAGACGGAGAGGAGGAGGGACAGGGTGAACGTCTGGGTTAGGGTTGGGTTAGAGGAGGAGGGACGGGGTTAGGGTTAGGGTTTAGGGTTAGGGTTAGGGTTAGGGGAGGAGGGACAGGGTTAGGTTTAGGGTTAGGGGAGGAGGGTTAGGTTAGGGTTTAGGGTTTAGGGTTAGGGGAGGAGGGACAGGGTGAATGTCTGCTCTTCATCAGACCGCTCTCTTCTCATAGGGTTTAAAATGAAGAGTCTTTCAGGCTCTTATGGACTATTCCTTCTTAAAAGAAGTTTCTTCAACAAAAGACAGACAGACACACACATACATACAGATGGAACATTATAGGCCTGTGCATAAAATGGTCTCGGAGAAAGATGACACAATACACACAATCATAATCATGATTAGGGAAAAAATATTGAAAAATATCTCCACAAAGGTATTGCGGCTTACTGAAAAGCACTGTTCAAAATGTCAATTTATTGATTTATTTATTTTGAAGCCTGCAAATTAGAATCACAATTACAAGGCATTTCCTTCCTCTCATACACACACACACACACACACACACACACACACACACATATACACTCACTCACTCACTCACTCACTCACTCATGCACTCTCATCCTCCACAGAGCAGTCAGAAGTCTAGTCTATTGTCTTCACAGCATAGTATGCCAAACCTCTAAATGTTTTGATTACAGGCATAAGACCTTGAAACCAAGTGCATTCCACCCCCACTGACCCATATCAGCGTAGGTGACCACCTCTTCTTCACACATTCATATTAGCTGAGAGCTCACCTTCACTCTTCTAGTGCTTTTTTCAGTGATTCATATGTACAGTCAGTGTTTTAGTTTTAAACAGTATAAGTTGGTCAGAGGACAGTTTGAAGTCTTTGACTGGAATGAACCTTCAGCTAAAAGGGTTTAAATCTAATTCAGGACTTGCTGCCTGGACCAAAACAAACAAAAAAACCCCTCTGGGCTCTTTAAACATGAGACTCAGGAGAGTAAGATTGAGCACGTTAAACAGTGTTTGCTCTTTTCACTCGAGTCTTACTCAGAGGGCAGTGGGACAGGCTTGTGCCTCAGGTATTCGTGCGTGAAGTTCATCAACACATGCTAGCGTTAGCAACACAGCACCTCTCCTCCCTTCACTCAAACAGAACAGAGAAAGTGGTGACGTAGTCACCTGTAGGTGCTTTCACTAAGCTGGACTGCTGAGAAGCGGAACACGCGCGTTGTAGCTTTAAAAGTACAAAAGGCAGTCATGCTGATTCCCGGCCCTAAGCCTCAAACGTTTTGGTTACATGGTCAATAAAAAGAAATGAGGAAGCGTTATTGATTTCTTATTCAATCAGAGACTCTTTTTAGTTTTCTGAAGCTTCCCAACAAATTTGTCTATATAGAAATTTGACCATAAAGGCGCTAGCTCGGTTAATTAGCTGGCAAAATCTGTCAGCTGGAGTGATGAGAATACGTCATCCTCATAGAGGAAGTGTCAGAATGAGTGACTGATCTATTAAATGTGTAATCTCCCATAATGAGTGACTGATCTATTAAATGTGTAATCTCCCATAATGCTGCATTCTGTTCTCTTCAGATGTGATCAGAATTCCAAGGCATTACTTGCTTCAGCCTGCAGGGTTATGACACTTGTTCAGGGTTTTCAGGCCTGTTTATGGAGTTGTTTGTTGCTAAAATGACCAAATATTGGCCAGGTTTAAGCTCTCTGAAAGCGATGTAAGTGCATTTTAAACTGTTAATTAGATTTATTATAGTACAAGCATCTCCTATAACATCAAAATGATTTTTTGGAAATGTTTTAAATAAGCTACTGCTGTTATCCATAGTAACAATGAAGCAGGTGGATTATATTTTTGATAACTGTGGTCGGACCTGTGGGGGGGGGGGGGGGGGGGGGGGGGGGGGGGGGGGGGGGGGGGGGGGGGGGGGGGGGGGGGGGGG
>JAOYMR010000016.1:9410564-9427998 GCA_025802075.1 Tenebrosternarchus preto | reverse complement strand
GGAAGGGTAGGGAGGGTAGGGAGGGTAGGAAGGGTAGGGAGGGTAGGGAGGGTAGGAAGGGTAGGGAGGGTAGGAAGGGTAGGAAGGGTAGGAAGGGTAGGGCTGGAACCTGCTGGCTGTTGAAAGCTATGCACTTAATTTACATTAGCGCTCTCACAAACCTGTTTCTACCACATTGCTGTGTTGTTGGGAAATTACCCTTGGAGGGATGGTTCTCAGTTAATGAAAGGAGATATGAAACAACTCTCTGCCAGGTAGCATGATATCATTGTTGCCATAAGCCATGTCTTGTAAACAGATATTCTGAACAGAGTTCATAGTGCATTTCTTCTTCACAGTTTGTTTATTGTTTCCTACTGTCACTGATGCTTGGTTTGGTATCCAAAGCAACGTCTGTTTAAAATTCCACCTCATATTTACTTTGTTGTTTTTCAAACATACTAGATAAAGGATATTAGACACCATTTTATTTTGGAGTTTTCGATTTCATTTGCATGTAATTACCTCAGTCAAAGCTTTTTGACTTGTAGCCAAAGCAAAACCATACCCTTCCCTTTTTCAGTGATTAGGGGATACAGATGAAACATTTCTTTGGATTCAAGGTTACATTGCTTGAAATAAGCTAGTTTATTTTGCCCTTTTAAAAAAATAAAAGGACTATAGGAAGATGGTGTAGAAAAGGCATGGATTTAAATTAAAAATGCATTTTAATAGTCATGAAGTACCTCTTTAAAAATGTACTATGGAATAGAAACATTGCTCTAATATTGAGATGAAATTATTCTCTTTTTTGGTGATCATTTTACTTATTCCCTTATGACGGTGATCACCAAATGATTTCAAGCACAGTTTGTCCACTTATTTTGGATCTGAGTAATGTCTAAATTGACTTAAAACTGTCTTCACAATCAGGACTCGCATATTAAAATCTGTGATGCTCTTTTCAGAGCAGATCTGGCGTCAGGTTGCCACTTACGATTGGAGTCTTTAACATAGAGAGGTAAGAGCTGGTGCTGATTTTCAGTCAGTTTAGGAGCCACTGTTTCCCTTTACCTGCTAAGCTGCTACATAGCTGTAGAAACAAGCAGCTTCTACTAAAGTAATGTTCTATTTTTGTCTAAGACTTGCGTGAGGTATATTTGTTGGTGTTAAGGTGACAAAGATTTTAGTGTAAGAAATTAGGTTATTGAAAACAAAATATCTATGAAATGTTGTGCCACTGTAAGAGTGATATGAGTGTTGGTTTTGTGTGAGCATGTGTTAATTCCAGTGGTTGCTGATCAATTTTGTGATGTATATTTTTTAGCAGTATACCTACCCTGTATCATGACACAAGTCTGCATAACACATCTTGTGAACTTTCAGTGAGGTATTTCTTCTAGAATTGACATGCAAAAAAATGAGTTCACCACCCATTTTAAATGCACCAAAATCTTCAGCAGTGTACAAGAACATTTACACGACAACGGTGTTGTGCTTTATAAGGTTTTTTGTGTCCGTGTATCACATTCTAAAGTACAAAAGGTTTTTGAAACGAATACAAAGATTTCAATCCTTAGAAATTTTGTGTGGCAAAAGTATTAAGAAAAGGTATTGTTACAATCCAAAGGTATTCTTACAGTTCAGTGGGTCCAACTGCAATATTTGGTTGAATCATTATTGACAAAAAAGTCACTGCTGTTGTTTGGGTTTTTTTATGTTGCTTTTCCTTATCTTTTTTTTTTTTTTAAGTTTTGCACAAAGGACTTGCCAACATACAAACATGCTTCTAAATGTTCCACTGCACATGACTTATTGTCACTTCTTACTGATATAACTCACCAAACACCAACAGGTTATCCAACCAGCTGGAGGAAAACTCAAAACATTTATCCAAAATGTGTTCTGTAGCTGGTGTAAATCACAGGATTGCAATGGCTTTCGCTCACTGTTCTCCGTCATGTTTTGGGTTCATTACTACATTACCGCTAGGGTTACTACATTACGTCTCTCATGACTGATGTGCTGTGTCATGGCAACCACCAGCAGGGTGGTTACCTGGTTACAACTCTGGCCAGAGCTTTACCAGACCCCATCTCAAACTCTGCCTGCTTAGTGTCTTGGGGATCTTTGATCAGATCTTCAAGTAGACCAGACCATCAATATCTGTCCGAGTACATGCTGTCTTCCACTTTAGACTGAATTCAACCTCCTGAAAAGATCCATCAAATAACCTGGTAGCCATTCTGGTGCTCTCATTGTTTGTGTGTTGTAAGCAGTGGTTCTTTGTGCAAAACCTTCTCAACAGTAAACACCTTAACGTGGTGACGTCCAGCTGTGTCAAATCTTGTATGCACACAGACATTTGAACTGATCCAGTGTTGACTGACCCATATTTCAATAAGTTAATTGAACTTATAGTTGTTACATTTTTGTTTCCATTATAATTTTTTAATTTATGGAATATTTGTAAAAGGGACTAAAGATGATGGAAAAGCCGCTGCCAGAAAGCAGTTGGTGTCCTATTCTTCATCACTAAAAGTGCAAGACATGAGACATAGTGTAGTGTTGTTCGTCTAATAGGAAATGGTCTCCAATAGGGACTTTTAATATGACATCATTTTAACTGAGACGGCGATGTGCTTGGTTCCATTTGAAGTTGCTACACTGTCTTATTGCCTCCTGGTGATCTGAGTATCAACAGTGCGTCCTTCTCTCTGTGCTGTTCAGTCTGTCGTGATGCTTGAACCGTCTGTGTGTTGTGTGACGTCAATGTTTTACTGTCCTTACTGAACAAATTCCTTGCACACTGATTGAAAACTAATACTTTAAGGCGATTTATTGATTTTATTTTTCTCTTCACTCCAGCACAAGGGCCAGATTTGCTAAAGTTATTAGCATGTGTTGGATTTGTCAGAAACTGCAGAAGCAGTTTTATCATTTATTATCAGTAATTAAGTTTATCATAATTACTGATTCACAAACTTAATCATAATGTGTGAGTTGCTTTAGGAAATCTGGCCCTATGAGTCTGAGTTTCCTCAAAATATTGAGAGTTACTTGTCTTGAATTCCACAAGCTTTGGTGTTCAGAATGACTGCAAAATCTACCCCAAGGTTCAGAGGATCGTGTGGTACAATGGCATTCTGACATTGGCACAAACTTCTTGCTGGAGGGAAAAGTTGAGCTTGTGGATGGAAGAGTGTTTTTGCACATGCACTGTTTTGGTTTAGTAGTTTTCAGTCTCTGCCTTTTTGCCTATCTCAAAAAATAACAGTGCTTGTATATATCTTAAGAAGTGCTTGTAATATGAATCTAGTTCTTGGGTATTTTTGTTTTGTTTTGTTTTTTTGTTTTTTATTCAGTGTTTTGTAGTACTGCTTTTTCATGATTCAGTTGTCAGTGGGGTAATGTGTGGGATCAAAAAGTGATCTTTTTTTTAAATAAACACACTTCATTTGTACTCTGCCTTCAGCTGTCCTCTGTTTTCTTTCAAAGAAGGAACAGCGCTGTGCTTATTTTTAATTAGCTGAGGATGGAGTAAAGTTTAGAATAAATGTTTTAATAGGCTGTTTTTATCTCAGTTTATCTACTACTAATCCTAATAAACTTGGCGCAGTATCGTTTCTCCCGCCGACCGGGGGGCTCGTGATGATGTCAGCGCCGCGCGAGGGCTTTGGATTCTGGGAGCGCTGGACATAACTGCCATTTTCAGTTTGCTGCTGTCACCCGTCCGCTTTAGAGGAGGCTCTGGGGAGGTTAGATATATTATTTGCCTCCAACTGACTGATGAACAAATAAAACAAATAGGGTTTTGGCCGATATGTGTTTCTGTGCGATGGACAAACTGGTGTTATAAACATAGCAAATTGGCGACCGGTCCATCACCGCTAGCTAGCCGTTACTGCTAGCGTTATTTGGCAAGGATGCTTCGGTTGTAATTAGCTAGCTTGCTAACTACCTAGCTTACAGATTTGGTTTCAGTTCGCAGTCGTTTAGCTAGCTGTGGTCACTGGAAGAACTGGGAGTCTTTACCACAGATTTAAACAAGAAACTAGTGATTCTCTACCGTTTACTTACGTGAGCACAAACTAAACATTCAGTGTCGGCGGAGAAGGTAAATATTTGACTGGAATGTCTGCCATTTGTTGTAAAACTACATTATTTAGTCAGCTTGTGTGAGTTAATCGTTGTGTGTTTTCTGTAAGGATGTGCGTTAAAGTATCGGTCTGCTGTCGAAGGTTTTGTCGCTTGTCCCGTTAGCTGGTTTTCCTCTTCTCGTCACTCCGCCGATTGATTGACTGTTGCAAGCGAGACATCATGTCAGGCTTTTGTCTAAAGAAAGATAGGAGCCTTGAGGCTAAAAACAGTAGCTTTGCTGTCTTATCTGAACGAACCTGGTCTTAACCAACCACCCAGTTAGATTCTGAATGTCCCTGAATGGGTAGCAAACTGTTTGGAGGCTGTAACTTAAAAACAGAATAATGTATCCAGCTGGCTAACCAACCTTGGAGGGACTGTGATACGCAGTTTACGTCTTGATTCCCGAGTCCTGGCGTGGCGTGTAGCTAAGCTAAATTAGCCAGAATTTAATATAATATAACGGCGACATGTGACTATCTAGCTGAATCAGTTTGTGTAAAAGTGTCTGGTCATGTATAACTGGCCTTGCACGTTACACAACCGCTAACAGCGGATTTCACGCAAAACTAGTTCGCTTAACTGTTCGCACCCAACTACTGTTCAGGTCTCGGTCGCAATCAAGTATTTTCTAGAAAGCTGTGCTTTGCAATATTGACGTTAGTGAGTCTTTGTGTCCGCAGACACCTACCGGTCACCTTGATTTATCTGCTATAAGTAATTACGTTTCACCTCAACTGTTAGATTTTATTTCAGTGTCGCTTTTTTTCTTAGCTGTCGGTTCGTAATGCTGTGAAACGTGAAGTTTTCTTTGCGATTCAGCATCTCACTTCGGGCTGTGGGACGTTCTCCGTCCGACGGAGGTTAACGGGCTTCCTCATCTTGCTGCATTGCAGTGAATACACGGGACAAGAGAGGGTGGGGGCAGGGTTGGGAGGGGGCCACCTGGCGGCAAGGAAGGGAAAGCTCGGGTGAGGTTAAAACTTCATTTTTTTTTTTTATTAAACAAACACAGTAGTTAGTAGGTCTTAGTACGTTATTCAGTGGCTGGGCTAAGGTGCCATTCGGATCACGCAGGCCTGCTGCAGACAAGGTGTGCTTCGTGGTGGTCGTACATTGAGAGAAGTGTTTTGGTGAGCGCACGCGGTACTCAGAGTGATTTCTTGTGTCAGCACGGAAGGCTCAGCGGTCAAAATGTGTGCCGAGTGTTGTTCTGAGGTGTCCAGGAGATGGACTATTAGCCCTGAAGCGCAGTAATCGCTCAGAGAAGGACGGTAATGTAGAACAATCTCTAATGCAGTCCTGACGTACAATAATTACGTTTCACAGAGAGCTAATGCTGCTTTTCTAGGCGTTGTTACGTAAAATTTGATTGTCCTAGACTGATTCTCTCTCTCTGAAATGTTTGTCTATGTGAATTATGCTATGTTGCCCAAAGCATCAGTGCATCAAATATTAAAAAAATAAAAATTAATTTTAAAAGTCTGCATCAGATTAATAGCCTTCAGGATGTTTAAAAACGTTCATGGTTAAGTGACACAGCGATCCAAATAAAAGAATGAAAACTGTTTCGCAGCAAAACTACATTCCAGGGACATTCATTGTTTTTGGTTTTTTTTCCTCCCTGTGGTTTTTCTGTCCTAGTTCTTCCCTAGAGAGTGTTTGTGTCCGTAAGCTGAGACTTCCTAGACGATGTCCACCATGGTGTACCCGCGGGAGGAGGCCCTGGAGCGGCTCACACAGGACGAGATTGTGCTGAACACCAAGGCTGTGATGCAGGGCCTGGAGACGCTACGAGGCGAGCACGCGCAGCTCCTCAGCTCCTTGCTGGAGCGTGCCCAGCCTCCGGCCGCTCAGGAGAAATCCAGCCTGCTCCGCAAGAGCCTGGAGGCCATCGAGCTGGGCCTGGGGGAGGCGCAGGTAACACCCCCCCCCCCCCCCCCTCCTGACACGCATCAGCCCTTTAGCCTATTGGGCAGTCCCCTGGCTGTAGAGAGATCACAACCTCTGTCTGTGTCAGGACCCTCTGGTCTCTCGAGTGATGCTACAGAAAAGCGTTTGACCTGTTGTCATGTGATTGCTGGTTCGAGTCCCGGTTAAACCACAGCAGTTTGTGGCTGGGAGTCCAAGGTGGCCAGTTAAACCACAGCAGTGGCTGGGAGTCCAAGGTGGCCAGTTAAACCACAGCAGTGGCTGGGAGTCCAAGGTGGCCAGTTAAACCACAGCAGTGGCTGGGAGTCCAAGGCGGCCAGTTGCCTCTGTTTACTCTTTTCCCTGCCAATGAACAAAGTCATAGTCATCTTGCTTACATATGAGGGCAGTTAGCAATTTCCTCTGAATACGCAGTAGCTCTGAAAGATCTAGTGATTATGCTCGGGGGTCCGCCTCCCTTTCCATGGTTGCACGCTTTAGTTTCATGATGAGTAAAGTTAGGCTTTTGGAAGGATAATTGGGGTTTAAGCAGGAAAAAAACCCATAGTTTGCCTTCAGATTTTTGTTTCTTTAATGGCTGAAAATGCACCTGTCCTGATTGGCTGGATGCTGGGCAGGTGCTGATCGCGCTGTCGGGCCACCTGAGTGCGGTGGAGTCGGAGAAGCAGAAGCTACGTGCACAGGTGCGGCGCCTGTGCCAGGAGAACCAGTGGCTGCGTGACGAGCTGGCCAGTACCCAGCACAAGCTGCAGCGCAGCGAGCAGAGCGTGGCCCAGCTTGAGGAGGAGAAGAAACACCTGGAGTTCATGAGCCAGATCCGCAAGCTGGATGACGACGGCGCTTCCCCGGCCGACGACAAGGACAGGGACAAGGACAGAGACAAGGACAGCCTGGACGACCTGTTCCCCAATGATGATGACCAGGGACCAGGTGAGGCACAGGGAGCCTGCTCTGGGTTTGAGCTTCTCACTGGATCAGGGGCTGTTGTGGGTTATGAAAATGAAAATATTTATTTAGTCATAAAAATGCATGTTTGCCCAGCAAAACACAGGGATAGTATCCTATAGTGCAGTGTTTCCTTAATGCATATTGACCATAGCAAACAAGTCTCCCTTCAGATGGACTACCAGTTTAAATAAAGAATTAAAGATCTCCAATAACCCCCCGTTGTTGGAGTCTGGTTACATCTGTGCCGATTCTGCTCCCAGCCCAGCCCAGCGGTGAGGTGGCAGCCCAGCAGGGTGGGTACGAGATCCCGGCCCGCCTCCGCACCCTCCACAACCTGGTGATCCAGTATGCCTCGCAGGGCAGGTACGAGGTGGCCGTGCCCCTCTGCAAGCAGGCTCTGGAGGACCTGGAGAAGACCTCGGGGCACGACCACCCTGATGTTGCCACCATGCTCAACATCCTCGCCCTCGTCTACAGGTCAGCGGGCCAGAGGCGGAAAAGGCTCGCGGGTTGGGTGTGGGGTTAGCTGGGCTGTGCTGACCTAGTTTATATCACGTTTGCGATAAATGCCTTGCAGTATTATTGAAAACACATTGGTGAACCATTGATGAGATACCAGTATTAGAATTGTCAACGCTGTGATGACAGTTAGCAAGTGATGTGTGTGTGTGTGTGTGTGTGTGTGTGTGTGTGTGTGTGTGTGTGTGTGTATATGTCTGGTTTGGTATAGCTGTCTTACTCAGAGACTCACTATTCCATGAGTTATACAGAATATATTATAAGGGTTATGTTGTGCACAAATAAGACCAACTCTAGTATGTGATGCTAATTAAATGCATGTTGGACATGTTTTGTTAAGCAAAATCTATATGGACGTGTTGAATCACCCTGAAGGCTTTACATGCCTGCTCTGCACTATGTAGGGATCAGAATAAGTACAAAGAGGCAGCCCACCTGCTGAACGACGCCCTGGCCATCCGGGAGAAGACCCTCGGCAGGGACCATCCAGCCGTGGCTGCCACTCTCAACAACCTGGCCGTGCTCTATGGCAAGCGGGGCAAATACAAGGAGGCTGAGCCCCTGTGCAAGAGGGCGCTGGAGATCAGGGAAAAGGTGTGGGAAATGTGTGTGGGGGGGAAGCGGGCTCTCGCTGCGAGGGTTGAGTAGGTACAGTCAGAGTCCAGTGGTTTGGGCATGACCCAGTTGTGTGATTGGCAGGTGTTGGGGAAGTACCACCCCGACGTGGCCAAACAGCTGAACAACCTGGCCCTGCTGTGCCAGAACCAGGGCAAGTATGAGGAGGTGGAGTACTACTACCGCCGTGCCCTGGAGATCTACGAGAGCAAGCTGGGTGCTGATGATCCCAACGTGGCCAAGACCAAGAACAACCTGGTGAGGGCGCTCCGCCTCTCCCTCATCGCATGCGGTCCCCACACATCTCTATCAACTTACACTTTTCACCTTCATCTTTTAGCATTTGACTATAAGCTGGTTGTCACGAGATTGGATAGTCACCTTGAAAGCAAAACAATTAAACCGATCTCTTCCACACAGCCTTTCGGGACTGCAGTGAATGGTGTCTTCTTTCAGGTTGAAACTGCAGTCCAGATCGGTGCAGTGTATTTTCTAGCCAAACATGCATTTGATATTAGTGCTGCATCTAAAACTGCAGCACTCGATGAGTGTGTGTTCTCTTTCTTCCGCTGCCAGGCAACCTGCTACCTGAAGCAGGGCAAGTTTAAGGATGCAGAAGCCCTCTACAAGGAGATCCTGACCCGTGCACACGAGAAGCAGTTTGGATCGGTCAACAGTACGACCTCTCGACTTCCATGTCTCAGCACATACAAACGGGAGGGAGAGAGAGAGACAGACAAAGCACACTGTGGGAGGGGAAAACAGGTTGGGCAGGTTCCCAGGGGGACTGGGGTCAGGCCTGATCTTGCCTGTTGTAATGTGCACAGGTTTAAACATACTGAGAGTTTCACAGCAAACATTTGACCTGAAGTTGAGCAGACTTGAACACAACATCAAGTTAATTACAGAGAGATTATATTCTAGAATGCTGCAAACAACACTATATTGCACTATTTTGCACTATAACATCCAGGGTGGACAGCAAAGTAAGAATTTCATTGTACAGGGAAACATGTTTCTTACTGTGCATATGACAATAAAGCTTTGAACCTTGAAACAACTGACGTGTCTGAAGATAAACATGACACACAAATCCTGCTTAAATTACACAATTAGATGTTTGAGTACTGTGTAAAGAAATGAATAGAAATGAATGTGGATGAAGTTAAACTAAAGGAACAAATTGTTCTGTTTCTTGGCAGATGATAACAAGCCAATCTGGATGCATGCAGAGGAGAGAGAGGAGAGCAAGGTAGAGACCACTGGACTCCTGCGTTCAGCTCCAGGCCTGAAGGACCACAGCACTGCACTACACCGAGAACGAAAACCCCTCCACCTCACTGTGGAGAAATAAGGAATCTTACACTGGAGCAGTGAAACTCCTTCACTATGCAGTGCTGGGTTCTCTCAGCACCAGAGCTAGATACGTGTGCCTTGAGGCTGATGGGTGTTCCAGACATCTGCTCACGTGTCCAGTAGTAGTGATATACCAACTTGCTAGACGGAGAGTGTGAGCGTTTCTTGTTGGTGTTACTCTCCAGGGTAAGAAGAAGGACTCTGGTCCCTATGGAGAGTATGGCAGCTGGTACAAGGCCTGCAAAGTGGACAGGTGAGTCCAGGGAGAAATGAGCGCTCTCCACAGATCCAGAGTCTTTCTGTCCTCTGCTGTTACTGCGTAGCTGTCCGTCGTTCACATGTCCGAGCCTGGTGTTGTGTGTAGTCCTACGGTCACTAACACGCTGAGGAGTCTGGGGGCACTCTACCGCCGCCAGGGCAAGCTGGAGGCTGCGGAGACTCTGGAGGAATGTGCAACCAAGAACCGCAAGCAGGTATCGGCAGTCCTGCTCGCTGGAGCTTCAGCTGTTGCATTTTTCATCGCGAACATCAGACAAATAGAAAGTATTTCCTCTACTTGTTTGTCTCTCTCTGTATCTTAGTACTTTTCCCCCATTCGCCGTTCCTGTGTAGGGCATAGATGCGATTAACCAGAGTAAGGTAGTGGAGTTGCTCAAGGATGGCGCCCCCAGTGGAGACCGACGGCAGTGCAGGGAGGGACTGAATGGCCCCGGAGGCACACGTGGGGACTCGGAGGCTGACGAGGCAGAATGGAGTGGGGTTTGTACAGTGACCCTTTCCTTGCATTATTTACTGTGTATATTATATACTGTACATTTCACATCCAACCTAGTAAAACCATGTGTACATGCCATAGGTTCTAATAAAAATGTTTAACTTGTTCAGTCTTGTACTGTTCGAGAGGGTTGTTGTTTTACAGTGGGCTCTAATGACATGTAGCTTTAAAATGATCTCTGGTTAGCTTGGACATCAGTGTTTCAAATGGAGACAAAAGAGGAGTCTTTCCAGCAAATGCTAGTTTCAGTATTGTTCTTTTTTTTGTTTGTTTGTTTTGGTTGCTATGTCACAGTGCAGAGCTGTAGGTCCAAGCACATACTTCAGCTCACACAGGGTTTGATTGTTATCACAAAGTACTAGTCAGTTTCAGGGCAGGGCTCAGCCGAGGCGTGTGCGGAATGGTGTCTGACCTTGGCTTGTATTGCCCCCTGCAGGATGGCAGTGGCTCTCTGCGTCGGAGTGGCTCCTTCGGGAAGATTCGGGATGCTCTGCGGCGCAGCAGTGAGATGCTGGTGAAGAAACTCCAGGGTAGCGGCCCCCAGGAGCCACGCAACCCTGGGTGAGTGGGAGGGGTGCGAAGCAGGGCCCCTGTGACACACACACAGGGTACACCCCTCACACAGTCCACGTGGCTGACACAAGTGACGTCTGAGTGCTAGATTTGATCCAAAGCTCTGTTTGTGTGTTTAAGAATGAAGAGGGCAAGCTCTCTGAACTTCCTCAACAAGAGTACGGAAGAGACCTCACAGGTGTGTGCAGATGTCCACACAAACACAAACTTTAGAGCATGATGTAAATTCTAATGTTTTTGGAATATATAGAGTACAATTTACATAAATGTTCAAATGGTTATGTAATTTCCTAAAGAAAGTTGAAGTATGAGGATTCATACCTTCATCCCTTTCAGTATACCGGATCTGCTATTATTAACTTGACCACAACAAAAAATATTTGAAAATTAATTCAATCTTTTTTTTTTATTATTACATATTTTCAGGATGCAAACAATGGCCTATCAGAATGTAGAGGACTGAGCGCCAGCAATGTGGACCTTTCAAGACGCAGCTCCCTGATTGGTTAGATAGTGAGTTGGGCTGTGAGAGGGGAGAGTGCCCAAAAGGAGAGGTTTAGTGTGCAAAACTGAATCAGACCAACCCCCCTGCTAAGTCATTTTTCTTTACAGCATTTTCATAAGAGTAAAATATGTCTTTAATTTGACATCACCAGTGTTGTACCAAGTAGCTGTGTCTGCTTTGCTGTAAAACTATGCTGACATCGATGAACAGCACATGAGCAGAGACGTTTCCCACCCACGGACTAGGCCTGGCGAAGCCACCTGGATCAGGGTTATATCCGGACCAGGACCGGGTTATATCCCGGAAACCAGCCAGTCCAGCATGCTGCTTCCTGGCCTGGGTGTCTAATTACAGACAACTCGTAGAAACTTAGTCATGGCATGGTCTGAAAAGAAAAAAACTGCAAAAAAAAAAGTTAGAATAGCATCTCATATAACAAAGTAACTCAAAGATCACGGTGTATGTAACTGCACACATTTGATCTTAAATAGTAATCAGAATGCTATTTAAGGGCAGTATATACACACCCATTATATATATATATATCAAATATGTTCTGCGTCTATTGCATTAGTAGCATGGATGCTGCCAACGCAAACTTCACAAACACGAGGCAAAATAGTACATAAACTAACTCACAGCAGATCCACAAACATACAAAAGAATAATGTACACGATGATGGAAGAGCAGTGAGGAAAGAGAGTGATTAAAAAACTAGTGACTGGTAAAAACTCACTTTTGCCTTTTGAATTTTATGTATATATAGGTTTAAATTATTGAAATTATTTTGTGTTTTTTCTTCTTTGTTAATGGTGCACAGGGATTTTGTTTACATAATAGAGAGGAACTGAATCGTTGAATTAACTGGAAACAAATTTAATTACAAATGAAGGAACTGCAGACAAAAAACGTTTTTTCTTTGCTCAAAATGCTCTTTAGCATGTGTTCTGTTAGATGTGAAGGGCAAAACTGAACAGTGAAACCAGCAGAATATCTGAGGAGGCTTGTTGAGCTCTTCTGTGCATTTGTGTTTTTGTTTGGTTTGTTCCTCGTCTCCTTGGCACTGGTTAGTCCAAAAGTTTTCATTTTAAGCGCAAGCATATTTAACCTCTTGTTTGATGTTCTTGCATGGGATTGATCATGACCAGGCATATTTTGTTCAGTCACTGGGGACACACAATTTCCATGGTTACCAACTTCAGAAGAGTTTTTTTGTTGGCCTGATTAAACAGAATTCCATGGACATTTCTCATCTGTGGACCTGCTGAAACAAGTCTGATGAAATCACACATTTTGCAATGCTGTCATGTACCAATGCACTTACTATGTCACTTGAATAATGGACTAAACATCAATGTTGTCATCTGTCCTTGTCAGTAGGGGAAGCTAGTGCATTATTAAACAGCTATGACTGCACTGCCTTTATCTTAAAAAAGGCTGATTGTGACTAAGTAAATCTAAAGAGATGTCTGGCCATAGAGCTGAATTGGTTCTGGAGGTGCTCTATACAAGGAGCTAAAGGTAGAGCTGTCGTTTCTTTATGAGAAGGGGGCGGTTATGCTAAAAGTTAAGTTCAGGAAAAATAGAGAAGAATGATGGATTTCATTCAGATTAGATGAATGATACAAAAAGATAAAGTCGCTGTCAACTGTAGTGAATTCCTCTGGTTGTCTTTTCTACCATGTTCCTTGACACACACACACACACACACACACATAAACATCTAAGTTTAAGGCTTAGCCTGAGCAGTTTGGTCATAGAGACTCCAGCGTAGGGTTCTACTAAATGATGTGTTTACCGATGTGAATCTAGCTTCAGCCTCCACACCTTGTGCCAGGACTTGCTGAGCTGCATGTCACTGACCCATTTACGTGACGTCACTGTGGGCGTCCGACCACAGTGATCTGCCTTCCTCCGTCACCTTAGATTATCAAACACTTCATGAATTGTGTTGAGGAGGGACAAACTGCTGCTTAATGTAGGAGCTGTGCTGAGAACTGCTGTAATGGGAAACAGTTTTATGAACTGATCCAGTCTTAACCAATATCTTATGCATCAGCTCATCGGCAGAATTCGGCTCATCTCCCCAGCGCTTTCGAATGCGGCCATGCTGATCTATGTGGTTTAGGGGGTGTGGCATTAGCCAAGTGCTCTTCTTCAAAGGTTTTGCTTGTGAAGGGGCCAACCTCATGTGTATTTCATATAAAAGGTTCAAAATATTAATAAAAAAGTTACACTTTTCAAACCATTTTGATGTGGTTGATTTGTTTTATTCATCAAAGCAACCTGCCAAAATAATGTTTTGTCTTGTGTTATGCATGTTGCGTGATTTGGTGTGTGAACTCATTATAATGTGTTGTCTGTGTGGCAATATCCTTGTGGCAAATAATTTTAAAGGCTAAAGATTTGAAAATGGGCAATGGGTATGTAGGACTTCTGCCCTAAAGACCCGCACTACGAGTGTGAGAAACAAGCAGCTTCCTGTCTGCAACCACCATCTTTTTAACTAAATACGCCTCACAAAAGGAAACCAGTGTGTGATGAGAAGAAGCACAAAACAAACCCTGTTACAGAGAGGATCTCGTTCCTCTTCAAGGTGAGAGAAAATGGCTGATTGTGTGAACCCCAAACCAGCAAGGGTGGAGCTTGAGCCGCTGGACTCTGGGATTTCTGGTAGGTGGCTTCTGTTTGATGTGTCTGGCAGTATCTATGTGCCACACTATCCAGCTTTCACCCACAACTGGGATGCTTTGTGCTTCTGCAAGTCTTTTTTGACACATGCTCTATAAGTTGCTGAGCACTTCTAGTGCTATGGAGTGTTTTGTTTTTTGTTTGTTTTTTTTAAAAGGGCATCAGTGTTTTTAGAGTTCATTTCTGCATTTCTTACAATTGGTCCACTTGACCAGCGTTTTCATGGTCTTAGTCTTGTCTTGAGTCTGATGTCCGCGGGTTGGAGTGCTGGCTGGCTGTCCAGACTGGCTCGCCTGGTGCTGACTGCAGGTTCTGCAGTGGCCTTGCGTCTTTCGACCATCAAATGTTCAACAAAGTACCTGGAACTTCCCAAGACTTTTTAAAATCAAGTTGGCCATCTTTGCCCCTCTAGCTTCTTTCTCTGTGATGTCCATGGGACGGGAGACGGATCACAGAGGGCCCATCCATGTCAACTTCCAGATCGGCCTCTTCAGTGAGGGTGTGCGGGTGTCTGGCGGGCGGCTGAGTTTCAGGAGTGCCAAGAAACTGGCATCGGAGATCATCACGAAGCAGGTATAAATCTGGTAACCAGGGTTACTATGCGAGATATAATTAATTAATGTGGCACCTGTTGGTCTATATTTTAAAGACTTTGCTGCTCATTTTATGTTTTTCTTTACTGGAATTCTCTTTTCTTGTTTGTTTAGTTTGTTGACTCAGTTGTCTGTGATGGTGGATTAGGCATTGGAGGTGTGATCTATTTTAAGATGGACCTGTATGGTGATATAAGTCTTGACAGATATCTTTCTGGTAGGTCACCAGTCTCAGAGTTGACTGAAGTCTCTGCTGTGATGCCTTTACTCACATCTCTCATATCAGCTTTGTGACGCGGGCCGTGTGTCGGCTAGCTCGACCACACCATGGCATCGTTACTGAATGCTTACTTGAACGAAACTTGTGGCTAGTTTGAGAGCTAGCATTTAAAAACCTACCTGGGGCAGAAGTTAATACTTTATTATCTTAACTAGGCCAGTATGGTACATCTGGTCCTAGATCAGTGAAGATGGTAGGTGCTTATCAAGGTGTAAGCAGCATCTCTCTAACCAATTTCTAACCAGTCACGTGTGTCTCGTAGGTAAAGTATACAGAGCTCGGTTGTTAGCGCTCTCCAGGTGTGGTCGACGGTCCTGTGATGAAGTATTAGCAGCAGCTGCTGAAGACTCATGAGGAGAGACTGAATGCTGTTAGGTACATGAAGATCCCGGCAGCCCTTCACCAGCTCAATATTAGAGCCAGTGCTGGAGCTGAATGATAAGTAGAGATTTAGTGTAATTTTTGGAAGGTGTGTCACTTTGACTGATGTGCTACAGCAGAAGTAGTCAGTTCTAGGCCTCAAATCCAAAATTTCTTGTAGATTTTCTAATTCGATTATTTTTTTAACGGTCAGGTACTACAACCTTTACACTTTCCCTTTAATTATCGGTCATTGATAATTAACTATGAGCGATTACAGCATATGCCAGATTTGCATTTGAGGGCAGGAGAAAGGATACGTAGCCACGGCGTCAGTGAAGCACTTCTCTGCATGCTGTTGTGACATTACCACGTGGTTTGCTGCATCTGTAGCTAATTTTCCAACCACAGACACCTCTGCTGATCTCTCATGCTCTCCTTTTTTCTCTGCCTTGGTCTTTTGGCAGACCACAACCATGCACACACACACACACACTCCTTAAGTCTCATGATTCACAGATACACACACGTACACAGTGTGCACAGCATACAGATATGTGGCTGATGCTTGGTATTTCTCTAAATGACACAACTGGACTGTATCTTTTATTCTATAACAGTTAGCATGAAAGCGTTTGGGTGCTGTCAGTACATTACTGTGTTTTGCTTTTATCACTGTAGACATGAGCAGACTTAACACACCCTTTGTTGCACACACACCGATTGTTTATCGTGTTTTCAAATCAGAATCAATAATTGAGTGTGACTGAGGGGAACAAGGACCAGACCTGTTTGAGCTGATAGAAAGGCAACAGTAACTCAGATATCCACTCGTTACAGCCAAGGTCTGAACACACAGCTTGTGAAACCTCAGGCTACAGGAGCAGAAGACCACACCAGGCACTACTCCACTCTGAACTTACTGCATGGTCTCACCAAAACTGGTCAATAAGAGACTATCAGTTTCTGCTCTGACATGCGTCAGATGCGTCAGAAATTGTTGCAAATACCATGAAAGCATGGTTCCATCCCATCTGGTGTACTGGTGGTGTAATGGTGTGGGGAGTATTTTTATACTTACTGCCACTTACTGCCCACTGAGCAGCGTTTAAACGCCACAGCCTACCTGAGTGTTGTTCCTGAGGTCTGTATACAAATCTAATAGTGCAGTTGCATTAGTGTTACTGGGTTAGTGGTACACAATAGATGAACTATACTTGCACAGTACAGTTCATCTGGCATAGGCAAAGACCCCAGAGTCTGAGCTTCTGCTAGTCATCTGGTTCCAGCATTTCTTCTATGGCTTTATGGCTTATTTTAGGCAAAGTGCATGAACTTTGGAAGCCAGCCTTCCTCCACGGTCACAGTTACCTTCCTACCCTTTCTCTTTTCTCTGCCTTTCTCTCCTTTTGAGTCATATCCTCTTGATTTGAAAAGCACGCAGGTTTGACCTTTAAGCAAAGCTGGGCCTCCTGCTCTCACTGGCTGTGCGTGGGTTGTGGCAGAAGCAGTTCTACCGTGGGCCGTCTGTGCACCCTGGAGGCAGCCTTCACCCAACCTCTCCCCTACCAGACACCATAGCACCACAGCACACAGCCTGCCGCTTACCAGACCCACCTCACTCTGTGTGTGTGTTTGTGTGTCTTTCTGCTGGGTCAGGCTCCTGACTGGAGTGTGGTAGGTCTTGGTGAGAAGCTGCTTCTCTTTAGACATGATCCCAGCTCTGAGCAGCTGCTTCAGCGGCTCACGGAGAAGCACTATCTACATGACGGAGACCTGGTGGAGGTGGTTCTCGCTGGTCAGTGCACTCATGTATGATGACACACACAAACCTGTGTGTATTCATTTTGTGTGAAGACGTACACTGGAGATCAAAATTAGAGAACAATGTATGAACACTTGATTTTTTCAGAAATAATGTAATCTACATTGATCGAACATTTGAAGGAATTTGAAGGGGTACACCATGACACTAGAACAGTGTTTTACAAAATAACCAAAGTATATCAACAAAACCTTTATTTTGCAAAAAACATGATCATAATTAGAGAACAGCAATGACTGTAGCACAGAGAAAGATTACAACTAATTTTTCTGAAGGTTCCAACAGTCAGTAATCAGTAGGAAGTGTACAGGCCTTTGCTTTGAATGACTTCAGCACATCTGC
>JAOYMR010000016.1:9395008-9410464 GCA_025802075.1 Tenebrosternarchus preto | reverse complement strand
ACTTCTTTACACACTTTGGGTTCAGTCTTTCCCCAGTTTGTCGATGAACATAATGTTTCCCATCAGACCCAAATAAAACTTTCATCATTAAATGAACTCTGGACCACTTCTCCTCTGTCCACACAACATGCTCTTCAGCAAAGGTGAGTGTCTAGCTTTTTGATACTTTCTGCTAATGAAAGGTTTGGTCACTGCAGAGTGGGCCTTCAGTCCAAATGCTCTTAAACGTCAGGACACTGATGAGACAGCTGCAGTGTTGAACTGATTACCCATGGATATTCTTCGCAGTATCCTGTCCTCTCTTGCATTTGTGTTTCATGGGTGACCAGCCTTCTTGGGGGACATAAATGAGTTTGTGATGTTGTAAAGATGCAATATTCTAGAAATGACAGACTTGGAACGACCAACTTCTCTTGCTATGGCTGATAGTTTCACCCCTTTGGCCTTCACCTGGACAACCTGCTGCCGGAGGGTTTCAGTCACTTTGGAACGGCTCACCATTTTTGCAAAGTCAGTGAAAATGGGAAAGTTAGGCTGCCAGTTAAATAGGTTTGTCAGATAATTAAGGAAATTAGCACCAGGTGCCAGATTAACACCAATAACTTGCAGGTATCTGAAAGTTCTCTAATTTTGATCAGTGTTTTTTTTTCAGTTCTATCATTTAAGTTTTTTTATGCTGTGCTTTAGAATATATACAATTTATGAAATAAGCTTAAAATACTGCTATTTCACTCCTGTTAGGGTAATTTCACATAGGACTACACAATGACCTGGACATTTAGGAAATTGTGTATTGTTCTCTAATTTTGATCTCCAGTGTATATACATATTTGCATCCTGTATATTAAACACTTTTAATTTTTTTTCACAGGTCTTTCATCATTCTCTATAGTGTATGAAATTGACAATATTTTTACTTCTTTCAGCTTCTGCCTCATTAACTGAGGTTAAGTTCCGCCCCCATTCCTTGGTGGTCCAATCGTATCGAACACCTACGTTTTGTCATCAGTGTGGAGAGATGTTGTGGGGACTTGTCCGACAGGGATTAAAATGTGAAGGTAGCGCACACACACGCGTAATTGCCTGTCATCAGCAACTGACATTTGTGTGATATTAATTGTGTCTAGTAATCGACTCAAAAATGAACTTTTATCATTTGTTCATAAGAACTTGGACATGTACCCAGTTTGAACTGCTTTTTGCAGAACAGTAAGCGGATCTTTCTGTTACAGAGGCTCGCCGGTGGTTTTCAGCTTGTGGTCAGGCCTCTGAGATTAAGTGGTTGTGTTCTTTCCTTTACAATAATCTTTGACACATCTAAGCCTACATTTTAAACTGTGTTCTTGATCTGTTTAGCAGCTGAAAACAGAGCACCTAGCGTGCCAAGAACCAAGAGTCCAGCAGCCAGTTACCTTGTTTTGTTAGCTTTAACCCTGTTGTTGTATTGTTTTGTTAGCTTTAACCCTGTTGTTGTATTGTTTTGTTAGCTTTAACCCTGTTGTTGTATTGTTCTTGGAGATGTTTCACACTGTGCTGTGCTTCATTATGTTTTTTCCCCTCTTCTTTGTTCACTTCCTCTCTCCCTCCCTCTGTTTCTCCCTCTTCTCTCTCTCACTCTTTCTCTCTAGGTTGTGGTCTAGATTTTCATAAGCGCTGTGCGTTGAAATTGCCCAGCGACTGCACGCGTGTGTTCAGGCCGTGTGGACCCAGTGTGTCTCTGTTTCCCCCTGCATGCCCCCGCACCCCCTCCCTCAGCAGCCATGCTGGAGGCAGCCTGGAGGAGGTGCTGACCTCTTCATACCCTGACACTCACCCACAAAGGAAATCACCTGCTCTGAAGCCTTTTGCTCCGTTTTACTAAACCGTTTGTCTTTAATTTCTCTCGCTTCTTCTTGTCTCTCGTCTGCCTCCTCCACCTTCCTCCCCTCCCCTCCCCCTCTCCCTCCTCTCCCCGTAGATCAGCGTGTCTAAGCCGTCTCGCTCGCGGCCCACGTCCTGGGCAGACAGGCCCGTGTGGCTGGGGCTGGGTGAGGGTGGGAGAGGGGGCAGGCCCCTGGTGCCTCACACGTTCCACATCCACACCTACACCAGGCCCACCGCCTGCCAGCACTGCCACAGGCTGCTCAAGGGCCTGTTCCGCCAGGGCCTGCAGTGCTCCGGTGAGAACCCCTACCGTTTCCAGGTGAAAGGTCACACAGGTTGTGTGTGGAGTGAGGGATCCTGCTGCTCCGTGTCTAAAAAAGTATTATAGCAGAAAGATCATGGCAAAATGTACAATTGTTTGGTCCTGTAAATAGTTCCCATGACTACTACTGTGCGAATAGTTTGCTGGAATAAATGTATGTTTTTAAATTTGGTGCTGGGTCATTTCTGATGTTGTGTCTGTTCCTGATTACAGACTGCAAATTTAACTGTCATCGACGCTGTGAGTCTCAGGTTCCACCTGACTGCAGAGGAGAGAAAGCAAATGGAGAAGGTCTTGCCAAGTTGCACGCATACACACACACACACACACACACACACAGAATTACATATAGAAACCTAATTAATCTTCAATTGTTATCCGAGACATTTAGCTGTAATAGTTTGAGACATCTGCAGTGGGTTATATTAGGGTTATACAGGAATTCTGCAGAAGGGTGGTATTCAGTACATCACATGCTGAAACCAGACAGACACTTGCGGGAAGTTTGAACAAAAACTTGTTTCCAAATATATAATCATGGCAAAGACCACAGTATGACAGAAAAAACCGAGCAAAAATACTGGGGAACATCGAGAGAGAAACCAGAGAAGGGCCAATACTGAACGAACACAGGCAGATGAAACAGAAGGATAAGAGAGAGAATGACAATAAACATCACAGACGAGAGCAGAGCTCAGTATGCAAGAATTATACCAGAACAACAGGTGCACTAGATGGTGAGAGAAACTTAAATACATCATTATAACAAACAGGTGAAGAGAGTCAAGGGATCATGACTTAGGTTGCACACGCTGATTAGTAGAAGCAGGTGATGTGTTCTCCATCTCCTTGGAGTTTGTAGATGGAAACGTGCATCTTCATAATGGTAGTACACATCCAGTCCTGGTAGACATCGTGATACCAGAGATCAGGCTGTTGGCTCTTGTTTTGAGTTATTGGTGGTTGTGATGCCGTTGAAGTCAGAAATGAAATGCAGTTTGATGTAGAGAGTTATGACATCTTCTTCCTCTAAGAGTGCTTGTGCATGTCCCTCACAGACGGCAGTGTGCGCCCGGCTTTAAACTCCGAGGACGATGTGGCCATAGAAACTATCAACGCTATTTATGAAGAGTATCACTTTAAAGAAGCCACTCAGCTGGAGGAAACGCCTGCATTACAGACACCGATTGGGTAATTCACTTTCATCCTTCATACTGGTAGCACACGTACAGTCCTGCAGTTCTTGAGGTCCAAACGCTTTCAGGTTATTGTGTTGCGGACTGTGCACTGTGTTTTTGTTCTAAACTGATGTGTTTAGGACAGAGGAATATTTGTGGAGTCATCATGTTGGTTGATGGGTTGAGAAACACTGCTAAAGATAATTATACATTAACCATCATACATTTAGTACACCCAGTCCTATAATCAATTATACATTAACCATCATACATTTAGTACACCCAATCCTATAATCAATTATACATTAACCATCATACATTTAGTACACCCAGTCCTATAATCAATTATACATTAACCATCATACATTTAGTACACCCAATCCTATAATCAATTATACATTAACCATCATACATTTAGTACACCCAGTCCTATAATCAATTATACATTAACCATCATACATTTAGAGCATTTAGTACATGTACAGTAGTCCATTATTCATCATTTATATCATCATACATATAGTACTAACTACAACTATAATAGTATTATATATTACTATTGCAGACACTACACTGTAGTATCTTGGTCTGTAATCGAGTTTATTGATGTTTGTGTCCATACAGTTATATATTACATATTAGATTACATTCTTTTTATAATTTCTTTCCATGTCTCCTGCCCCACACCCCCCAGTCTGTGTTTCAGCAGTAATATTCCCCTTATGAGAGTCGTCCAATCAGTCAAACACACCAAGAGAAGATGCAGTGTGGTGTTAAAGAGTGGATGGCTGCTTCATCACACTGATGTAGACACACTGGTGAAGACACACACACACACACAAGCACACCAGCCTCACTGAATACATTCTGGCTTGAAAAGAATAGCCACATTTCACATGTACAGGAGTCATTTGGGCACGGTTGAGTGCTGTGTTGGGAATAATTACCCATAAATGTTGTGGGTCGTAGAGAAAAAGGCACTACTGGATTCTAGATGGGAAAAGCATCACAATGTACCAGAACGAGAGCAGCAGCAAGTTCTACAAGGTGCTCCACATTTCATCCATGTTTTACAAGAACATATTTTTATTTTACTCATAAGATCTCAACAACTTTAGTGTTGTACTTTTGGCCACATGTTGCTCTAAGGGATTTGTAGATGTGATGAGCTGCCTGTGTTCTCCACAGGAGCTGCTCCTGTCTGAAGTGCTGCTGGTTCGAGGGCCAGGCCAGCTGACCCTTTCGCAGATGCCAGGCAATGACAGTCACTCGTTTGAGCTGTTGACGGCCTCTCTGGTGTACTGTGTGTTTGGAGACGGGGAGGGTGTGGCCTGGGAGTCTGCCATTAGACTAGCACTCATGCCACTGCTGGGCAGTGGAACCAGGAGAGAGCCATCAGGTGTGTTTCACACACACACACACACACACACGTGCACGCACCCACGCTCACACACACACACACCTCTGGTGAAGTGTAATGTCTTATTTTCAATAGACATATTTTCTTTTTGACTCCATATATAAGACCTTTGGCTTTATGCGTTATGTGTTTCAGTTCAATACTAACTGAAGCGCTAAGATACACGAAAACTTTAAGACTTTAATTTTTTTCTTGCTGATATTGATTTTTTTTCTAGACAACAGAGCAGTTGGTGAAGAAATTCAGGTGAGCACTGTTCACCTCTAGAGATAAAAGGAATTAACAGTCATGTTTAACACTCCAGCTGTGTGATCATAAAACTCTTGTCTGTATGCCTGCCTGGTTGTCTCTCAGGATATTAGCACACGGTATCAGATTTTCTCAGATGAGGTGCTGGGTTCGGGCCAGTTCGGAGTGGTGTATGGAGGTGAGCCTGCTTCATTCAGCCACACTCCCTGCTTCATTCAGCCATACTCCCTGCTTCATTCTACCACGTCCCCTGCTTCATTCTGCCACGCCCCCTGCTTCATTCAGCTACTGGGACACTTGCCGACCGCTGCCTTTATATGTTTGTGTTTGTGCGATGGTGTGCAGGTACCCACAGGCACACGGGCCGTACCGTGGCTGTTAAGGTCATTGATAAGACTCGCTTCCCTGCCACACAGCAAAGACAGAGCAGGAATGAGGTGGCCATACTGCAGGTTCGTGAGAAGAATATTTGTTGTTTTTCATTGGTCTTAAAAAAGAATCTGTTGCTTTCAGAAAAATGAGTTTTTACTCCTGTTATGTTTTACATTTATTTCAGAATCTGTCTCATCCTGGCGTCATTGTACTCGAGGGCATGTTTGAGACAGCTGAACACACTTTTGTCGTCATGGAGAAGCTCCACAGCGACATGTTGGAGATGATCCTATCCAATGAGAATGGCCGACTGCCTGAACGCATCACACGCTTCCTGGTTATGCAGGTAACTATGGAAACACTGCTTTTATGACTTCTTCCTTCTGTCTAGGGAAATATATGCTTTCTGACTGCAGTATTATTAGTCACGCGGTTTAAAATAGACCTAGGATCATGTTCTGTCAGACCTGAGGGGCCACAGTTATTCAGCACACACCTACATTTTCACACTCTTCATGAATCATATGTATTAGAGGAGGCAAAACCTTACATTGTAAGTCACTGCAGTACCTCCAGGCTCTTTAGTTTGGAAATGGTTTGACATGCAGCAGCAGCATATAGAAATTCAGACTAAAATTGTCCATCTATCACACCGAGGGCCCCTGGTGCCTGGCGAGACTGTCTCAAGGCTCTTTCACCCCGGTGTTTGGCTCGTTTCCGTGCGGTCTGATTGCTGTCTGGCTGGTGTTCTTCAGATCCTGGAAGCTCTGCGGTACCTGCACATGAAGCACATCGCTCACTGCGACCTCAAACCTGAGAACGTGCTGCTGGCCTCACCAGACCCTTACCCTCAGGTGTGACTCTAACACCTCCTTACAGGAGCCCGAGGGCTGAGCCAGGCCCGTGCTCCAGCACGGAGGCCCTGACCAGGGCACGTCGGTGTTTCAGCTCCCTACAAACATGCCACAGGGCAGCAGGCAAAGAGTGCTAGAGCACAGATGCTCTGGATCAGGTGCGGTGATGGTCAGAAAGGGACAAACTGCAGACTGGAGACTGGTTTAAGAATCGCTGCTGTAAGGTTATTTGAACTGTCTGAGTGTATTTTGTTTATTTTAAAATCTTACCATGACCTGAAATACTTAGAAGGTGAAAAACCAAATCCTGAATCCCATCTCGAGTTGATCATAGAATGTTTAAATCATGTTTAAATGATGTGCGAGAACATTCCAGTTAAAGAGTAATGATTCAGATGTATGAGTAACATATAAAACACTCAAAGTCAGTATGACAGAGTAGTCTGGACTGGTTTATAATGCTAAAGGCTATAAATAACGTTTAGGACTTGATCCATCCTGCCTAAACATGGTCAAAAGCCTCTGTAAGCGAACTCCACCTCTGTTGCTCTCAGGTCAAACTGTGTGACTTTGGGTTTGCCCGCATCATCGGTGAGAAGTCGTTCCGCCGCTCCGTGGTGGGGACGCCGGCGTATCTGGCCCCCGAGGCCATCAGTAGCCTTGGCTACAACCGTTCGCTGGACATGTGGGCGGTGGGTGTGATTCTGTACGTAAGCCTCAGTGGGACGTTCCCCTTCAACGAGGATGAGGACATTCACCAGCAGATCACCAACGCCACCTTCATGTACCCTCGCCAGCCGTGGTCGCTCATCTCTCTGGAGGGTGAGGGTGCTTTAGCATTACCCCTAAATGAGTAACTGTCCTATGAAAGTACACCTTGAAACTTCACCTTGAAATTCCATTGCTTTACCCCAAAAAATAAATAAAACCAGATTTTAATTCGAATTCATTTTTTAAGATTAACCATTGAGCCATCATAATTGAAAACTGATTACTTAATTGATCTCCCCCCCCCCATTTCTCTCAGCCGTGAGCCTGATAAATAACCTGCTGCAAGTGGTTGTACGGCGCAGGTTCAGTGTTGGTAAAGCTATGGGACACCCCTGGCTCCAGGTAAATTAGTTTTTAGATTAATCTGAGGCTCCAATCCAGCAAGAAGAAATTCAGCTGTTAACAGTACATCCCCTTCTCTCTCCCAGAACTTCCAGTTGTGGTGTGACCTGAGGCAGTTTGAACAGCGGATGGGCCGCCGGTACCTCACACACGAGTCTGATGATGAACGCTGGACACGACACGCTCAGGAGAAGGGACTCTCCTACCCCTCCCATATGCCAGCAGTGCCCTCTGCAGAGCACAGATGTTAATAAAAGGCTGTAAATAAGAACTCCGTGTCATCTATTGTATATGAATTTTCTGAACACTTTATTGTTCCATAAATAAACACAATGATTTATTAACATAATTTTATAAGCGGTTCCTTAGTATTCCTTCATTGCATCTACTTTTGGTTTCATTGCATAGAAATTATGGAGACTATTATTTTGAAAGGCGGAAATGTGTACTTTTTACAGCCGTTTGCTGTTTGCTTCACAAGCTGGTGTTTGTCAAGTTATTACTCTGCACAGATGGAAACCAAAAAAACTGCCAAAGTGAGTTTTCTAGTTCGGTTAATAATGACATGATTAATGTGCTTTACAACGCATAATGCTTTTGACATGGAGGGTTGTGATTGAACGTCCACTTAGATGTAGCTGGCTAGTGCGTTCGACACATCTCTGCAAGCTAAGTTGACAGATCGGCCTTTGAACATGCACGGTAACAGGTTAGCTAACTAGAATAATAACACGATGGCAAGCCAGTAATCTGCCTAATTTATTCGAAACCTACATTGCAAATCAGCTTCAAGTATTATATTTTTAACAGCCACACATTTTATTCTTCTGATAAACTAGTATGCTAGCTCGCTAACGTCTTTAGCTTAGTTAAGCCCACGTGACAAACGACGACAGCTGTCATTTTTATAAACAAACTTGAAACATGTCTGATACAGCGCGGTTTTCTGTTTAAATGATTAAGAGAGGAAGGGTAACTTACTGACTTAACGGACAGTCCCTGTTCTTTCAACCGGACAGCTTGAATTTGCGGTCCAGATGACCTGCGACAGCTGTGTTAAGGCCGTTAAAAGTGCACTAGAACAAGAGTCAGGTAAGTTGTAAATAGTCTTACTGGACCGCCTCGGGTATTTTCAAGTGTCAGTAGCATTCAGTCGGAAATGTTTGAAGATTGTTAGTTATTATTACCACTGCTAACACACATATATTACATTAATAATTAATTAATTAACAATAAACTAACTAATCTAAACAGTGTTTATCAAAGCCTGGCATTATTGAAATGACTCTTGTATGTAATCCATCCACATAAGTATCCACTGCATTATTAATGATAGGACAATGTTCACTGTGCACGTGCAACAAGGTGTAAAGGCCATTTCACCACTAACCTCAGAACCGCTCGTTTGGCTTGAAAGATCTCGCTAGATACTTATGTGCACGTTTTTCTCCTCTCTCGCCTAAAAGATTGTGATTTAACCAATACAATTACAATGCAAACATTTGGCATTGTTTTCCATACATACATGCAAGAGAGATTTCAAAATGCAATGTTTGTCTTTTCTTTTCCATAGCAATAGGGCTGCATATCTGACAACATGCAAATGAGAAAAAAAAAGATAAATCAACACCAGATAGTTTGGGGTTCAGTTTCACCGTGGACGCACTTAACGTGTGAAAATAAAAAAGATGAGAATGACGATTGGTCCAACTGCTGTTAGTTAGTTAGTTTTCACAATTTTTTGTTTTCAAATTAACCTATATGTAATTTATGTTAATTAGCACTGGGAAGGGAAAATATCATGTGACATCAATGTTTTCATTACAGTGATCAAATCAACAAAAGACCTTACATCCAAGCAAATTACTAGGTTCTTGCAGCTACAGTGCGAATATGGGTGTAGATGTAGGTCCTGGCAGATACAGTGTGAATATGGTTCTGTGTGTATGTTTTTTGTGTGTTTACAGGCGTGCACTCAGTCCAGATCAGCCTGTCTCAGGAAGAGGTTTTGGTGGAGACGTCACTTAGCGCTCGGCACATTCAGGGCCTGATTGAGAACACGGGCAGGAGAGCAGTACTGAAGGGACTGGGTGGGGCAGAGCTAGGTTCGCCTCCATACGCCCTGAGGCGCTAAGCTTCTCACAGGCATAGCCTCAAACGTGCAGTGGAGGTCACAAGGTTTACCTTCATTGTCCTGTTCCTCTGGAGACCTTCTGTACTCCACTGCAAGATTTGAGGCCACAGCTATGTATTTAATGCAGAGAGAGAGACAGAGATGTTCATTTTGTGTATGTGTTTGTCAGACTTGGGCGCTGCTGTGGCGATGTTGAGTGGGGCGGGACGTGTACGGGGTGTGGTCCGCTTCCTGCAGCTGTCAGAGGATTGCTGTTTGATTGACGGGACAATCGACGGCCTGGAACCTGGGTTACACGGGTTGCATGTGCACAAGCTTGGTGACCTCACACAGGACTGCATGAGGTGCCTCGAACTTTGACAGTGCACCTTCAATAAGAGACTGAAAATGAGAACCGGAGATCTAGTCTATTTTTAATAAACGAGAACTAAAGATCTAGTCTATTTTTAATAAATGAATGCAAGTGATGCCTTCAGTGTCTGTGCTGAAAAACAATTAATAAAGAAAAAAGATAAAGAATTTTACAGTTTAACTTCCCAAATCTTGTGAATCTAAACACTTTCCCATTTGGCCAACTCATGTCTGACAGACATTCAAAGAAAACTGAACTGTACTTGCTAACTTCCAGGCCTTTATCATGAAATAGACCGATGAATTCAAATTGCTTCTTTGATTAGGAGTCTTTATGTGCTTTGCTATGTAGAGGTATCACTGAGAATCATTTAATTTGGAAAGGAACTGTAACTGCTTCATATTTCACAATTTTGCCTGAATAATCCATTTTTCTTTTCCTTCTTCTGTCTGTCTCTGATTTTGTCTGTCATTTTCCGTTTCTCTCTCCCTTTTTCCATTTTCCTCTCACCTGCAGCTGTGGCGAACACTACAATCCCTTTGGAAAACGGCACGGAGGCCCAGAGGACACAGAGAGGGTAATGTTACACTCATGTTTGACTCAGGGAAATTTTAGCGCGGCTTTGCCAACGTGAGAATCTGGACGCAGTGCAGTCCACTCGTGTTACGGCTTCTGCCCCTACAGACTCAAGCAAGATTAGAGAGCTACATTAAAGAACAGATGTTTATAACATTTCTGCCATTTATTTAAAAGTGGAATTCTGTCAGGGTCTCTGTTAGACAGGAAGTGGCTTTGGATAGGTTAAAGTTGGGTAACCATGGCCATCTGGAGACACACTGACCGCTTCGCCTGTGTTTGGGTGCAGCATGTGGGAGACCTGGGCAACATTCTGGCAGAAGCAGATGGCAGAGCTGCATTCAGGTTGGAGGACTTCCAGCTAAAGGTCATCCACTCATCCTCTGTACTTCATAAACTATTATCAGATGAAAATGGGTGTCTGTGTCTGCTTGATGTGGAAGGTCACGCACTAAATCACTTGATGTAGAAGGTCACGCACTAAATCACTTGATGTTGATGGTCACGCACTAAATCACTTGATGTGGATGGTCACGCACTAAATCACTTGATGTGGATGGTCACGCACTAAATCACTTGATGTGGAAGGTCACGCACTAAATCACTTGATGTGGATGGTCACGCACTAAATCACTTGATGTAGAAGGTCACGCACTAAATCACTTGATGTGCATTTTAATCTGTCAACAATTTTAATCCCTTTTAGTGTATGTATTGTGGTTATTGTTGTAAGACTTTTTGTTGGCTCAAGTTCTCACCATCCTCTCCTTCAACGTCTTCCTCTTCGGACAGGTATGGGATGTGATTGGCCGATCATTGGTGGTGGATTCAGGAGAAGATGACCTGGGAAAAGGAAATCACCCACTGTCCTCCACAACAGGAAACTCGGGGGAGAGGTGGTAGCCAGTTTGCAAATCACTGTAGTCAATTAAGACAATATAAAGCACCATTTTTTATTCAGTTTAGGTCCGGTCTTTTAGGTCATTATCTCTTTTCCTCGGCTATGAGTCTAGATTGAGCTAAGAATTTGTATGACAAATGTTATTGCTCTGTATTTTTGTCTTGTCATATTGTGCAATATAAGTGGTTATTTAGTTTTATTTTGGTTTCTGTTTGAATTCATATTTTTACTTTTGAACAGCACTTTGGTCAGCTTTGGCTGTTTTTAAAGGTGCTTTAGAAATAAATCGAACATAACACTTGGCAACTGTAAACTGACATCTAATGTTTGACTGAAAGGCAACTATTCATGTAATATTAGAACTTGGTACTACAAGTGTTTTTTCTTCCTGAAATCTCAACTGACCACAAGGTTCATTTGCCTAGACTGCATGAAATTACACATTCTGTGGCCAGAGACTCTTTGCCTATCTGATGAGTTCTCTCTCTCTCTCTCTGTCCATCCAGGCTAGCATGTGGAATCATTGCACGCTCAGCTGGGCTGTTCCAGAACCCCAAACAGATCTGTGCTTGTGATGGGGTCACTCTGTGGGAGGAGAGAGATCGCCCCATAGCAGGGAAAGGACGTCGAATCACAGACACCCCTCCATCCAATCTATGACGGCATGAGTGACGCCTCATTCTAGCTAACGATTAACAATGAGCAAAAAGTGCACTTAGAGAAGGAGGGGGGAAAGAGAATATAGTGAGACTATAGTGAGACTGAAGAGAGACCAAATTATCACCGCATCATTGCCTCATTAGATAAATGAAGCAGCTTTGAAAAACAGAAGCATTTCTCAGCCGTGGCACTGTGAGCTCACATATAGAGACCAGCAACACTAGCAGCGCTCTGATCTCACTTTGGTAACTCAAGCTAGTGCTGTTATTTGGAGATCATAAAAAGAAAGAAAAAGCTTCAATTGTTTGATGGTTCTTTTGGTCTCTTTTACCATTTGAAAGGTTTTATTGTCCTCAGTGTTCCGTGATGATAAGGGAAAGTTTGAAAAACAGATTGAGTTTAGCATTAGCCACAATACCAACGCATGCTGCTGAGAAAGGCTTCCAAAACACAGCAGGCTGATTTTCCATTCCAGACACAATCAAACAACAATGTTAACTGGAATTAAGGCTGCCCAATAAATTATTCAATATTTTATTCTTGCAGTATTGGCATGAAGAGCATCACAACAAGTAAATGAGCCCTCTACATTCTTGTTTGCTGTCTAGACCTGTCTAGATGTTCTTGACCACCTTTAAATGGTCGTTAGTGGATTTTGGAAAATATAAAGCAAAGGGTAACAGTACCAGCTGAATAATCAATATATGACATTCTTAAATCCACTAACCCCACTACAACTAAAACTGTTGGTACCCTTTGTTCCCTGTCTGAACTGGTCACACAATAACCAATCCGCTTTTTAGAAACAATTTGAAATGACCGAGGGAGTTAAATTATACCCAGAAGAAGTAACACAAACTATGCAATCCGTGAATCATTCCTTTAATAATAGAGGCGTATTTCACGCAAAATGTTCTGAATGATCTCCGTTGTATGTAATCAATCATTTTTGTAGAATAAAAAAAAATCTAAGAAAAATACCATTTGTTATAGTTGTCTGTCGCTGTAGTGATTTTAGTCGGTTTTTAGATAGGCGTCGTTCTCGCTTTCAATAAACGTAATGAATCAGCACGACGCGCTTGGCTGCGGTCTGATCTGGTCTGATCCCCAGAAATGCCCCTCTTCTGAAGAACGGAAGTGACCGACCATTTTGAAACACTGCACGGCTTAGGTAAGATGGAAGATTTTTTTGTTCTTTTCTTTGTGCTTACAATTCTGATATTTAGCTTAATGTTTTCATTAATTCGAACGTCTGATTTCCGAGTGTGAGACGGTATTTTAGTCGTCGTTAATTCACCGCGAAGTTAAATGCGACGGACGTGTTTAGAAAAGACGGTGGTTGGTGAGCTTGGATACCCAAATCATGTTCACTAACCCAGTCATCCAGCGGTTGTGCGACAAAGGGAAAATCAGACGTGAAAAACAGCGTGTTGTACTGACATTTTTATACCGTTTGGTTATAATTGTCCCTCTTGTTGCGTTTAGCACTTCTCCATCCGAGCTAAGCTACTCGTTTTAAACGTGCCTCGTTAACGTTAATCTGCTATAAAAGGAACAGCTCGGCCCCTTTTCAGACATCTGTTGTTTCTTATCTGTTGTAAGAATTAATTGAAACGTATAAACGACTGTTTCCCCACCCCCCCAAGGTGAGGTCGGCATAGTTTTTTTTTGGTCTATAGTGTTGATGTTTCTTTTTGTTTTTTATACGAGTCCTCTTACATTGAGGAAGTACTCGATTGTGTTTACTTCGCGCCCCCACTGCGTCACCAGACTCGTTTTTAGATCAGTTCTCTGTACGAAACGTGCCCAGACTAAATAACACTTGCCATGCTGAAAAAAAAAACATCGAGCCATTCGTTAGCTGTATAATTGTCAAAACGTCTGTTCAGACACGTCATGCTAAAGGTATCGTAGCCATCCGTATCAGTGTATCGTTTTCTTTAAATAAACAAAGACGAACTTGTAAGACGATACGGACAGGTGTCACTTGTAGCTAAGGAGTTCGTAGAAACTTCATTTCTTTGCTTGTGTGTTAAGACTCTCAGTCGGAAATCGTTGGAATTGGCAGAGGGTACATACCTAAGTCAAGTCTGTTGGTAAACTGTAACTTGCAGAATGGACTTTGTGCCTTTTTCTGTCTTAACTGATAAGATATGGCAAACATCTCTTTCTGCAGCTCTGTCTCCACCTAAGTTTTCAGTTTATCTGTTTTTCTTGTCAACCCCTCCAAACCTACATAGTCATTTTTTAATTGAGGCCTTCTTCCTGTTTCTTTAGCGCGATGGACAAGGGCCATACGGTGAAGCTCTTTGTGGGTAACCTGGCCCTGGACACCACACAGGAAGAACTGTCTGCAATCTTTGAGTCCTATGGCCAGGTGGTGAGCTGTAGCGTCCTCCGGCAGTTCGCCTTCGTCCACCTGCAAGGAGAAGGTGCTGCTGAGCGGGCCATTCGTGAGCTGAATGGCAGAGAGTTCAAAGGTCGTAACCTGGTGGTTGAGGAGTCACGTGGACGGCCACTCCACTCCACCAAAGTATTTGTGGGTAATCTGAGTGGCATGTGTACCACTGAAGACCTAAAGGAGCTATTTCAGACCTTTGGAAAGGTCTTGGAGTGTGACAAAGTTAAAGGTAAGATTTTCTAAACAAGCCATGTATAACTTTGCTTCATTTTTAGTATTCAACTCACTCGGGTGGACTGAAGATATGAGGGAAGGGGAGCCCAATTCTTCACTCCACGTTTATGTCTTGGAACCGACAGGTGCCGGGAGCAGTCTGTCAGCTCTTCTACACACCACGCAGTACGGCGAATTGTACTTGGAAGTGATTCCTAAGTGTTTAGCAAAGGCCTATAGCCTAGGGTATAATTGATTCGGTCCTCAAACAGATTTCTATTGTTCTTGTACAGAAGTGCACACTCATTCACCCTTCTGCGCTGTCATGTGGACGCCTTGTGTGCCCTCCAGGCTTTCCTTTGTGCTCACAGACCTTGTTTTGTGCCCCTGCTCTTGGGTTTCCTTCTCCTGGCTCTCGGGTTTTGTGCCCAACACCACCACCATCATCCGGCTAGAATGGGTTACAAGTTTTGACCAATTAAATTGTTGCTTCCTTTGTACCCTACATTGTGATTGGGTGGGGAAACCTAACCTCTTTGAAACCAAGAATTTGGATATTGGTTTTCAGAATTAATATTTAATGACCAAAAGTACATCCTGTAGTCCACAATACTAAAGTGATTGGTTTGTCCTCTTTTTTAAGCCTGGCTAATTCTGATGAGCAAACTCAGATGAATCTGTGTGAGAACTAAATTAATTGTGCTCTCATAATAAACTGCTGTTTGTCGGGGGGGGGGGGGGGGGGGGTAAGACACAGTTTTTTTACCCAGGTTTTTTTGGTTGTCCACCGTTTGTACAACGGGGGGCCCCAGATTTCGTGTGCCAAAGGGTTGAATAAAGGTATTGCA
>JAOYMR010000016.1:9361524-9375046 GCA_025802075.1 Tenebrosternarchus preto | reverse complement strand
TACAGCACTGTTATGAACCAGTACATGATACAGCACTGTTATGAACCAGTACATGATACAGCACTGTTATGAACCAGTACATGATACAGCACTGTTATGAACCAGCACATGATACAGCACTGTTATGAACCAGCACATGATACAGCACTGTTACGAACCAGCACATGATACAGCGCTGTTACGAACCAGCACATGATACAGCGCTGTTATGAACCAGCACATGATACAGCACTGTTATGAACCAGCACATGATACAGCACTGTTACGAACCAGCTCATGAAACAGCACTGTTACGAACCAGCACATGATACAGCACTGTTACAAACCAGCACGATACAACACTGTTACGAACCAGCACATGATACAACACTGTTACGAACCAGCACATGATACAGCACTGTTACAAACCAGCACATGATACAACACTGTTACGAACCAGCACATGATACAACACTGTTACGAACCAGCTCATGATACAACACTGTTACAAACCAGCTCATGATACAACACTGTTACAAACCAGCTCATGATACAACACTGTTATTGTTTGACTATTATCTATATACCTGTTTGTCAGTTCTTGATTGGATACTGGTGATTAAATAAATGAATGTGTGATTGACAGGTGAAAGGTTGCCCAAACCCGACAAGGGCAAGATGCGATTCCACAAGATCGCCAACGTGAACAAAGCCCTGGACTTCATCTGCAGTAAGGGAGTGAAGCTGGTTTCCATTGGAGCTGAGGGTGAGGACCAGTGTGAGCGCTGGGGTGGATCTGGTGCTGTCGCACTGGATTCTGCTTCACAGACTCTAGTATTTATTCAATCCATAAGTTGTGTCTGTAGTTTAGGGGGAGTGTGCTAACTGTGTTGGGCTTTGTCTCTCCTTCGTTGCAGAGATCGTTGATGGGAATGTGAAGATGACTTTAGGGATGATATGGACCATCATTCTCCGTTTTGCTATCCAGGACATCTCTGTGGAAGGTTTGCTTTAAGGCTATGAGACCCAGGATGTTTACATTTCAGTCCATAGAACTCATGCTATCTGAGTATAAGTGAATTTGCGCATGTGAATTTGGTTTAAAAATAGCTGAAGGGTTAGTTGGTAGAGGAGGTCTTTTGCAGCAGACTATACTGTACATACTGTACTATATTGTACTACACTGTACTATACTGTACTACACTGCACTATACTTTACATACAGTACATACTGTGCTATACTGTACACACTGTACTATACTTTACATACAGTGCATACTGTACTATACTGTACACACTGTACTATACTGTACTATACTGTACTATATTGTACTATACTGTACATACTGTACGTTTTCCAGCAAGAAGGTCTGTAATAAAGCCTGAAAATGCACTAAAGTACATACACAGTTTGAGATGCAAAAAATATTGTAAAAAGTCAAACAGGTGGCATCATCATATTTGGGATCTTATTTGAAAGCTGGATTATTATACCAAAGCTGAGGAGTCTTGGTTCGACTCAAACCCTCATTACTGACTCAACTGACACTAATAAGTGTCTGTTTTTATTCTCTCCTCACCACATTCTCACCCTGTCTGTGTGTGTATATTACCACCCTCATAGAGACCTCTGCTAAGGAGGGTCTGTTGCTGTGGTGCCAGAGGAAGACTGCCCCCTACAGGAACGTTAATGTACAGAACTTCCACATCAGGTGAGATATTAATCCAGTGAGACATCACACTGGATGCACACACTCACACAAACACACGCTCAGAGGTAGGCATACACACACACACACACACACACACACACACACACACACACACACACACAGAATTCCAGTGGATGCAGGCTGCTGAATGGTTGGTTGTTGGGTGGTGATGATGAAATGCTTCTGCTCACTGGTCTCTTCCTCTGCTTCAGCTTTCATGTGTCAGTGTCCTTTACTGCGTGATACTTCCCTCCCCCCTCCTTCCCTCTCTCTCCCCTGCTCAGTTGGAAGGATGGCCTCGCTCTGTGTGCCCTCATCCACAGGCACAGACCTGATCTTATCGACTACTCCAAACTGAGAAAGGTGCTTCTCTCTCTTTCTCTCTCTTTATCTCTCTGTCCATCTCTGTCTTCCATTTTTCTCCTTTCTTCTGTTTCATATTTCCTACTTTGACTACTGTGTACAACGTGTATCTTCCACTGTGTATGTGACACTGATCTCCTGGGGTTCCTCTTGTGTTCTCCGTGAAAAGGACGACCCCATTGGAAACCTGAACACTGCGTTTGAGGTGGCAGAGAAGTTCCTGGACATCCCCAGAATGCTGGACGCTGAAGGTTAGGAACAGCCATTAATGAACCACAGTGGAGCATTAGAAAGATCGAAAAAACGATTCTAATAAAAACTAGTAAACCATTTCAAAGAAGTGTTAATACACAGAGACCTGTAGTTCTACAGTGATTAGCACCTGCAAACTCAGTGCTGTTTTCCAGTTAGAAAGTAAAGACAAACTGAAGCTCAAATTTCTTTTTTCCATGGAAATGGTTTAAATAGGTTTTTTACATCACATTTCTGTATCAATGATGAACTGAAAGCCTCACATTTACATCATTTACAACAGCAAGCCTATCCAGAACTGTATGTCACAGTTGCCATGGATACAGCTCTCACTCAATTCCTATATGAGTGCAGCCTGCTACATCTGTGCCCTGATACCTGAACACATTCTACAGACAATATGTACTTATCCATAACACACATAGACAACACACACTTATAGATAACACACACACACAACAGCCTTATGGACGACCCACACAGATAACACACTTACAGACGTGTGCATGGAAGCTCGGATCCGTGCGTGAACCTCCCTCCTCTCATGCCGTGTTCTGTGCCCTGTGTCTCTCACTTGGTCAGATATTGTGAACACCCCGAAGCCTGATGAGAAGGCTATCATGACCTATGTATCCTGCTTCTACCACGCCTTCGCTGGGGCTGAGCAGGTGGGTAGACCCAAGCTGCCTAGCTCTAAGAGCCCAGCTAAATGCCCCGCTAAAGTCCTCACTAAATGCCCCGCATCTCACAGTTCATTCCCATTTCCCATGTTCAAGTACAGTACAGTACACACAAACAGTCCTTATCATTCTTTCATTTTCTTTCATATTCTTATATTTTCTCTCTCTCTCTAGGCTGAGACTGCTGCTAACAGGATCTGTAAGGTCCTGGCGGTGAACCAGGAGAATGAGAGACTGATGGAGGAGTATGAGAAACTGGCCAGTGAGGTGAGTTATTGGTCATTATAATTTACTCATGGGCCTCCTCAATAAGCTCCAACAGAGGACCACTGAGGCGAGTTATTGGTTATTACAGAATATAGATTTACACATAGGCCTCCTGGTTGAGCTCCATCAGGTGGACAGTCATGTGTGTTATTACAGTTTAGATATGGGACACTCTCAGATAAATTGCCATTGGTACTAGAGGTGTTGATCAAAGTTCATCTGCTGCTGCAGAAACCTTTTATTAGAAATGTTTCCTCTTACCTTTAATATGTTTTCACTCTTTCTTTTATTTAATTGAAAAATAAAATTAGTCTGTTCCGCCCATAAACCTATCAACCATCCATCCTTCCACCCTGCTTCTGGTGCGGTAGTTGTTGGAGTGGATCCGGAGGACGATCCCCTGGCTGGAGAACCGTGTGGCTGAGCAGACCATGAGAGCCATGCAGCAGAAACTGGAGGACTTCCGTGACTACCGCCGTGTTCACAAGCCTCCACGCGTGCAGGAGAAATGCCAGCTGGAGATCAACTTCAACACCCTGCAGACCAAGCTGAGGCTCAGCAACAGACCTGCCTTCATGCCCTCGGAGGGAAAGATGGTGTCGGTACGTCCACAGTTATAAACAGCTCAAATTTCTTGAGGTCAAACATTTGTTTATTCACATTCACAGTTTGCAGAAGCCAAGCATCACAAAAGCTTTTTTTTGTTAATTGTTTAGATGCTGTAGTTGAGCAAGCTCCTCATTGGGTGTGTGTGTGTGTGTGTGGGTGGGTGTTTCTAGGACATTGCCAACGCGTGGAAGGGTTTGGAACAGGTGGAGAAGGGTTATGAGGAGTGGCTTCTGACGGAGATCCGCCGGCTGGAGAGACTCGACCACCTCGCCGAGAAGTTCAAACAGAAGTGCTCTCTCCATGAGGGATGGACTGCAGGTAAACACACACACACACACACACACATACACACACTCACAAATACACATGTGCATATACACATAGAGACATACATACAAACACATAAACACACACAAACACATACATACGTGCATACACACAACTATCACACACATGTAAAAGTGAACTTATTTTACATATGACTCATTTTGAAGTTCATAAATAACTATCCACCTTCACCTTCCTCTCCAATTTCACTTCTATTTCCATTTCTGTTCTTTTTTCTCTCTTGTTTTCACTCTGTCTCTAGGGAAGGAGGAGCTGCTGTCTCAGAAGGACTATGAGTCGGCGTCTCTGATGGAGATCAGGGCTCTGATGAGGAAACATGAGGCCTTTGAGAGTGACCTCGCCGCCCACCAGGACAGAGTGGAGCAGATCGCAGCTATCGCCCAGGAACTGAAGTGAGAGAGAGAGAGAGAGAGACAGACAGAGAGAGACAGAGACAGAAAGAGACAGAGGGAGAAAGAGACAGAGGGTGACAGAGACAGAAAGACAGAGAGAGAGAGAGGGAGAGAGAGTTAGTGAGAGAAAAAAGAATGTGTGAGAAAGGAGAGTTAGTGAGAGACAATAGACTGAGGGAGAGAGAAAAGATTTAGTGAAAGAGAAGAGAGTGAGGGAGAGAAAGAACAAATGACGAAGTGTGACAATGGGGGCAGATGTAGAGAGTAACGGAGAGAGAGAGGGGAGAGATGTTTGAAAGAGGCATTCCTTTGATATTATACACTCGTTTATATTATACACTCCTTTGATATTATACACTCGTTTATATTATACATTCCTTTATTATACACTCGTTTATATTATACATTCCTTTGATATTATACATTCCTTTGATATTATACATTCCAATACCAAGAGAAAATCACTTTATAAAAAGCATTTTACTTGTAACATGTGTAAGTTTAAGCATGTCTCTGTCAGCACTTCTTGTTTGATGAAAGTGTAGAGTTTTTCATTGAAACTCAAGCGTGAGGGTGTGTGTGTGTGTGTGTGTGTGTGTGTGTGTCTGCTCTCAGTGAGCTGGACTACCATGATGCTGCTACAGTAAACGCTCGCTGTCAGGGCATCTGTGACCAGTGGGACAACCTGGGAACTCTCACACAGAAAAGGAGAGATGCTCTGGAGGTAGACACACACACACACACATCCTCACACACACACATACACATACTCACATACACACACACACACACACACACTCACACGCACACATACTCACTCACACACACACACACACACACACAGTCACACCAAACCTCCAATAACTAACTCCTATAACACAAGGCTGTCCTCATTTATGACTGTGGACTGAAATGTTAGTCAATTACAGCTCTGGAGGTAGGCACACACACAAACACACACACACACACACACACACACACACGCATGCGCACACACACACTTACTGGACTGAAGTGTTAGATGATGTCAGCTCTTTGCCCTGCTCCTCTGCAGCGTGTGGAGAAGTTGTGGGAGACTATTGACCAGCTGTACCTGGAGTTCGCCAAGAGGGCGGCGCCATTCAATAACTGGATGGATGGAGCCATGGAGGACTTGCAGGATATGTTCATAGTGCACAGCATTGAGGAGATTCAGGTAACAAATCACAGCATTGAGGAGATTCAGATAACCAATCACAGCATTGAGGAGATTCAGATAACCAGTCACAGCTTCACATGCACTGGTCCATGGTTGGTGCTATTTTTCCTTTTTAACATGTATGATAGACAGTAAATGCATGTAAAAGTGGATGGATTTAGTTTGGTAATACTGTGAGTATATCTGTAGGAATCATGTATAGCTTGTCCCTTATATTGACCTTAACCACAACACTCTTAAGACTCAACAGTAATGAGATAATAAGACTTCAGAATGTCCACATTAATACTAATCATTTATTTGAATTCTAAAATGACCAGAGGTTTCTTATCTCCCTTTTTCCTGGGCTTCTTCCTCCCTTCTCCTCTTCCTCAGAGTCTGATCACAGCTCACGACCAGTTTAAGGCCACTCTCCCTGAAGCAGACAAAGAACGTGTGGCCGTCATGGGCATCATAAACGAGATCATGAAGATCGCACAGACCTACGGCATCAAGCTGTCTGGAGTGAACCCGTACACCAGCCTCAGCTCTCAGGACATCAGCAACAAGTGGGAGACGGTGGGTGTGCGGCTGCCCGCCCGACTCAAAAGTGTAGACCAGATGTAGACCAGACGTAGACCAGCCGTAGACCAGCCGTCGACCGTGACAGACTGCTGTAGAAAGTGGCAGACAGACGTAGACTGCTGTAGATCAGTGTAGCTCCTCAAAACCCTGCATATTCCTGTAGAGCTGTTTTCAGCTGTTATTACAATTATTCACCCCAACACATTTCACAAGAATGGACCTTAATTAGATATAACTACCAAGCCCGAGATGACTACCGTGCCTGAGTTAACTATTATCTCAGGCATGGTAGTTACCTCAGGCATGGTAGTTACCTCAGGCATGGTAGTTCACTCATGGATGGGTTGGGTCAAGGCACTGTAGACCTTGATGAGCTCTGCTGAAAATCCACACTGTGTAGAAACTTGGTGGATGATGCTTCTTGGTCAGATCATTTCTCAATATGATATTGGTGCCGTGTTGGAAATAGTGCCTCTGCTGAAAACCCCCCCATCAAACATGTTTGAAGGTTTTTTCATGAAACATTTTCTGCAGCCATTGGTGTTAACTGGCGCAGCAGAAGGCTGCATGTGTGGAGAGAGTTGGACACCATCATGCAGACGTTCATCCACATTGGATGAGGTTTGTAACTGGAACATATAAAGTATAAAAGCATCATGCATCATCTGCTGGAGCAACTGCGCAGTGTTTCTTTCCTCTCGCCTGATTGGACAGGACCATATGGCAGACACATATGGCTTCGACCGCCTCTTGTCCCCATGACGATTTAGTGCTCATTATTTATGCTCAGAGACTGACATAGGAAGAAGCACATGGACTGTTTTTCGACAGAAAATATGCTGCATCAGGCTCCTATACTGTCAAGAAGTGACGTGTTACATATTGACCCCTGCTGTCTCTCTGTCTCCCCCTCCAGGTGAAGCAGCTGGTGCCCCTCAGAGACCAGATGCTCCAGGAAGAAGTTGCCAGGCAACAGGCCAACGAGCGGCTGAGGCGGCAGTTTGCTGCACAGGCCAACATCATCGGACCCTGGATCCAGACCAAGATGGAGGTGGGTGAGCAGGCTACATCCATAGTCTAATACAGGCACAACCAAATGGACATGCTTTATACAGAGGAGGATGCAATTACATCATCTTGCTCTGTACATATTTTTCTGTATGTATGTGTGTGTGTGTGTGTGTGTGTATGTATGTGTGTGTGTGTGTGTGTGTGTGTGTGGGTGGGTGTAGGAGATTGGTCATGTTTCAGTGGACATTGCTGGTTCCCTGGAGGAACAGATGAACAACCTGAAGACATATGAGCAGAACATCATCAACTACAAATCCAATATTGACAAGCTGGAGGGAGACCACCAACTCATTCAGGAGGCACTCATCTTTGATAATAAACACACCAACTACACCATGGAGGTATGCACACACACACACACACACACACACATACACACATACGCACACATACACACACACACACATACACACACACACACACATATACACACACACACACATACACACACACACACACACACACACACATGCCAGACATGGTGGCTGCACCTGTCACTAAGGGTTAGAACACACACATGCACGTTGCATATTAACTTCAGGAGGTGAATTTACTGTTTGTCATATATAGGTTAACATGACACTAAAATCATACTTTTTTTCTCTCAAATAGGTCACTAAGTCTTCTCTCATCAATCGTTCTATTGCCTCCTCTCCTTTTTTATATCCTCTCTTTCTCTCTCTTTCTCTCCCTCACACAGACATTCACACACGCATTGACGTTATTCTATGTAGTGCCCATGGATACCAGGTGTCTAGGAATAACAAAGCATCTTAATTAGCATATTCAAATCTGTAAGTATAGAAGTTCAGCCGAGGACAGTTAAGAGTTAGAAATCCCTCACAGCGCACACACACACACACACACACACATACACACAAAACGCACGTGGAATGCATGCCATCTAGGTTAAACATTTCTGTAAACATCATAAAGCAGTAAATAACCTCTTCATGAGTGAGCACACACACACACATACACACACACACAGACACACTTACATACAGACACACTCAGGTGGGGGGTTAAAGACAGGCTGTAGAGCTGAAGAGTTGAGATGTTGGTCTGTCTCCCTGCCTCCTCCATTAATAGCATGCTGTGTTCTAATCCTAATTGGCATGAAAAAAGCTCTGAGAATGTGTAGTCACACACACACACACACACACACACACACACACACACTCATGCATGCACCCAACTGAAAAAAATCACAAAACGATGCACATGCCACAATACACAAATATATGTACAACACACATATTTCTGTGAACGTGTTCAACTAGTAAAGCAGTTAAACTTGACACGAATCAGTTGTGGCACTAAAACTCAATGAGAACCCCAATATATTAAACAAGCGCTGTTATAAATGACACATGTGGACGCTCACACACACACACACACACACACACATACATACACACACACAGGCAGTAGACTAATGTGTGACACACACAGCCTTAGTTTTACACATATGTGTTTAATTATGAACTTGAACTTACACTGAGTCCATGGGTTTCATTAGGTCCAAGAAACCCATGCCACAGAAATAACACACACACACACACACACACACATTTTACTTAAAGATCACACATTAACGCAGGAACAAATTGTCTGATATTTGCTTCTATTTATCTGCTTGATGGGCCTCATTTGCATATCATACTAGTTTTACCCTCTCACACAATGGCAAACCCATTAACAACTTGCACTCATTACAACATAGAGAGAGCAGAAAGAGAGAGAGAGAGAGAGAGAGAGAGAGAGAGAGAGAGAGAGAGACTGTATGTCTAATAACATTACCATACTAGACCCATAACACACTCGTAGGTCAGTGGTTGTTCAATTTAGCATCACAGTGCCCAGTTGGGATGTACACAAAGGGTCCTGCTGAAAGAACTCGACCCGTCTGGAGACCAGACTCTCCCTGTGATGCCGCTTGATAAGAAAACCCATTTTACAAAGGCACATACTATATACTATTACTCTATACTAAATACTATAACAATATATTCTATACTATATACTATTACTCTATACTAAATACTATAACAATATATTCTATACTATATACTATTACTCTATATTAAATATTATAACAATATAGTCTATACTATATACTACTTCTTTACACTAACTACTATAACAATATATTCTATACTATATACTAATACTCTATATTAAATACTATAACAATATAATCTATACTATATACTATTACTCTATACAAACTACTATAACAATATATTCTATACTACATACCAAATGCATTTTAAGCACAGAACCAGTGCAGTGTTTACAAGCACCATGTTGCTCAAGAGAAGTGGCAAAGTGTGATATATTTAGAGTTTGTGAAAGTAGGTGGTAGTGAGATGTATACCTGAGACGGTTTTCCAAAGGCATGTTAGAGAGGAAGTGAGGCTCAAATAACGAACAACTTTTTTTTTTTTTTTTTTTTTACAGTAGATTGAAGGCCTTTTCTGAGTTTGGTGGAGGAAATGTTTTTGATTGCTGACCAAACGGAATGTACTGGAAGGTCATAAGATGGTGAATCTCTGGTTTACTGTTCTGTAATATATTTTTATTTATACTTTAGGTGATTTTATGACAGAATAAAAAAAAAACGATCAACTTTTTCACAAACTAGCCAACACAGCCGAGGTCTGGTGTCCCTAAAAGTCAGCAGCTGCTCAGACCTAACGTCCATATGTGTATCGGAAGTGCTTGTGTGTGTGTGTGTGTGTGTGTGCGTGCATGTATGTGTGTGTGTATGTGTGTGTGTGTGTGTGTGTCAGTCTCCTGGCGTGAGGTTTTGTTCCTGGTAGTGTAGTGGAGGTCAATAGCGGCTCATTAGTGCAGTGAGAGCTCATAGATGTAACTACGCCCAGCGTTCGCAACTCACACACGCACACACACACGCACACACACCATCTTATTGGCCTGACCGGACAATCATCACACACACACTCACACCTCATTGACCACTACTGCAATAATGTCTAACCTAAAGCAGACTCTAAGTTACACAAACACTCTCATTCTCTTTAAGGCAAGACACTCAGCTGCTCATAAACACTAGCACACTTTGCTATTCACTCCAACACTTTTTTGCTGTAATAACAAACCTCAGTTCAAACACGCCATGCATCCTGACATAAACTTGGAACCCCGCAACATCTCTTTTGTACACACACACACACACACAAACACACACACGCACACACAACCTAAACAGGATCTTCCAAACCCCCCACTTTAACTTGGGCCATTCTGGTGGGGGAGGGTACCTTCCTGTCAGCTCTATTACCTTCTACATGTGGGGTCAATATGTGCAATGCAAAGTGTGTGTGTGTGTGTGTGTGTGTGTGTGTGTGTGTGTGTGTGTGTGAGATGAGGTGTCCCTTGTCCCCACCCAGTCTAAGGGTGGGTTCCATGCCCTGCCTTCCTCTCTCTCCTTCTCCGCCCCCTTTCTCTTGTCTGTTTAAAGAGGGGGACAGGCAACATTGTTCAGACTGGACATTCATACTGGCCATAGGTCATCCATCCATCCCTTTCCAGAGAGAGAGAGAGAGAGACAGAAAAAGATAGAGATCTTAAGTCACGTCGCAAAGAGAAAGGACATCTCGGGACATTGGAAGCCGCTGGTAGACTCTTCCAGGATTTGCCTTTGGTGCTCGCATCCACTCTGTGGCTTGAACAATTACTTTATACTTTAAAATTTAAAAAGAGCGACAGGCGACAAGGTGAAAAAAGGTGGAGTAGCTCGAGCTTTTCGTGAGGAACGTAACTGGCATTTTCGCTTCACTGAAACTCCTGAAGAATCCGCCTCCGTGCAGCACTCCAGATCAAGGCGCCAAATAACACACTCCGAGAAATCGGCGATATGAAATTCTTCCACCCCATCTACCTCCTGCTGCTTCTGGTCACAGGGATGATGCTCGTCAGCTCACAGAAACCAGGTATGGCGCACACCTCTCGAACACAAAAACTTTGCGGTGTATTGCAGAGTTCGCGATTCAAAACGCGTTGTTAGTGTGACGTTACGTGAGATTCTGAGGCGATTTGTAAACTCGGCTTTGCGCACGGCGCAAGGTGAACCTGCGGTGTTTGTTAGTACGTTGTTTTTTGTATGTAGCCTTTACAGTTTCACACAATAGCTCAGAGGTTTCGATGTGGTTTTTCTTTCTAAATAGGTCTACTGATAACTACATGGTTTCTTGAAAATTCACGTAGCGTAAGACGCAGCATCTGCATTCTTAAAAAAAAGATTCGCAAATCCAAACTGTGGTCTGCTTATTAGTTCTCACAAGCAAATGGCTCCACAACTACAGTGTAATTGCTGTTTTGATTCATGCTCAGCCACCGCAAACATAAACTAAGTAAAGCGATATCACATGGACATTCCAAACTGCCATTTGAGGAGCCGTTATCTGGTCCGTATCTAAGGGATGAACGGATCGCTGGACCATAGCGAGAGAGGGTTCAGTGACTGTTGGTTTGGGGTCACTGGTTTTTAGTGGATTCTAAGTGGTGGTGCTTAACGCCTCTGCAACTTCAAGGGAAATCGGAAAAATGCACTAAGACTCAGAGTAAACTAAGAGCCGTAGACTTACAGATACGTCTAGAGCATCTCTTTCATTCATTAATTTCAGTTCATTAATGCAAAAAAGGTTGCTTTAAACGGCTCCAGTCAGACATGCTTTCAAAAATCAAGCAAAAATATTTTACAGTAACAGCTGCATAGATTATCTGTGCTCAAAATGGCAAACCATATTCTGGGTATTTTATAACAACCCGTTGTGTATACAAGGATGATTCCGTATAGCCTATAAATTCCAAGCCCCCACTGTCGTGGCGGCTACGCGCAATTAATCTCATGCCTGCGGGCGCTCAAGCACCGGTGGCCATTGTTAATCATGCTGTTGAACACAATGGGCACGAGATATTAGCATACGGCTACCATAGAGAAAACGAGAAAGAAATTGGGGGGAAGATGAAGGTAACACAGGCTGTAGAGGGTTCACATACCTTTAGTCAAAGATGCGCACGTAGATACGTGGCCTACATCTCACGCGCAACGCATTGTACCCGAGCGGCAGGCCGTTGCTATGATCACCGTTAACGAATTAGCGCGTGATTGTTATATTGGCCCATAGATCGACTGTAACCCAATTGAGAACTTTTACAGTTGTTTTAGTTTTGCTCGCACCTCAGCTGTCTTCTTTTTAGTTTAGTTTAGTTTTAAACTGTACGTTAAAATGCTGATTAAAGAGTGTTTTCTATTATGTTTCAGATTTTTTGAATTTGCGTCGAAAATACCGGAGGCATCACTGCCCGCACAAGCGCTGCCTCCCACTACACTCCAGAGTACCTTTTCCCTGAGGTAAATTTACACACATATTTAAAACCGAGTTTAGTCTAAATTCCTCAGACTATATAGTTAAACTGTCAGTTTGAAGCAATGGATTTGAAACTTTACAAACGCTGTATACTACAGTAAGTTAATAGGTAGGAATTATCTTCATTCCATTTATAAAACAACCACCCACAAACATGTCCTAAATAATTTAAATACCTCGAGAGTTCACGACAAAGTCCTGTGTTAACTATTTCATTTAACAATGTCATAGTTTATCAGTCAGTTGTGACCTGTATATGTATGTCACAGGAGGGGAACCAGATTAATTAACAAATAAACTTTAATTACACTAGCAGTACTTACCCAGCTTTAGTACCCCCCACTCCACACACACACAAAGTGGGTAAACAGTTTGGTACTGACAGGGTAATTGATGCGTCTTTTAAAGTTTTCTACTTTCTCTTAGACTGGGAGGAGAAAACAAAACACGCACACACACTAATAAAGACCACAAAAGAGTGGTTAGCTCTCATACACCCCTGAAATGGACAGACAGCCATGGCTGGGGAAAAACCCAACCCCCACATATGTGGGCAATTCCAATACTACATTTCCCCTAAAGTGTCATTCCCTCTAGCACCAAATCTACAAAACACATTTTATCACTTTGACAACACCCCGTTACAATCTGCACAAACTAACAGTATATATAGTATTACACACATTTT
>JAOYMR010000016.1:9322650-9333085 GCA_025802075.1 Tenebrosternarchus preto | reverse complement strand
CCACCAGTCATTGAAAGTGGGGTTTTTAATGCAATCCTTTGTAAGGTTTTGCCCACAATGGACTTATCTGACCCTTGAACACTGTGCTTCAGAAATGCAGACACTGGAGGTTGGGGTAATGAGAGCAAGGTTCTCTACCCCTGTACGTGTGGGTTTTACAGATATTCGTTCCCAGTGGAACGACCCCTTTCCTGGCCGTGACGCAGAGGCTGTCATTCCCCAGTCCGTCACTGCCTGTAATGCTGCTACAGCCGCACCTCAGGAACCATTGGACCTACCGCCTCCAGCCACTGCACCTCCAGAATCGCCAGTTCGGTTATTATTATTAGTAATATTCTATTCCAGAGAACATGGCATTGATTGGTTTTCGCACCTGCCACCCACCAACCTGGGTGGCATTCAAGAATAGGAAGAATTCATGAAACAACAAAGAAAATTCACAAAAAGAAAAAAACAAACACTGACAAAACACATGCAAGTGGCCGTTTATCTCTGAGTAATGATGTGATTGATTCATTCATTCAGCTCATTTCTTAAAGCATTTGCATCTGTTTTCATAATTTTTGAATTTTGCTTTATAGATCTTGTAATTTGATCTTGTAACTAAAAGTTGAATCATCAAACAATTTCTGTATCACCGTCAGTCAGGTTTTCCTCTGAACCTTTGCACAGACCAAAAGGTTGGATCTGGACAATGGGGTTGATGTGTTTTAAAGTTTTAAGTAAGTGTGGGTCTGACAAATCCAGGGAAGTCATTGCTCAGTGAGCTGTTTCGTCCCTTTATGGTGAACCTGCCAGAGAGTGTGCAGACATGCAGCATAAGTTGCTATTGTGATGTACACAACTGTGATGTGACATATCAAGTGCCAGATCAAACCAAATGCAGAGTCAGCTGACTAAATCCTGTTCGATGAGATCCGTCACACGTCTAGCTTTTAGTAATTTGACCAACTTCAAACAGATGACACATAGCCACTGCTGGTAATTAGGCTCTTATTGAAAAGAAAGAGGATCAGGTAACAGAAAGTGTGCTTCCCCCAGGACCGACCCCCCCCCCCCCGGGACAGTCTCACCCACACCAACTGAGAAAGCACAGTGCCATAATGAGTGTGCAGTGAATTACAGAGGCCATTTTAGAAATGTTAACCTCATTTCTAAATTTGTCTCACTTGTCAACCTTCAAATCTGGCCAGTGTTCCTTTTGTTTGGAATACGTCATTCACTCTTTGTAAACACAAAGTAATACAAAGGATTTGAAGTTGCATAGAATTTTAGGATTTTATTTATGCCTAGAATAAGAGAAGAGCCAGATTAGGGTTTGAATCTAAGATTAGGACAAGGTTTAGGTAATCTAAGGTTAGGACAACAGTTAGGTACGGGTTATATTGCATTTTGAGAGATGTCAGATCTGAGGTCATACAGTTAGCTAGTTATATTACTGACTTGGAGAAACATGACCTTTATTCATTGCAGTTTTATGGGATCATGTTCCAAAATGTTATGTGGAACAAATGAATTCTTAATATAACACAAGCTGGTCTCAGAGGGTTAGAGGCCCAGTTACAGTGCGGTCCATCATTTTTGATTAGCATAGTTTTTATCCATAGAATGGCAAAATCTTTCTCTCCCTCTTTCTTTCTTTACATTTTACAGCATTTGACACTTTTAACCAAAATGACTTATAACTGTGACTGTACATATCTTGAGCAATTGAGGGTTAAGTGCCCTAATCAAGTACCTTAACCTGTGAGCGTGAGCTCGCTCTCTCGCTCTCTCTCTCTCTCCTTCTTCCCTGCTTAATTCGCGCATGTACATGCACAAATATTCCAAAGTTTTTCTCTCTTTCTCTCTCTCTCTTTCTTTCTCTCCTTCTTTCTCTCTCTCTCTCTTTCTCTCTCTCTTTCTCTCCCTCTTTCTCTCTCTCTCCCTCTTTCTCTCTCTCTCTCCCTCTTTCTCTTTCTCTCTCCCTCTTTCTCTCTCTCTTTCTCTCCCTCTTTCTCTCTCTCTCTCTGCCACACAGAGCTGTTAATAAGCCTCAAACATGAATGTTTAAGAAAGTAAAAGTGAGGTTTTGACTTTCTTAGGAGAATTTCTAAATGTGCACAATTATTGCACAACTATTATTGTGCAGAATTATGTAGCTAAATGAAAAACACATTTTCCCATGTCATTTTATTTTCATTTGTTCAAGTGAGAATTATAAACAAACAACTCAAAACTTTCCAATAAGTATTTGTGACATATATAAAAAAATCAGTGACTAATACAGCCACCTTCGTTGGATTCTTCTCAAGTCCTTGGCAGTTAGTTTGCAGATTTTTTCTCAACACGTTTCTTGCGACCTTTGTTGACTATTTGCAACCAAACGTTTGATAGTTCTGTGATCACAGCCCAATATCTTAGCAATTTCAAGAGTGCTGCATCCTTCTGAGAGATTTTTGGGAATAAAAAGAGTCATTTAAATCTATTTTTGGCCCATTTTGCCTAAAGAAAAAAGCTGCCCAATATTTGTACACACCTTGATATAGAGTGTTGACCTCCTTAGGCCACACACCCCCATTACACAGATACACATCACCTGCTATGTTTAAATCCATTAAGCATTTAAGTTTATCTAGCTTGGAGTTAGAAAATATGCCTAAAAATGCAAAGGGTGCAGAGACGTGGTGCAGAGAAGAATGGAGACCTGTGGAATGTAGAAGCACCCTTACGGTGTAGGGTTAAAGGATGTGGAAGCACCCTTAAGGTATAGGGTTAAAGGATGTGGAAGCACCCTTACAGTGTAGGGTTAAAGGATGTGGAAGCACCCTTACGGTGTAGGGTTAAAGGATGTGGAAGCACCCTTACGGTGTAGGTAAGGAAGAGGACCCTATTTCTTAAAAACAAAAGTCCGATGGGAACAGAGCCTTTACCTTTACCTGAGGATCTCTTTTCCTGTTTCTCCCAGTTCTAGTTTGCCAGTTTCCCAGATATATAAGATCTTTTCTATATGTTGTACCTCAGTTTTACGTAAACAACTCGTCTATATAAAGTGGGTGGTTGCAATTCGGATGAAAATTCATACTGGATCGAGATCTCTCTTGAGATCTCTCTCGAGATCTCTCTCAAGCAGTCCTAGGTTCTTGATTTGACACTGGTCCTCTTTGTAATAAACTTTCTACATACAAGCAGGACTGTCAGTGGAGTCTTCTTCATCATCATCATCACAACATTGCTACAAAAGATACCAATTTTGGCATCATGAACAGGATTTTGTTGTGACTGACGGCATCAGCGCACTTTACTCCCGCATCAAACCGACAAAAACAGTGAGCATTTTTCACATAATTGAGCTCTGGATTGTCTGTTGGGGTTGTTGTGGTTTGCTGTCTGGTTGTACTGTGCTGAATCGTTTGTGTGGGTGTGCTATGTTGTATTGCTGTTTGGGGTGATTCTCTGTTCTAAATTTGGTTCTAAATTTGGGGTTTACTGTGTTGTAAGTGCTGCAGTAGGTGCTTCTACATTCTACAGTAAAAATATAAGTAAATAAATATATAAAATAAAAACATTAACAAAGAGGGAGGAAGACATAATCGAAATATCTTTGATCGCCAAAGAAGGGTGAAAAGGGGCAAAAACATAAAGAAAAGAGGCAATAGAGGACGAGTGTGGAGAACACTGAGAGATAACAAATGTACATCCTGAAAATATTCTTATTGAGCCATTGGGTCAAGAAGAAAACCCAAGGGGCCTATGTGTCAAGAGCTCATCAAGGGTGGAGAAATGTCACAGGAAATGATCCAGACTTGAATCAAATGGAACAGTCCATTTTAAGACCTAAAATACAGAAGGGGCTGCCCTTCATCATCATCATAAACTGTTTCTGCTTCCACAATAGTCAGGATGACATCCTGTGGTAGCAATCAGTCCTTCAGAACCGATCTCCAGTTACTGCCCTTACCAGTGAGGAACAAACTGACAGAGGTGGTTGGTGTGTTGGAAGCAATGGCAAAGTGTGTTTATACAGATCATATAGTCTATCAAGTGCAGCTATAACGGAAAAAAGAACATGATCAAACAGAACAGGGCCAAGAGACTCTCAGAAAACTTAATCAAATATAACTGGTGGATGACAAGAAGAAGGAGACAAAGCAGGCTGTGGTTATGCAAAGCCAGTCTCTGCTAACTCAACTGTACCACAACCACAGCTGAAACAGGTTCAGTCCCAAGTGTCCCAGCCATCATTGGTGGTTCCAGTAGTTTCTAGTCCATAGCCAGTTTTTGGTCAAGCGCAAACCTAGTAAGAAAGAGGTCGAGGAAATCTAGGAAGAGGAAGAAGGATTTTCCATAAAGAATGGACTGTAGGACTTTGAACAAGGACTGTGATAAAATGTCCAGAGCCAGCATATCGACACTACACTGAGAGTTGGTGCTGCAGAAGAGCTGCAGTGTGAAAAAGTCATGCATTTTGTTTTGTATATTTACATGATATAAAATTTAGTTCTACTCTAATCTGTGATACTGATAGGGGATTTTTCTGTATGAGTAATAAAATGTATAATGCTTTCTTTGTCTAATGTTTTCTGTTACTGGGTGAGTACACTGGGACCTCACATGTCTTTTGTTTTTCAAGACTCTTTTCAGTCTCGAAAGGGGGAAATATGTAGTGTCTTAAATATAGGTAGGGATTTATTCATGATTTAGGTATAAATTTTATAGAGATTACTGTGAGAGAAAGAGCAGGGTGCAGAGAAGAATGAACAGGAATGGAATTGATCAAGAGGGAATTGATCGCCTTTCTTTCAGTCCACATGACCACCATTGCAAGCTTGCCTGGAAGAAATTCTTTCAATTTCTTTCACCACCTGGTGCTGCCACCTGCTGGGTTGGCATGGTACCTACATATCTCTCTAGTTAAACTGTCTGGCAGTCGGGCTGACCCAAGCCCAACGGGCATCTAAATATCTTATCTGTGGAGGCCACTTCTTGGAATTTCACACCTCATCCTTAAGACCAATCATCTACTTGCTGAGGGGGCACCTGACTCGACCTTAGGCCAATCGTTTTATTCCACACCATCACTCTCTTATTCCACATGATCTTTTTCTTCTATTTAAACTTACTGTAACTCCAGAACTTCTTCCTGACACCTGTGTGTTGTGAATTTGTTCTCTGGGATCTGGAGAACGAGGCACACTGAGGGCTGAACTAATTTCCAGGCAAACCCTGAGGGTACTGTGTGTCACTCGGACTGATCAGAGGCCGTCCTAACATAAACGTTACAGACGGACCCCAGGATGCCGAAGGGAAAGCATGGGAACAAAAAGAGGAAAAGTAGGCCACAGACCTCCAGAGGAACCTCCACCTCCTCCAGGTGGATGGATGTGGAGGAGGAAGGTACCTTGCCTGGGTCCCCCCCGCAAGCACCTCCCTATAGGGGGACGCACGCCGCTGTACAGCCAGATGGCTCTTCGACTCCGAGGGGGCCGAATCAGAGATGGAAACGGCAGGAACGGAACCCTCCCCAGCGCGTCCTCGCAGGGCCCAAAGGCACCAGCACGGGAAAGGCAATCGGGGCACGGGATGGCAGAGCGCTTGCCACTTTGGCGGAAGGTTCCAGGCTCGTTGTTCTGTCATGGTGGCAGCCCTCGCCTCCTCCCTTGTCCCATGTTCATGTGGGTGTGTCCTTGTCCGTGTTATCTGTTTCACCTGTGTCTTGTTTAGCGTGTGTGTATTTTAGCGTGTGTGCATTTAAGCGTGTGTGTATTTAAGCGTGTGTATTTGTGTGTGTATTTAAGCGTGTGCATTTAAGTGTGTGTACTTAAGCGTTTGTGTACATCACCCCTTGTTTATTGGTCTTTGTGTCCTTGTTGCTCGTGGTCATTTGTATATATAAATAAAATCAGTTCTATTTCTCTGTGCATCGGCATCCTGTCACCTTTATTAGCGCTGCATGCTAACTGCAAACGTTACAAATCCACTGGCCTCGCTGCCTTGTGCACTGGTTCCAGTCTGAGGAGTCTTTGGTGGGTAGTAGTTTACAGGTTGGACAAGGAAACTCTAGGGGTTTTGATGGTCATCTGTTTCCTCCTTGTGTTGCGCCAGTGAATAAAGATTTGAAGTCTGATACATTTTGTCTCAGTGGGCATGAGGCTGCATCCTGCTACAAAACAACAGTTCATATGAGAGAGAGAGAGAGAGAGAGAGAGAGAGAGAGAGAGAGAGAGAGAGAGAGAGAGAGAGAGAGAGAGAGAGAGAGAGAATGAGAGAGAACAGTGACAATTCAGTGACAAGCATCCTCTTAAAGACAGACAAGTTTTAGCTCTTTGTAAAGAGCCTCAGGCCAAAACACAAGGATGAACCAGTGTCTCTTATTACAAGAAAGAGAGACAGTGAGTGTAAACATGTACTCAGTAGACATCAATACTGCATTAACTTTCTGGATCCTGTGGGAAAAGGTACACCATAGTTTATCAACTGACTGCCCTCTTTCTCCCTCTGTCTTCTCTCTCCCTCTCACCCCCCCCCCACCCTCTCCTTCTCTCCACTTGTATTTGAGCATATACACCATCCCTCTGTGCTGTGTAACTCAACTCTCTGATCAGATCACTCCTACTGAGTAACCAGAGTGGTTGTTTAGTGTCTGTCAGATGGGCCTGAGACCGGGACAGGGCTGCCCTGTGTAACGTGACTCTTCTGGACCTCTCCTAGTCGTTAAAGAAGCATCCTGCTGTGGAGACGCAGCCTCCTGGCTTTTCGCCTACTGAATTGGGTTCACACTCCTCAGTTGCATAGATAAACCATTAGCTTCACAAATGTTTTGTCCAGTTACGGAACCTGTCACTACTGCTGTCCAAAATACCCAAAAGTACAAACTCTTAATTCAACTAATCTTTTCTTAACATCTTCAGATCAGGAGCGATAGAATGAGGGAGAGATTACCATTGGCTGGTCAGTTTTCTTACTCTTTTAGCAAATCGCACATGAATAACATGTGAACATTCTCAACAAAGGCCTGAAGAACCAGTTTTCAGTTGTACCTGCTCTAGTGTTGTTCAGGCTACTGAAGTGTGAAATAAAGAGAGAAAATAGGACAGCAAATCCTAAACAAATATTCCATTGTACCCTTTGTAATATTGTATTATTCTATATGGGTAAGCACTTGTGTGTGTGTGTGTGTGTGTGTGTGTGTGTGTGTGTGTGTGTATGCGTGAGAGAGAGTTTTTGTGTTTGGGGAGAAGGGACACACACACACACACACTTTCTCATGCTTTTATGAAGTTGGTTTCAGTGTGTGTAATATGTAATGAGGATCACTGTTAACACATTCAGAGCAGAGAGATCAGTATGGGAAGCCATTTTTGGCAAAATCTATGAAACACTTGTGGATACATATGAAACACATCCATCCACACATAATACTTACACAAATGTTCATTTACATATACACACTAGTTTGTGTATATCTTAGTTGCCTGTACAATTGAACATAAATATAGTACTTAACTATGATTGTACTGTATGTCCATGTAGGCTCGTATGTGTAAAAAATGTTCAGTCACCCAGAAGTCATTTCACTGTAACAGGAAGGCAGATATTTACCACGTGTACTGCACATCTGAAACTCTAAGTACTTTGTAACTTACATTGCATACATTTTGTAACATACAGTACATAAGAACATTCTTACATTTATGAAGTGTGTAAATTAATATTTGTATTATAAGTGGCCGTGCATGTCTTTCATATGTATCTGCAAGTGTTTCATTGATATGCACAAGGATTCCACAGGTGTGTGTAAGTAGTTCCTTGTGTTTTGCTCCAAACGGCCTCCTGAATACACTCTCTGATTCTCTCAGACACACCCACTCTCACTCACTCACTCACTCTCTCTCACTCACTCATACTCTATAACTCACTCCCACTCTGTCTCACTCCCTCTCTCTCTCCCTCTCACTCACCCCCTCTCTCTTACTCCCTCTCTCACTCACTCCCACTCTCTCCCTCTCACTCACTCCCACTCTCTCTCCCTCTCACTCACTCCCACTCTCACTCTCTAACTCACTCTCATTCACTTACTCTCATCTACCCTTGTCATTCACCCTCAGTAATTCACTCTTGTTCATTTAGTCATGGATTAACTCACATTATTAACTCATACTATTAACTTATTATTATTAACTCATATTATTAACTCATACTATTAACTTATTATTATTAACTCACATTATTAACTCATACTATTAACTTATTATTATTAACTCATATTATTAACTTATACTATTAACTTATTATTATTAACTCATATTATTAATTCATACTATTAACTCATGATTAACTCATTAACTCATACTATTAACTTATTATTAACTCATATTATTAACTCATTATGATTACCTCATATTTACAAGTCACGATTTATCTCATATTTTAAGTCTTTCTGTTTGTCTCTCTCACCCAGTCACTCTCCTCCTCCCTCAGACACCATTTTGCCTCTCAGAGTAACAGAGAAGGGATGTGCATCTGAGCACTCTGATGGGAGATGGTAGTCATGGTAAGATGCCTCTCAGGAGGAGGATACTTCCAAACTAGTTTACACCAGGGGTATAACACATGTTGAATATTTTTATACCACACAAACAAGGTGACATGGGTCTAGTGACCCAGGTTGACCCTTTCAAAGCAGCAATCAACCATGTTAGACAAAGAACAACAGGAAACAGGGAACATGATTTAATCTAAATACATGAACTTAGTTGTTCAACCCATATTCAGCTTCACTACTGTAATTCCACCATATGCCCGAGTTTTCTGTTGTGTATTTATTCAGTTTCACGAGTTTCATGAAAAGCTGTGTGACACTGTAGATATATACCACAGATACACTCGCCTCGTCTCTGTTTTGTTAAGCAGCCTCTTACTGAGTGGCGGTTAGAGAGGCTCGTTTTTCACCCACGCGGCGAAGCTGACATGATGTTACGACGTTAGCGCCGCGTCGCTGCTCCTTGAAGCGCGCGCTTTACCGCGACTTCTGCTGTTAATTAATGAGAGCTGCAGCGCGTGCAAACTACAGCGGTTCTTTTTTATACCGCCCACCGGTCAAGCGGAAATTTCTTTGTGGAAGCAAAACAGAAAGCACTGGGCAGAAGACTGTCGTTTGCATGTTTGTGTGCGTATGTGTGCGTGTATGTTCTTTCTATTCTGTCATCAGGATTTACATTGTCCTACTTAGCTCGTTTATAGTTACCTCAATAATAGTTTTATGTGGGGAAGTGCTTACACAACCGTAACAAATTAGATTTAAGAATCATTCGTTTTGTTATTCTTAGTTAATTCGGTGGTTTGTTTGTTTTCAGTAACCTGTTGCATTACTTAAATAAAGAACAAACAGACACACATCTATACAGCATTTGTCCATCTGCAAACTTCTTAAAATTGATATCGCACCCAAGTGGCAAGCGATCAGTGTCCTAGTTTCTATGGATATGAAGAAGCACTCAGAGAGCAGGACTGTATATGCAAATTGATGCAGACCTGGATGCAGCTAGACTCCTCCCCCTCACTTTGATCACCTGGCTGAAGGGAATCTCTATGGTCCCTTGACGTACACTGCTCCTGCCTTCAAAACAATTATCCCTCCTTTGTTTGTGCGCCAAGCTCAAGCAGATGGACACAAAGGCGGGGTTTGGTGACGCAACCATCTGAGCCAGAGGGTTAACAAAACAAAAGAGCTCTTTCTTTTTCTTCAGGAGTTACATACGTAGGGTATGTTTACAATTGAATGTCTATCTGATTTCTTTAATCCTACACTAGTACACTAATCCTCAACTATTTAAATAAATGCATGAACTTTTCATACAAACTGGGTTTTGCAAACTTTACAAATCTGCAATTATGAGATCACGTTAGTCAGAACCCTAGCTCAGGGCAGGAGGAACCTGAGTTATTAACATGGCAGACACTGATTCAAATTCTAACACCAAAACCACTCATGCATCATCAAAGTGGCATAGCATTGAAATAAGAAAAATGTTAACAGCATTCCAGCAATGTTGTGGTACAGGATCGGTTGCCTACTGTTTTAATGCTGAATTGTTTTAGTATATTGAAACCTATGATTCATGAGATGTTGGATAGGGTGGAGTTAACTGCAATAACTTTAGAGGGCAAATGAATTAAAATGATCACTGCAGTTGCAAAACTGGGGCGGCGTGCAGACAAGTGGTCACACAGGAGTGATAAAAGAAGCACGAGAGTGGAAGTGCATGAGGGTCTCCATGGAGAGAAACCTTAGGTCACCTAGTATCCACTGTTGTCAACGCAGGAGAGCAAAAGATGGGATTTTATTTTTCTCAGTTAGCATTCCATTTTTTACCATTTATTGTACTGATGCAGAAAGATATTTTGGAGAGATAAACACCTGTGTTTTTTTTTGTCAGGAAAATTTACAGAATCA
>JAOYMR010000016.1:9268077-9287968 GCA_025802075.1 Tenebrosternarchus preto | reverse complement strand
AAACATTTAAAAGAAAAACAAATAAATCAATCAAAAGGTCAAAATCCTTGTTTGGTTTGGAGGGGGCAAAGCAATTCATGAGTGGGTTTAACTTTAATTAGGGTTTAACTTTAATTAGGCTTTAACCTTAATTAGGGTTTAACCTTAATTAGGGTTTAACTTTAATTAGGGTTTAACTTTAATTAGGGTTTAACTTTAATACTGCATTCTCTGAGACATGTAATACTGTAAAGTATATTTAGAGTGACTATTTAAATGTTTACATTTTTATGACATACTACTGTGTAGTGTAAAACCACATTAAGACACATTGTTTGAATCTTAGTCTTTAGCGTAGATTCTGTGTTCTCTCTCTATATTTGTTCCTTTCCTTTCATGAAAAGTACTGGGCGAAATAACACACACATTTCACATTTTCCACACATCTACTTTGTAATACATACAATATTACTAACAGTATCTCATTTTCAGTGTACATGCCCTAACGGATTAGTCTACCAACATTAACAAGCTTTTAAACGGACCCTCCACTACTGTCACATTCAGCTACACCCAAGCTGTTCAAACTCATTACTCATAAGATTTTTTGATGAAGAGGTTATCAGTTTGTCTGGATAGATTGAATTATTCTAGAAAATGTTGGTATCTATAATGAATATTCAATATGTGAATGATGACTGCTAGAGTGTTCTGCACCAAAAAAAAAGCAACATGCTGATGAATAAAACGACTATACAGTACCAGCATTAAAAAAACAAAGTAGTCTTGGCAATTTAGTTCACAGTAACACAGACTACAACAGAGTTTTGTTTGTTTCTCTTACTGAGTCAGGCCAGCGTAGTTCGATAGGTGAATCTTTAACACATTCATATGGTGTAAAGCTGCCATAGCTGTCTAAGATAATATTTTCATATAATGTGCCTTATTTCCAGTTTCATAGAGCAACACACACCTTGTTCTTCATTTATTATAATGACAGATCTGGTCCATGACAATAACTTTAACAATAAGTTGTATCATAATCCTTGGCTTATTGTAAACTACTGTTTGTTGCTGGAAGTCCAAATGAAATGTCATTGCATCTGACCAGGAAGTAAACTACCTCACTACTGTACCAAAGCCATCTGACCAGGAAGTAAACTACCTCACTACTGTACCAAAGCCATCTGACCAGGAAGTAAACTACCTCACTATTGTAACAAAGCCATCTGACCAGGAAGTAAACTACCTCACTACTGTAACAAAGCCATTTTTCCAGCTTGACAAGTTTTTACTGTGCAACATTCCAAACTCACTACCACAACTAATATGTGGGTAAAACCTCTGAATATTGACTATTTTCACTCTTCTTCTTCTTGTGCATCAGAAGTTCCAAAAAGAGCCGTCCAGAGTCCCTCAAGAGGACAGACACTGACGTGTCAGCAGCGGCGAGGTGAGCTAGGGTACTTGGTCTTCAGACCCTCCTTGAAGGTGCGAAAGACCAACCGGTTCTTGTGGTTCTCCTCGTCCTTGCGACTGTGGAAGTCTCCCTGCACCTTGAAGCCTCTGTGCACCACGAAGGCGTTGCTCACCACCGAGAACCTGAAACCTGCCACGTATAACTCACAGGCCTGCAAGGGATGGAGGAGAGAAAAACGTGCTGAGGGAGTGAGTGACATGAAAATTAGAAGGATTAAAGTTCATAACTCCAAATTACTGAAACAAGCAGGTAGCACAATGCACGTTACATTTAGGAGAAACAGTTTAACACTTTATGTTGGACAAATGTTGGTACAGATCAATGTGATGATGAAGAAACAGATTAAATCACCCATGAGAGAACAATGAGAGAGTTTTAGCCTGCAAACCCACACAAAGCCATTATGGTATTTCCAGTATCCATTTACACCCACCTGACTGATGCGGTTAAATCCATACTGCCTGAAGTTCTCATCATACAGGGGCACTGATTTTGCCCCGATGTAGAAAGGCTCCCATGGATCCACCCAGTTCAGTGTATATGCCACCTCCAGAGGACCAGAGCTCTTGCTGGCCATATTAACCCAGCGAGAGTAGTTAGTTGGAGCCTGGCAACGTGGGCACAGTTCCTCATAGAAGGGCCTCACCTCCCCGACCTGGTACAGCTGCACCAACTCGGCTTTTGAAGCAGGCATTTTGCGCGTGTGCCTGATTTCAAAAGCAGGCAGAACCAGCACCTCATCATGGGCTGGTTCACGTCTCATCAACATAGTTACAAACTGGTGATGCAAATCTGCGCTGGGCATCATGTCGACATCGATGACTAGGATGTAAGCAGCATCAGTGCCAGTGCGTGCCACATTGCGGAGGAGGTTGTTAGGGTATGAGATGTTGCTTCCGATGGCATAGTTTTTGTACTTGTCTCTATGGGATTCAAGCTTTGCAAATATACCGGAACATCCTTGTTCTTCAAGCCCAGCAAAGTGCTCTCGATCTTGCTCTGGGAAGCTGGCCATCTCCTCTGAGTGGCAGACCAGATGGAAGTCCACCAAAGCTTGGATTTGTGGACAGAAGAGACTGAGAGCATAGACAAAGGCTGTGGCAAACTTGACATCTTGGCCGTGAGCAAATATAGCAACTGAAAGGGGATTGTGCCAACGTTCAAGCAAAGAATCCAAGTGATGAAGGTTGTTAATGGTCGTGTGCGTGGCTAATGCAAGGTGATGTGATCTTGGATCCCCACCTAGCTTTTGGTTGTTTGAAAAATCGCTTTTGATTATATTTTTGTAAATGCGGTACTGACCACTACTATCGAAAATACCACCGCTGGATAATGAATATCTCAGCCGTTCTTTTTTAGAGTTCTTGTCACCTTGGTTACCGTTGTTGTCACCTTGGTTACCGTTCTTCTTGGAACCGAACAGCTCTGAATACTTGTAGCGCTGCTGCTTACCGTGTAGCTTCGAAAGGAACGACAGGTAGATCAGCTGTAACAATGCTACAATGAGCAGGGCACTGAGCACCACTTTAAACACGGAACATTTTTTTGAGAAATGCATTCCAAAACGTGTTTTCAGAAAACATACATGAAGTAAACTAACTATATATACATATATCTATAATATCGACACGTTGCGTAGCTTAGTTACTTCATCTTAATGTTCACTAGACGACTAAAGCTAGCTAAAGAGCTATTCCAGCAAGCTAACTATAGCTAGCTAACTTAGCTACCGTTAGTTACCAACTTTTCGTCATTCGAAAATCCATCACGTACCTATAACTAGTGCCATGTTGATTAAACAGGTTATTGCGTTCTTCGATCTTAAACTAACGTGCATCGTTTTCTGAATGAAATAATGGCAGGAAATTGTCAATAAAACTGCTAGTTAGGTAACTGTTACCACAAAAAGCGCATTAGGCCAAATGCGCATGCGTTACACGGGCGCGTGTTTATGAGCGTTTAGATAGCCTGCTAGTTCAGCGAGCCACTAGGATGAATAAACCAGTGCATTTTAGTGTCGGTCCCAAGGCCGGATAAATAGGGAGGGTTGTGTCAGGAAGGGCATCAGACGTAAAATTTATGCAAAATCAATAATGCGTATCACAAATGATCCGCTGTGGCGACCACTAACGGGAGCAGCCGAAAGAAGAAGAAGAAGAAGAAGAAGATAGTTAATTACCGTAAATCTTGAAATAAACTACCAAATATAAAATAAATTACATAGCCTACTGCTTGTTTATACTTGTTTGAGTATAATGAGCTCAGAATAATGCAAAAGTCATAATCAAAACTCAATTAATAACGTGTCCTTTGAAGTGCAGTGATTTTCACGAATGCTTTGAAAACCGAAACATGTGACGAGGTGGCCGAGTGGTTAAGGCGATGGACTGCTAATCCATTGTGCTCTGCACGCGTGGGTTCGAATCCCATCCTCGTCGATCTGCATTTTGAAGAGTTGAGCTTTGACAAAATCTGCTTCACGACTCAGAACGTGTAACAATCCTGATCAGATTTCACATAAAGCCCTTGCCTTTATGCGAGTTACATCTAGGAGACCGTTTTAAATACCACATGCAGTCAAGATGTTTCAGTGTATTTTCTGTCAACACACTAATGACCAATGTGTTTTGTGTAATTCAGTACTTCTGTGTATTCAGGTTTTCAGAAATGACTATTATAATTTCATGAAATAAACCTTTACTAGTCACTGCATGTAACTAAAAAAAATCCCAAATGCATTTGACTTTTAAACAAATGTTCATTTGAAGCAAAAATACATTTAAAACATACATAAATATTAAGTTTTCAGACTGATGAATTTGCATTATTAAATTGCCAGATACACATTGACTTCCTTAAATTTATGTGTCAGAAATTGTTTTTATGCTGAAATTAGACTATTGTAATCCATACTACTGGAATAACTGATCTTTATACGACAAGAGTTTTTATAGATTAAAACCATAATTCAGTATAAAAATCATTAACTTCTAAAAACATGCAAAATAAATTACAGCACACCCTTTTGGGGGGAAATGTTCCAATTAACTTTATTTCATTAATCAAAACAAACAAAAGACAAAACACAAAAATCTCCTCTGACACTAGAACAGTTTTCATGGGTGACCAAATAAGACAGTGCTCTGCTTTCAATGTCAAAAGATGGGCAACGTAAACATGAAATACTCTACACTCTTCCTACCTGAAGCAACATTTTCTGAATTGTATTACTGTACTCTTTTCTTTTTCAATGCACTAGGTGTATTTACCACCAGCTCAAAACAGTGGATACTACACAGAGCCTCACTAGTACTCCAAAAATTGTATGTATAGTACTGAATGTGATTTTATTTATCCCTGCCAGCTCCTTAGTAAGATCATTGTTAAAGTGGAACTTGGTTTTGTTGACAAGCTGGTTACTTAAGTGATTAACGTTGAGCAAAGTGTCTCAAATGTGTTAAAGTAGGACACTCAATGTAGGATTAGCTCCCTTCTATGTATATTTACATTCATCACAAAATGAGAGGCAAACGCAGTTCCTCAGTACATACTGTGATAGTGGCTCCCACTTCAGTTTGGTTGTGCTGGAGCAACGTGGACTTTGTGCGTTTCCCTTGCTCTACATGATTCTACATAAAGCATTACTAAGCAAATAGAAAGTACTACTTCAAAACCTAATTTTGACTTTTGTGACTACACTGATGAATCTTAAAAATGTGCCAGATCAGATGTTGTGAACAATGTCTTAAGGTATAACTTTGGCTATACTGACAATGCAATATTATGAATATACAAAATTCGCATGAAAAATTGTGATTTCACAATATTCAGGCTCTCTTAATTCCATCAAGCACAAATTTATACCAGCTAACACCTGAAGTAACTAGGAAACAAGGACTCCAGCTCCACTTTTAGACCCGCCCCCTTCATTCTCTTTGGCTTGACTGGTGGTATTTTTGCCCTGTTTATCATCTTCGCCAACCAATCGGATGTTGTAGCGTTCTCGGTATTCTGTGAGCTCTCGCCCCTTTGCCTGCATTTGCGTATTGAGCGATTCAACAATCTTTGATATCTACCAAAAAAAAGAGAAAATCAAGTTTAAAAATCATACACACCTCTACCAACTACTTAGACAGACTACATCATCTCACAGACCTGTTCTTTATTGTTTTCCAGCGCAGGCAGGACTTCTTTGACCGTCCTCTCCACAAGCACACCTCCAACTAACCGATAGCACCTTCGCGAGGGATCTACATCCTTCAGGGTATCGATGACTAGGCTGGGGGAAAAGACATGAATAACTCACATACATATGCTAATGAATTAAAATCACATATACATACTTTCTGAATCACTGTAACTAGCCCCGTGAACAGAACCTTCAGGAAAAGCTTCTGACTGGACAAGGAAGCTCACTAGAGTTTATCTGAATCAAATTAAACCTGTGTTCATTGATGTCCATCTCCAGCTCGGCAGCTTTGGAGGCCATGCTTCGCTGCTCCTGCCGCATCCTCTGAAACGCAGCCACCACCTGGCACAGAAAACACACACAACACGGCAGGTTTCACCTCCTCGTCAGATCATTCACATCAATCCACTGGAGCAGGCGTTTGAATTAAAAACTTACAATCCCCTGATTCTGAAATGGCAGAGCTGCAGCAATTTCACTGCCCAGCAACAAACTTGCATTTCTAAGACCAATCTACTGCCAATTCGTTTGAATTATATACACAAGCGTATAGAAGCACTGCATGTCACTGTGCAAATGTACTATAACAAGGACCATAAAGGTTCAGTAGTTACTGGCAGTGCTGCTCTCAATAACATGGTGCAGTTTTATTCTGAATGAACATGCAGCAAGTAAAATCAACTGGAATCACCTCAGTGGAAGAAATAATTGCCATTTCAATGAGTTACAAGAGGCCCTGCACTTCATGTCATATCAGATAGTTCTGTGTTCTTGAGTCGTTTACAAACGGGTATGGTAAAAACAACTTTAAGGTGGTAAATTAAGAGTGGCACAAGTGTGTACCAGTCCAAAATGGTACAATACAGCCGTTGGCAGGAACAGTGCCTGCTTTATGTCCAATCAGCACTTTCCTTATTCAGACTGAATAGGCTTCTTGAAATTATCCTCTTGAACTCAGCGTAACTGCTAGAGAGTGCAAAACAAAGCAGCGGCAAGACGCACCACTTCACTGGCTAGCATACACCTAACTTCCTAACTTGATAGCTAGCTAGTTAAAACAGTTGGGTTACATGATGATTCATGATCTTTCTCTTAAGTCTATCAAAGACAGTGTCTGGAATGATAGCTAGCTAAGCTACCTAGCTAGCGAACCTAACTCATTAGCAACTGCAGTCGGTAGTGCCGCTAACACTTAGACACGCCTCTGGGTGCTAACAAGCTAGCAGATATACAAAATAAAGGGTGGTATGCGTTGTCTGATCGCATAAAATGACAAAACAAGTAGTTTGTGATATACAATGGCTCAGTTTACAAGTACCTGCTCAGCAGAGGGGCCGGACTGCTTTCCACCGCTACTTTTACCTCCCGTGCTGCTAGTACTGTTCGCTGCCATCTTGAAATGAATAGCTGTGGGCGTGAGGACCCCTACAGCCCATATGTGTTTGTCTAGTATTAATGCCTGCCGGAAATTATTGAACGTTTCTATGTATTAGTTGTCGTTGTCCGTATTGTTGTGATTTGACTAGCGATCGCATTAATTATACTCGTCTTTTCTTTTAAATCGATCATATGAGTGTGAGAGTATAATGAACTGCATCTGTAACTGGTCGTGTTATGTTCTTCAACGTCAGGGTCAGGAAGGACCTTGGTAAATATGTCAACGGACAGGGTAATTCATTGGTTTAGTAGCGACTAAAGTCAACTCGAGTTGCAGATTGTTATCTTGTCTAAAGCTTGTAATAACGACACATTTCGGAAGCATCAGGCCTCAGTCGTCTGTCAATGGTTTTGCATAATTTACTGTGGAGACAGGTTCTTTCAAAGTACCATTTTTTCTGGACTTCGGGACCAGTAAGAAGACAACTCGGGTAAAACATGAACCTTTTTTAAAACGGAAGTAAACATACTGATGTTATGACAGAGTACATGTTCTGCATTTAGCTATAGTATCTTTTATGAAAATATGACCTACGAAGTTGGAAGTATTGGGGTGTTAACTTTTTAACTCATTACAAATTATGTATTACATATATAATTCTTCAGTAAATATAAGAAAGCTCTATTAATTATTTGTCACTACGTTGGCTCAGCAAGTGGCAGCCACGAGACTGATCCCATGTAATGCATCAGAAATCTTCAAAGCTCTTTTACAGCTAGTAGGATGTTAGTCTATGAATCAGCATGCAAAATAGTGATGTGCTAGTTTTAAGTTACTAAGTTACTCTAATCATTTTGCCCATCAAATGCAAACCAGTCAATCAAACACACACACACACATGACACTGTTTTTCAGAATGGCTTCACATCCTTTGGCAGCTGTCTGTCAAATGACTTCCACTCCTGACAAAGAGGTCAACTTCAGTGTAGGACAGCATTTGGTCGAGCAGGCCACACAGGGCGGGGCAAGCATGATTTTCCTACCTGAGGGTTTCGATTACATCGGCTCAAATCGAGAAGAGACTCTAGAGCTGTCTGAAAGCTTACAGGGTAACATTATCACCAGATATGCCCAGCTAGCCAGGTGAGTACAGGGTTGTTTGGTTTGTGATAAAATCAATTTTGTTGGATTTGTTACCTAACCTTTCAAACATATTTAATATGCATTTATTCTAGTCTGAATTGTAGAGGCATCAAATCTAGGTTTGAGTTTAATTTGGGTCCGGGAAATTGGCCCTAAGATCATATTTTATTAAGGTGTGGAAGGTGTGTGGTAGAGGATGCTGTATGATTTACTGTCTCTCTAAGGAAGCTGAATGTGTGGATTTCTCTGGGAGGTTTCCATGAAAGGGGACATGATTGGGAGAATGACAGACGGATCTACAACAGCCATGTCATCATTGATGGACAAGGTACCACATGCCTCATCAGCTCTGCTATGGGGGGGGGGGGGTTAAAACCTATTTCTGTCTTATTGACATTATGTACAAATGCAGATCCCAAAAATACATAAGGTGTTTATAAACCGAATACTGTTGTATCCAGTAACTTATTGGGCAAATGCAGAAAACTCTTTTAATTAAAACAAGAGCCCATTTCTCTTGACAAAACCGGTACAGAAAGAAGAGATTTTACTAACTTTGCACACCACTAGATGGCGTTTGTGTGCGAAATTCATATTTCAGGGCACTAACATAACATAACAAAACACTGTGAACTTTGCTCCATCTTATCCACAGGGGAGATTGTGTCTGTTTACAGGAAAGGTCACCTATTTGATGTAGAGTTGAAAGAAAAAGGAGTGTCCCTAAAAGAGAGTTCTTTTACCATTCCTGGGCCCAGCTTGGTGCCTCCTGTTCAAACACCAATTGGAAAGGTATAACAGACAAATGATATTATTTTAAAGAATTCCCTGAAATGTGTGCTATTTTGAGTTATTATTTTCTTTGATGGCTGTATAGGTAGGACTAGGGATCTGCTATGACCTGCGTTTTCCTGAGCTGTCATTGGCTCTTCAGCGTCATGGGGCAGAGGTCCTCACGTATCCATCTGCATTTACTTTAGCAACAGGTGCTGCCCACTGGGAGGTGAGAAATGTGTTTGTTACTAAGTTCAGCTGAACCCCAGGTGGGCGGAGCCTGCAGGTGTTATAAACACTGCATAAATGGCAGCATAAGTCATCGTCTACCTGTCTTTAAAATAATGTAGAGATTAGCGTGTGCATAATATAGTATTGTAATATATATGCATTATATCCAGTCCCTTTTCTTTCCTGGGTTCATTGTACACATGATTTGAAGCACTTACCCTTGGTGATCCGGTTATATCTGGTCTTTTCCAACTACACTAAATCTAAACTTTATAATTTTGTACTGTTTGAAAAGGAATTTCTAATATTGAATTGTAAAAGTCAACCTAACAACTATGAAAGTGTTGAATATAATGTTGCTAATTTATTGATCTTTGTTTATACTTGTTCTAGGTCTTCAGTAATAATCTACTACATGTCATTGTTTCCTGCTTTCTCGTAGGTACTCTTGCGAGCCAGAGCCATTGAGACGCAGTGTTTTGTTCTTGCTGCTGCCCAAGTAGGAGCTCACCATGCGAAACGTTCGTCGTATGGCCATGCTTTAGCCGTGGATCCGTGGGGTGAGGTCATCAGGGACTGTGGGGGAGCAGATGTGGGTGTGGCTCTGGTTGAGATTGACATGCAGAGACTACAGAAAACCAGAAGGGACATGCCTGTACAACAGCACAGGAGAGGGGAAGAGTTCTACTCCAGCCTGAACTAAACACAGATGGAAACTTTAACATAATCTGAAAGTCAAGAATATCAAGAAAGGACAAAAAGTGCCAATTTGATTAAGTTTTTAAAAGTAAATGAATATTCTTTGAGGAAGAGATTAGCAGTGAAGGTTCAGAGATGTACAGAAGTGGATCTATTAACCTGTTCTGCGTACATGAGCAGTTTTGTTTTGGCACACTGATTTCACTGTGCTTTGGACTTGTGGAAAGTTTCAGGCATTGTTCTGTTGATGTCTTCTTACTAAAACATGGGGCTGTTTTCCCCAAGGCTTTTAGACAGGATGAATCACATCTCACTACCTTCCAAATGGAACTAATTGATTGAATAATTCCACACCTTCCTTAAGACAGACAAATTATATAATTTATAAAAATGTACATTTATTTCTATAGTCAAGTCCCCATACTACACATTAAAATGATCTCAGTAAGAATCCACATAATCTAGTGCTAGTTTCTCCTGAATGTCAGTGTCACGTGATTGTATTCGCTGTGGAGTTTAGGCTCATGATAAAATTAAAGACTTAATAAAACGAGTATTCTTGTCGGTATTTACAATTGCGTTTAAGGTTCGAATTCAGATGTGCTGATAATTTTTACTCGTTTTTTTTATTTACCTGGTAACAATTACTGATGAAACAGTACATCTCTATTTTTAAAAGCATTCTTCACGCGCCGTACCCGTGGTAGCGCGCGGCGGGGAGACACCGGAAGTAAACGTCACTGACACAGGAACGAGCTGAAATTATCTCGGCATCAAAACGAGAATGTCAAATAATTCTTAAGGGAGATTTGTTCGTTTTGTTCAGCATGATTTATTCCCTCAGAATTCGCTTCGAGGCATCGTCAAGGTAAGAATACTCTCAGTTCGTTTTGTATACGATTGTAGACCGTATGTAGTGGTGTAGGTCGATAGGATATGTGATTAATGAATTCACACTCATCTAGATAGAGAGGTACGTTAGCGAGATGGCTAGCTTGTGTTAGCCTCGCACAGGTTGTCAGTCTAAGCTGTCTTGATCCGTTATGTCTGTAGAAAGCCTACGTACACGGGTGGCTGCTTTAGCTTGCACGCTAATTCAATAACAAACGTGAGGCATTTAAACCTTGCACGGTATATGCACCCGACTGTAGGCGTGCACAGGTTTTATTTAGGTTAGGTGAGGTTACCCAGCTCGTTTGCAAATTCGAGTTTTATTCTCCAATTGTCTTTATCAGGCCTCGCCCATATAAGTGTGAAATGCTCACATTCACTTAAGGAAACCTTAGCTAGCTTGCGAAATAACTATTATATTCGTTTTAGTAGTACATCTGTCACCTCATAAGGTAATTTATACTGCGAACTACGCATTCGGGTTTTGCTGATTTATGTTTCAGAAGGAATTTGTGCACACAGCTGTTTATTTAAACAGTCGGGCGTTAACAGTGTGCACTAGAGCAAAAATCGGTGTTTTTGCCCTAATTGTAGAGCTGCAAACATGTCATAAAACTGCAGTTACCACCGCTATTGATGCTTTCGAGAACATGTTTCTCTTGGGATGTGCGAGCTGTCATTTCATCTCTCGGTTTTCTCGGGTTTTTTGCTTCACATGAGGTCAACTATTTTGGAGCTTGTGGGACTGCAAAACCTTCTCTTTGTGTAAGGATATTTCTTCGTGGCTTATAAATTGTACGCTTTCTTTAAGTTTTTATTTGCTTAGTATTTATTCTATAAGTAGAAGTCCAACCTGTTATTTTATCAGTTATCTTTACAGATTACCATTGCGGTGTAGTTGTTCTTTTTTTAAACTGCTTACAATTTTTCTTTTGGTATTGCATCTATTTCAGAACATGGCAAGAAAGAAAGACCCTAATATTTTAGCAAATTTGTTCATCTCTCCATTGTGTATATTAAGGGTAGGTTTCTCCAGCACTAATCTCCTGCAGAATTTCTGACTAATCGAACATACTTGCCCTGGTTAATCAAGGTCTTGAAGACCATCTGAAGTCTAAAGAAAGGTGTTACATTGCAGTTGGAATTAGACTGCAGGCATGTAAACATGATTCAGAGATATGATTCAGGGTATTGCCATGTGAAACTGAGTACTTAAGGCATTTGTGAAAGTATGGCATATGGTTTGTACAATTAAAATTAATAGTGTTTTGGAACATTAAATGATTGTATGTCATATTTGACGAGATGCAGTTCAAATGATTACCGTTAATAGTTTCTTTATTTATCAGGCAAATGTTCCATGCACCACAAGATCACAGTAACTATAAATAGTCGGGATCTGTCTTCATGCACAGGATTATATTGGTTTATTTAGATTTTACTTTATCATGTGACTCTAAGATGTTAAACTTTAGTCAACAGATTGCAGTTGAAGGAAAGTTGTTCTGAAAAGTTTTTACAATGGTAACGCATTCAGTACTGTTACCAAGGGTTTTAATTCTTGAATAACCTGCTGTTGTTTCTGTAACTGGTTTGTTGGGAGTATTTGAAATTGCTGATTCATCTACCATCAGTTTGGCCTCCATGACAACAGCTATAGTAAGTAGAATGATGGATTGATATTGGTCAGGTTTTGCAACATTGTGTGTTGCCTCTACAGAAACAGTACAAGCACTGCATGACCAGGCACAATGCCATCTCGCATTTCAGTTCAAAAGTATCAGACATGGTGCTTGTATTTAATGAACAACATTCCCTGCATCAGAGCAGGGGAAACATGACCGTTCCCATGAAAAGGAATGCGAATCGATCAGGTGGTGTGATGTTTTGCCCCAGTTCTGTAATCTGTTTACGCTCCTTTTCTCACTCTCATCTCTAGTTTGTGGGTTGCCACGGATACCTGATTGTCACTCACTATGGAGAATGTAGGTGATGTCACCTCACCGTCTGTCAGGCAGTGTTGTGGCTGGGTCAGGCTGGTCCTGGGCCTCGTAGGAATGGAGCAACCACAGCTGTATCAGCTCATTGCTTTTTCCTCCAGTCGGTGTGGGAAAGATTTATTCAATCTTGCATTCATATTTGAGATGGGCTGCATTTACAGTGGGTCGAAAAAAATAACAATTAAAAAAATGTTCATCCGAGAGTTGGCGTTTAAAGCAGCGTAGCAGGTTGAAATGATTCACCTTCCTTTCTGACAGGGCAGCACAGACGCTTGACTCCTGAATTGAATTGAATTGAGTTGTCCTTCCGGCCTCAGGCGAGGTCACTAGCATTTCACGCCTGTTGGAGACGGAAGCGGTTTCTCCGTTTACTTTGAGTGCTGTACAGTGTGAATTGAATTAGAATAATTGCATTTCTCATTTAAATCTGATCTGAACCTGCTGCTGATGGGTTTCCATTTATACTAAGAAGCACAGAGTAGTCGAGCGAGGTGGAATGGACTGGGGTTTGTGGGTGTTTAACAGGAAATCAAATGTTTCTTGTCTTTCAGATCAGTGGACCACCATAGCTGGTGTGATCCTGAGCAGCTGGTCACAGGGTATGAAATGGCTCCTTTAACCAAAATGGTTTTTCTGTGAAGCAGTTAATACGTAATAAGAGAAACATGTGAGTGAATGTCTACTGTATCAAAGATGCTGCACTGTAAAGGGCTACAAAGCTTCTGTTGTATTTTTATTTTCAGTGGTGTTTTCTCATGACCCTAAAAGGTCTTGGCTGCATTATTACTTAAGTTAAAACTTCAGATGTTGGTATATGTGGCTTATATTCGGTCTGTTTAAGATCTTTTGGCTTATCTGCAGTACAGTGTGTGAGTTTTACAGAACCACTGAAGCAATAGACAAATTCATTATGAAAGTTTTGTTATTGAATCACTTTTCTTGATCTACCAATGAAAAGTGTTGGAATGGCTGTGCTTTTATTTGTGTTCTTAGAACCTTGTTTTAAAATCTCTGCACAAAACCACTTCATTAAATGGTTGGGTCTGATGTGAACTAATCTGCTGTTACAATGGATGGACTCATTCCAACTATGTGGCTGTAATTCTTTAGATGACGAGTAATGAGCTCTGAAGAGAGAAGGGTGATGCTGGTCCTCATCTCTCCCAGGAGTCACATCTAGAACATGGATTTCTAGAAGCTAGAAGTGGAATTCAGATCTAGTGTGGATTATAAAGAATATACCTTTTATGGAATAAAAATATGCCTGACTTTTCCTTTTAGATATGACCACTGGATGTAAGCTGTTATTAGTATTAAATATGAGCTGCTCCTGTGTTATCACATTTTCAGCCCATATCTTTTGTTATTTGTTCAATTCAAAATGTAACTCTATCTGAGATTAAGTTGTCTGTCTTTTAAGTAGACAAGGGTTGTCTGAAAGGCTGTTTACCTTCATAAGGGAGATCTTGACTCCTGCATGGTGAGCCAAACACGGGGGTTGGGGGTGGTTTGGGATGGGCTGTAATTTCACTCTGTTAAGGGCAGCTGTCTGAGGCTCCAGGACCCATTGATAATTGCTCCAGCTCCTGCAGGGTGCGCCGTTGAGTCGGTGCTGCAGGGATTCTCCCTTGATCTTCACGCTCGCAGATGTGTTGGCTCAGAATGACAAAGCAATAACTGGGTCAGGTGGCTTTGAGTACCTGTGCGCTTGAAGCTTTTAAGGGCTTAAACATTCCTGTTCATAATAAAACCTCGATCTTCATCTGAGAAAGCATGATGGAAATCAGTGTAGTGAAATAACGGCTTATAACGCTGTGGTGTGTTGAATCCCTTACTGCTTAAACATACAAACACGCATCTCCCAGTAACACATCACTCCTGTGTGTGTGTGTGTGTGTGTGTGTGTGTGTGTGTGTGTGTGTGTGTGTGTGTGTTCTTAGAAAGCCACGTAGCTAAATGGAGTCGGAGCAGCTGTTTAACAGAGGCTACTGCAGAAACAGCTACAACAGCATCACCAGTGCCAGCAGTGACGAGGAGCTACTCGATGGCGCCGGTGTCATTATGGACTTCCACACCACTGAGGATGACAATCTGCTTGATGGGGATGCTTCCCCAGGTAGGATCCACCCACATCCACCTGAGCTGGACATCCATCCATCCAACAGAGTCTGAATGTTTCTGGTGGAGTTAAGCGTAGGGCTGAGAGACGGGCCGTTTCATGCACTCTGCTTCTCTCGATGTTGGAAATGGCCCGTTGGTCTGTGGCTCTAGGCTCTCTTACTGTTTGCTGGAATTGTGCCCCCTGCTGGTCCATCAGCTCGACACTCTGCTCCACTTATTTCATTTTCCTTCTTATGAGCACAGCATGCATGACATCACCACCTTTTTCTTTCTGCTGCTTCGTATCTTTATGCACTAGTTTAACGTTTCTTGTGCTGTTTAGTAGGACAGAGAGGGCGTGTATCCAGTATAGCGATGTTTGTTTGTCTCACGCATTGTTTATGTATTTAATGGACTTGGTTGACTAAAGGTTCTGTTGTGTTTGCATAATTTAATTTATGGAGGCTTGTTGGACAAGATGCTGCTGTTCTCTCAGACACGCATGCACCCTCTTCACTTCTGGGTTTTACTAAAACACTGGGAGCTTTGTGTGTGTGTGTGTGTGTGTATGTGTGTGTCCACCGTGGATTTACTGAGTAGCAAAGCCTTTGTGGGCTGTGACAGTTCACTGAGTCCTAAACAGAACATCTGCATGTGCCTCCTAATTGCTGAATTCATAACAAAATTTAGTAATGTAATTTAAGACTATTTATTGAATATACATGGTGTCCTAGGATGCAAGAAATGGCTGTGCAAGTTCAGGAGTTTTATTTATATTTATATACAAGACCTAGTTTAGTTTTGTTTATATTTATATACAAGAACTATCTTAATTTTTGGCCTCCTACATATTAACTTCATAATTCATTAGTGGCTGAGTGCTTGCGTAGCAGGCAGTGACCTGCCAGCCTTTCAACGTGGGATTACAGGCATGGCTGTGCCTTTGTTCTTTTGATGGGGGTGTCGGCTTACACTGTCACTCAGCAATCTCTGACCTATCAGATTCCTTTATCCTCACTGGCTGCTTCAGAACTGGAAAGTTCCTTGTCTGCCACAAGTCTGTGTCTGTATCCCGGATGCCAGCGTTTGTTCAAGGGCATGTTGAGGAACAGAGGGAGTGTTGGAACGCTTGCGTAGTGATAAAAGTGCTTGCAAAATATTGGAGCTCTTGCAAAGCGATTAAAAAGGTCACTGGAAGGTTCCTGGTGCCATAATACACCAGCAGTGCCAGGCTGGGTGTCGGTGCAGCCGAGGTGTGTAACACTGACGTGGACGTTTCCAAACGTCACGCAGAGGAACCCGTTTAACAGCTTTGCTTCCTGAGAGTTCAGCAAGTTGCTCAGGAACTTGTCTATGTGATCTTGGTACCTGTGTGTGAATGGGTAATCGAATGAAAGAATTGTTAACTGTCATTTTTCTACTTTGCCATGGTGGTGGGCCCTTATAGGTGTAGAGTTTCTTGGGTGATTTTAGGTGAATGTGTGTGGGACAGCATCCATGCAAGTGAAGAGTACCATGGAGTCACTTGATCTAGAAGGAAACCATGTCAGCAGTTTGGTGCTTGATTGTGACATGGTTGCTGTGTAAGCAGAACTGATGTGACGACATCACCAGGTCCAGTGTGGTTACCTGGCAACAGGAGGATTACAGACAGAAGTGTTGAAGGTAAATTTATTCAGCAGAATATTGTTTCTCTGTGTTTTCTTTGTGTTCTTCCATAAACATCTGTGTGTGCGTTTGCCCGTGTTGCTGCATGAAGAAGTGGAGTTGTTTCCTGATTTTCTTAAACATCTTTGCCAGCCCAGCACTTTTACTGAATGGTTTACTCCAGGGGTTCTCATTCTCTGTAGAATCATGCCAGAATCACAAGTGCTTTTCAAGCCTATTCTTGGCCATACACTTCCTTGCTTGCGTATCTACTGGTTTCTTGCTCGTGAGATTCAAGGACTCCTAGTCATGTAACATTACTGTGCGACTCTGGGTACTGAATGTATCTCTGCACACTTGCTAGGCCTCCAGAGAGGGATCTGATTTTCACTGCCTTCACTCGCAGTCCCAGGGTTCCTGCTTCAGACACTTTTCACATGTAGTCACACCTCCTGACAGCCATATCATCAGAGAGTTGTAAGCTAAAATTGTTGGAGGTTACATAGCTCAAATTTTTTGCTGAAGCTTAATTTTTTTTTCCTTCAACATAATGCATTTGATGTTGGTTTATTATTTTGAGAAGTTTGGCAGAATGCAGCAATCAAAGTCTCTGAATCTCACATTTTTCAGGGCAGGAACCTGGTTTGAAACTTGCCTGGTTGGAAACATATTTCTGCACACTAGAGGCTGGTAATCATGTATGTTTCTATGCAGAAAGGTTTTGATGTTCAGGCGATGTATATTTTCATTCTTATTTTTATTTAGCCTTTTCTTTTAGCCAAATGCACTACTTGATGTCCATTTTCTTTCTTTTAAACACAAGGCTAGGACAAGATGCCAGTCACACTAGATTAGATTAAATAATATGAAGTGTGGATCAGATATGGGATGCGGTCTGGTGTAGTATCATTGTATCACCATACAGGCTTTCACTGCTTTCAGCAGCCTGTTTGGAAAAAGAAATGTGCTTTGACTTTTACATTTTAAACATTTTAAATATTTAGATTTTCAGTAAACATTTTCTGTTTGACAGAGTAATGTTCTCAATAAAAAAAAATTATTATTGTTATTCTGAAAGGATTTAAAGGAATGTGTAGGAATGTGTGAGTTGTTAACTGTTAAGAATGACTGACAGATTTTTCAGTATTTTGAGTTAAATTGATGGGTTACTGTTTGTCCATCACAATGAAAATTAAAGCTACGTGTCACTCAGCTGTGGATTAAGATTTTCATTTGAGTTATATGACGGCATGGAAGAGAATGTTCATCTCATTCTCAGAAATGTTCACCCCTCTTCGTTCTCTCACTGTTTCTCAGTGCCTGTGATAAAAGGTGATTGTGAACAGATTCCTTGACAAGGTGTCGGTTTTACACATGCCTGTCTTTCACCATCAAACTAATCCCTCTTGTTCATCTCCATCTAGTTTCATGCTTGTTCTTATTAAAACGGATCTGGTAAAGTTCTGCATTATTGTTTGATGACAACTGCCAGTCTCATCATAGTTAATCCAATATTGACATGTGTAACCATTTACATATATTGGTGACTTGCATATTGCTTCATTTAATAAATTATAATATAACCCGGAGATTGTTGTTTAGAATACACTGACGTCTATCGTAATTGGCACTAAAACTCAGTACAAAGTAAACATACAGTAGGCTTGTTCCCATTCATCTCCTCTGAGGTTTCCAGCTTTTGTTCATCAGTCCCTATAGACAAGATTGTTAAATCTTTTACAGCTTTTGTGTTTAAAGAGGGACATTACTTGAGAGACATACAAACAGGCACACCTTAGTAACCGGCTGTACTTACTTACTAACCGGATAAGCATAGCGTTTTTCCCTTGCTTGGCCATGCCTCCCACCAAAAAAATAATGAACTGCTCCATTCCAAAACTGCCCGTGATTCCCCCCCACGGATATGTGTTCAATGGACTCGCCCGTCCCTTTCCCATAGCAACCAGCTTGTCAGCCTTTCGATTACTTCATCTGATTAAAAAGAAGTGCGGGGGGGGCGGTGGCAGGGCAAAAGAAGAGAGGGGGGGAGAGGGGGCAGGGCAAAAGAAGAGCGAGGCAAGGGGCGGGAGAAGAGACACGCACGCACGCACGCGCCGAGTGTGACTGCGGACGGTAAATATGGCAGTCAGCCTTACTTAGACCCGGAGCTCAGAATCGGTTACGTACACGGTTAGGAGCAAATGGTGGACCGGCCGTAGCTTTATTCGCGATGGGCAGCATGGAGGACGATTCCGCCGATCCTTACTTGCCGTACGATGGCGGAGGGGACACGATTCCTCTACACGAGATGCCGAGGCGAGGTACGCAGTGTATTTTACACACATCTGATCTAATTCTCTCCGTGAATTTCTTCTCATGAATGAAGAGCGCCTTCATAATTGTCGCTGTCCGTCGCGTGATTATAATTACAGTTTAACCTCGTTGTTGTAGATAAACCTGCGTTATCGGTCCGTGTCGGTTGGTGTTGGAGCTGCCTAGATAATCCTCTGTTGTAAGCCGAAGCATTATCGATCCATTCGCGTTGTTTTTTTCCCCCCTGTTGATCGATTATTAGCTTTGACAGCATTTCACTGTGTGTGCGGGAGGGAGGGTGTATCTAGCTGGTTTCCCAGAACGCTAACGTTAAATACACCGTGCATAGGTGTGTATGTAAATATGGTTTCTCGTAGTGTTTTTTTTTTTTCTTCTTTCTTATCAGAATTGATCATTTAAAACGTGTGGTATGAGGTACGGTGTGTGTGTGTGCGCCTGTACTGTCTGTCCATGCCTGCGTGTTCTGTTTTTCCTTGGACAGTTGTCTCAGTCTGACGTATATACTTGACTCGAGAGTGTAAAACGTTGTCTGTTGTTATTGGCCCTGTGTGCCAATAACACACGTTATTGCATTATATTACACTACCAGTATGTCCAGACGTTGACCGAGTGGATCATTCTGCGCATTTGGCAACCCGTTCATCCCTGATCAAAAAGGAAAGTGGTTGCTGCACGAACTCTCAGCTCAGGCAGAATCGTTATAACCTGTCATTTTCACAGTACCCCAAAGAGTGAGACAGCACCGCATCCTAGAATTTGGTTCCTATGGTGATGAATTAATTCCCAGTACATGTCTGTACGTTGACGCTGCTTTCTGAAGTGGACTGGTCTCCTGATCTCTGGTGATTTTACTGGACTCGGTGGTATGTTTATAAATGCCAGTAAATGCACACCCTCATTTCCCATGCTGAAGCCAAAATGACTTTCTCTGGTCATATGAGCTATCGACTGTGACTCCTGTAATGTTAGCTTGGGTTAAAGGGCCCATCTCCCTCACTTGGGTTAAAGGGCCCATCTCCCTCACTTGGGTTAAAGGGCCCATCTCC
>JAOYMR010000016.1:9187197-9206217 GCA_025802075.1 Tenebrosternarchus preto | reverse complement strand
TCTAGATAAAGAGCTACCAACTGCAGTGACCTCTCTAGATAAAGAGCTACCAACTGCAGTGACCTCTCTAGATAAAGAGCTACCAACTGCAGTGACCTCTCTAGATAAAGCACACAAGTAAGGTGCTTTTAGGACTCTTCTTTAAAAAAACAGACATTCTTTAATGTCTGAAACTCCTATGGAAGCCACTGCACCCTTCCATGTAATACCGATGGTGTTAAAAACACGTGAAAGATGGTAATGAGAGCATGTGGAGAAAGTAGCAGAAGTGTGTAAGAGGAGAGTGTCTCTACTCTAGGTGCTGCTGCTAAACTGGGCTTGTGTTGCCCTGAAAGCCTTAAACTAAAGGGAATGTTGTGTGGTCCAGTGGTCACACACACATCAAACACACACACACACACACACACAAACACACACAAACACACACAGACCTGTGTTGGTCCAGGAATACATGAGAGAACTCGCTCAATATTCTCTGAAGTAACATCCACATCATCAACAGCAACAAGGATGTCACCTAAAGAAAACAGAGAGAGAGAGCGAGAGAGAGAGAGAGAGAGAGAGAGAGAGAGAGAGAGAAAGAGACAAAGAGAGAGTGAGAGTGAGAGAGAGAGAGAGAGAGCGAGAGTCAAAGAGAGAGAGACAAAGAGAGAGACAAAGAGAGAGAGAGCGAGAGTCAAAGAGAGACAGAGAGAGAGAGAGAGAGACAAAGAGAGAGTGAGAGTGAGAGAGAGAGAGAGCAAGATTCAAAGAGAGAGAGAGAGAGAGAAACAGAGATCAAAAGCTGTGATAATCAAAAACCATTGTGGAATGCATTTGTTTCTTTAATTAAGTAAACAGTATCATGCAGAAAATGGCTGCAGAACATTTGCTGTAAGATACATTATCTGCTCAGAAATGTTCTGCTGCTTCATCACCACAAAGGCCTCCACCACCACCTGCCTTTCGTAGATCTCTGCTCCACTATCTCCACTATACAGACTTTCCCCGCGTTATTTCAGATATTTAAATGGTCTAATTGCTTTAACATGGGCAGGCATTTCAGCATTTTAAAGCCACTCGTAAAAAACTAGCTTGTGGTGGTTTGGTCAGTAGTGTAATTCCTTTGGAATTCCTTTGGTCTGTATGGAACTGAACTACTGCAGATTTCACTTTCATGGTCTTTCTTGTAAATAAATGCAAAAGTAGTAAATGAAACTTTAGTAAAATAATCTACTTTGTCATTTCCTCTCACATCCAGACTTTTGGATTGTTCCAGTACCCAATCTGCTCCTTTCAAAGTCTTCCTTACCAATTAGGATCTGAGCGCATTTGCTAGCAGGGCTGTGGGGTACCAGAGCATGGATTACAAGTCTTTCCCCCACGCAGCCTGTACCATCCCCGCCCCGGTGGATCACTCCCAGCAAGGCCTCCAGCAAGCCCCCTTTCTGTTGGGGAGGAAGGCACACACTGCCTAGGCGTTTAGGGTTCAGGTAGACACACACGTCCTTTAGGTATGCCTGCTGCACCACCAGACCTGCCCGCTGTCCTGTCTGGTTCTTCAAGATAGAGGCTGGCAGCTGCGGGGTCCTGCTGTCTTTTCCACGCCCCTCTCTTTTTTGTGATGGTTGCCGCTTGCCTCCCAGGATTTTGGCGAGCTTTTTGAGTTTTGGTTCCGATTTTGCACTGGACTTTGCACGTCTCCCGCCTTCATCAGTGATGATTTCTGCCTCTTTTTCACTGAAACGCACGTGATTGGTGGCGGCAGATTGACTGGCAGTGACCTGGGCCAACACAGCTTCCTCCTCATCCTCACTCAGCTCCAGATAGAACAGCTCACCATTCTTCTGGACATCATCCAACCACTCAGGTTCCACATCACTATGATGAAAAACAGAATCAACATTAGTCTTACAAAAAGTCAACAATTTCAGAAATGTGACACTATTATTTGATCAAATGACCATACAGAATAAAACAGACATAACAGACCAGCTCTAAACCACATTATTTTCTTACTCAAAAAGACTACATATGTCAGCATTCAGCCATTAGTCTATGGAAAAAGAAACCTAGCCTGGACCATTAAGTACTTCCATATGGAGTGAAATTTTATGATTGTGAATGACCTTCAGATTTGATGTACTGTCACTAATAACGTGTAATTTTCTCCAGCATTATCTGAGTAGTGTGATGCTCCACTTTCAGACTCCTTTAGATATTTATATCGCACAAACTCATGGTGTTCACTAGTAAAAAATACATTACATTTGTATTGCTGTTCACTTGTTTAAAAATAATAATGTCAGCATGAATCTGATATGAAACAACATAAATAGGACTGTGCCGTTCCCCTACCTGTTTTTATTTTTAAAATATTTATTTTAATCACCACAACACATTTGCTGCCAGCACGTGGCAAACACAACATTACAAAAGTACCATGACTCTTCATGTGAAAACTCATCCATCTCTGCAACACATCCTGCAACACAAAATACTCTTATTCTGCAAAAAAGTAATAGCCTATGTCCACCTAATCATGCGTTTTGTTCTATCTAAATTAAGCCACACCATTTCTGTGGTGAGCTCTTGGAAACCACGTCCATAAATTCACTAAAGATGGGGAATAGCATATAATTATTTATGAACGCTGGCTTTCCAAATTGGAAACAGAAATTGCCCCAAATTTGTAAGAGGGCTGAGAAATACGAGTGTTTTTAGCAACCGTGACTAGACCAAGCCTCTTTTAATATTTTAGCTTACACCATAATTTTATAAGCTTGAATTCTAGCTTAATGTATGTATTAGGTAACTAACCGTCTGCATTGCCTAGCAGAAGGCAATTGTAGTCACGTTAAGTAAATATTAAGACACAAAATTGGCGACGGTAAGAGTAGTTACTAAACACGCTGGGCTACAAAGTTCAAGAACACATTTTCTGCAAATCTTTTTTTACTTTTCTTATTTACTTTACACACAGTTGTCTTCACTGTTTTGTCTTACTCTGTGTAGTCGGAGTGACTGTAACTCGATGCGGTAGATTCTGTATCGTCTCCATCGTTTATCCCAACCACCTCACTATCTTCGCCTTCATGACTCAAAGTGCGCGCTGAATGATTCTCTAAATGTTCGGTGAGCTGTCTAGAAGCCATTCCTACACGTTTAACCAGCTATTAAAAGAATGAGCGCCATTTGCTGATTTTTATGAGACGTTTAGTTCTTCAGCACATTAAGAAGAGTTAAAATCAACTCGCCATGTTGTACACATACGGGACACTTGATGAATGCCACGTGACATCTTAACGAAACGTGATTGGTAAAAGCTAAGGTTGCCGGAGCAACATAGACGCTTTCTGCATCAGCATGGAAAAACGTTTGCTTTAGCTAATGGAAATTATAATATTTAAGCGAGGCTATAAGCACAAAGTGCTTATTTTAGGGTTAAGCGATAAATAAATCGAAGCACATAATAAAGATAACAAAACATAGTAATGTTATAGAAATATAAAATGTCAAACTGGCATATATTGTCTTCAAGTCGCTTTTATTTCGAATTTGTCAGTATGTAAGCCTTGTGTGAAGAGGGACTCTTCTTTCCTTAAAAAGTTTTCCCAAAAAATGTTCCAAAAGCATTAGCAGTAGTACCCTGCTGTCATCGCTTACACAAACGCTGCGCGACCCGACTTAATTGTAGTCTATTGCATGAGATTCTGAAATTCAGTTTTATATTATTCTAAATCTAAAAAAACACCACGCATACGACCACAATATTACAAAGGCAGACCGGGAAGCAGTTCTTTAGTTCACGTGGATCAAAAATTATTTTGTTAAGATTCGTGAAAACTCACCTGTAAAGAAGCACACTCCGTATAGAATCAAAGTCCTCCAGGTTCGTCGAGACAGATCGAAACGTTCTCCCATCGGAACAGGTACTGAACATTATGCTTCATGCTTTCTGACTGATTCATAAATTAAAGACAATGAGGAAACTGTGCTAAACTGTGCTGGGATGACGACATGATCACGGTCCACATGTTGCATTTATAAAATTATAATCCACTTATCCTTACGTGATGTCTTGCGTGAGGATAAACTACATCTGATTATTCAATAACTATCTCAAGTCCCTTTTATATCTCGTAAAATAAAGCCCGGCCTTTTGCTTGCCTTTGAAGAAAAGTATGTACTCTTGAGTAGTTCTCCAGATCTTTTCTGCTCCGTTCGCTGTGGTCAAATGATTTTCAAACCAAATGGAGAGTGAGAGGGTGTATGCGTGCATATGTGCTTAAGAGTTAGAGGGAGAGAGGGAGATTGGATGGCTTGCCAACAAGTCACTCACATTTTGTATCCTTTTGTGTATTTTAACTTTCTCCGTTTAAACATCAAATCTCACGCGAGATTACCACCATCATAAAGCAGCAGACACCGAAAGCCCTCGCGATGTGTCTAATAACAGGTTACAATTTCCCTCCTTGAATATTTCCGTTGATACGCTATGATTGTGTTTAACGAGTAGCGCGTGCTCCATACTTTGTTATTGTGTTCAAGTAGTTATAATTGAGTGGTTTAAACTATATAAAGTACAAATAGAAGAAAAACTAACCATATAAACGTGAGAAACAACGTGCAGATTTACAACACTTTTCCATGTTAGAATTACTTTTAAATAAACGTAAATTATGAACATGATATTTGAGGCTGACCAAATTACAACATTATACAGCGCGAATGACCGCAAATATCTTAGCTTCTAAAAACGTAACTGGTATTCAATCTTAACCAAAATCTCTGGTTTTTCTCATTTTTAACTAGTACAAAACACACTTACCACTATCATGGACTTAAATATTTTAAATAGGTCTAGCTTTGGGTACAACAACTAAAACCACTCTGATTATGTGTCCTTCCTCTTTAATTCTAAGAGAACTAAAGAACGGTCATCTACAATGTTAATCAATGACAAAATCATCGATTGACATTCAAATCCGGCCCAGAAGGACACATTATGAATCATCATCGTGGATAGAGAGACGTAACACAATCAAATCACATTTCCAAGTCAGAAACTATAGAAATGATCCCTGAAAGTATAGTCTTAACAGGTATTTGCGTCGTCTCAGCTCTACTTTTAAGAAGCCACAAATCATGAACATGGTAAAATCCTAGGGACCGATATAGATGACAAATTTAGAAAGACTAAATGATCTCAAGGAAGTTACAGGTACATAAAACATATAAATTGTATTTGCAATAAAATAGACATGTTTTTAAATACATGTAACTTCAGCATCCCAGAATGCTTTGCTTCGATACACAAATCACTCCGTTTTCATTGGCGGACCAAATAGATTATAAACAGAATGGTTCGTTCTACATTAAAACGTTTTTATATCGCAAATATTATGATTAAGGTGGAACTCTAAGCGTTAATCAGCAAACGAAAATTGCAAAGAAATGCATTTGATTTCTGTTATTCACACTAGACTGACTTATTCAGTTAAAACGGAAGTACTTCTGTTAAGCAGGACCCAATAAACGTAGTTGCATATTTCGAGTTCCGTTTTCCCTACCGTCTCGAAATGTCCTACCGAATATCGTATTTTTTAAAACAACAACAACAATAATACTAATTATTACATAATGTTCATCAACAAACTGGAGAAAGTCAGTGAAAGGTGGAGGAGGAAGCGTCATGGTTTTAGGAATGTTTTGGCAGCAGAACTTGGACCTCTCATACAGCTACATGGAAGAGTGAATACAAGTGTGTATCAGAACCTTTAACACCACGTGGTTCCTTCCTTGTGTTCATCACTCAACCAGCCAGCAATTTTCATGCAGGACAATGCCCCCTGTCACACAGCAAAACGGGTAAAGCAGTTCCTTGAAACTGGAATAAAATAGGCAGCTCAGAGTCCTGATCTAAACCCAATAGAAAACCTCTGGAAAATCCTTGGTAACAGTTATGGCCAAGAAACCTACATCAGTCACAGAACTGTAGAAGAGACTGGAAGAAGAGTGGACCAAAATCACACCAGAGCAGTGTGAGAGACTAGTGATGTCCTGTGGCCACAGATGTACTGAAGTCATTCAAAGCAAATGCCTGTACACTTCCTACTGATTACTGACTGTTGTAACCTTCAGAAAATGTAATTCTAATCTTTCTCTGTGCTAGTCATTGCTGTTTTCTAATTATGATAATGTTTTTTGCAAAATAAAGGTTTCATACTTTGGTAATTTTGTAAAACACTGTTCTAGTTTCATGGTGTACCCCTTACAAAAAATCCTTCAAATGTTGATCAATGTAGATTACATTATTTCTGAGAAAATCAAGTGTTCATACATTGTTCCCTAATCTTGATCTCCAGTGTAGGTTTGGTGTTTCTTCTTTGATACAACCTCTATACCCCCTAACCTGGCCTATCCAAATGTTTTCTCATTCACTTAATTTGATAGAATGACAAAATGTGAATCAGTCACTTTTAAATGAGTAATCAATGGCATGATTAAAAAAAACAATTATACACAGCAATAAATACAATAATAATATGAATCTCTTCCAGCACAGACAAACCAGACATTGGTTCTATAAAGAACCTTTCATGTTTTTACACTGAAGCACCAGATTGAATTTCCTGGCACTATAGCAGCAGTTGGAAGATGTAGAGAAGAACACAGCTGCTAGTTCTGACCAACCATTTTGTGTTGTGATGTTTCTTATTTTGCCTGTTTGGGAAAGGATGGCGTATTCAATTGGTTGCAATCTGCAACCTCACCGCTAGATGTCATAAATACTCCTTTAAGTTACATGATCCTTTATGTTATAACAATTCAATAGTTTTAGCATCGCTAATACTGGAAAGTGAAAAAATCACAACAACAAAAAACTCTCAGTTCAGTTCATTAAAAACTGTTGGAAAGCCTAGGCACTTAATTACTTAATAGTCAGAGTGTCTCTAATAACAACAACAGTAGTACTATGCAGCCTGTGGTAAACGGCGAGCTCAAAACACATTTAAAACAATATTATATCCAAGGCCAGATACACACATTTTTTTCTTAATATGAAAATGTCTTGCAGTGGACTAGATATGAGACAATGGTTCATTTATTTTTAATTTCCAAAAGAAAGGTAATGACTGTGAAAGGGTAAATTTACACAAACATTCATAAATTTCATTAATAGCACTTAGCAAAGGGAATGTGTTACAGAATGTGTTACTCCAAGATGTGATTGTTGTATAAAGTTGGATAGACAATAGTAATAATATATATTACATTGTAAATGTAATAATATTAATGATCTATTGCACTTCTGTGGTTATCCCTCCCTGGTGATGGGACACTGATATCACTGTGCTTCTGGTAATGTGGCTTCCTGGCGCACGGTGTAGCCCTTCCCTGGTGGAAATCCAGCACTCAGTGCTCTGGACCAGCTTGCAGTGTCACGATAAGCCAGCAGGATGTCAAACACTATAGAACACAGCAAAAACAAATTACACTCAAAAAGGATTCATGGCTTTATCCCAAAAAATACAATCACATGCATATATATGATACATATCTATTAAGGACTAGTAACCCATGAAAGCACAGCTGATGCAAGGTGGTACACACCTTGATTAATGGCTAAGATTTTGGAGTGGAAGTTCTTAGGGTTGGGTCTCTTCACCATGTGTTCGTCCACAGGCAGCCTTGCCGTACACACACCACGTCCTCGTGCCCTGCTGTAGCTTATACTCTGTTGGAAACCCAACACTCATCTCTGATACATCAACATTACACAGCAGAGTGCAATATCATTTGATAGATGCCTTTTCAATTTGCAATAATGTTGAATGCAGTACATAATCCGTCCATAGGCATCTGAATAACACACTGACGTACTTTTTGAACGCTCTCATCCACTAGACCTCCTAATATGTAGATCTTGCGTCCATCTACTTCTTCTAAAGCTGAAATGTCATGGACAAATCGGCAGATTTGGCAGGGAAGTTCAATGATGAAGGTTTATATGTCTTAATAACGTAATGTATTCTCAGCCAAATAAACCAGTTATAGTACAAACCTTCACTTGCATCTGGAGTTAAATAAACGATGTCATCGGAAGGAAAGAGATCTGTCCAGCTTTTCTCAGTAACATCCATCTGTACTACAAAAAGAATCAATTAGTCAAGGAGCACAAAAACTAATCAACTCCAATTACATTAAATTCATATGTGATTCCTCAAACCTTCCCATCAGTTCTACTCTTAAGCCAGTACTGAGCTTTATTTGGAGCTTGATTCTTGGTTAAGTTACTTTTTTAGTAATTCATATTCAGTACTGACCATGTAATTCTGGAACCCGGCGTTCATTCGGATGCATTCCTTATGAAGCAGGCTGTCCTCTTTCATGTCTGTCAGAAAGAGGTGAAATGGATGCAGGGAGGTCTTATTGGAGCCATACAGTCGTCTTATCTGACCTGCAAGACGACTGATCTCCTTTAAGCAAAGGAACAGAGCAAAAAATAAATAAAACATTAAATAGTTGCTACAACCATACAAGTATGAAATAGTCCCCAGAATAATATAGACAATGACTGCAATATGTAATAAAAAAACAAAGTGTTTATTAAAAATCACGAAAATGGTCCCATGGTAAATTCTTTCCTGACTCTTTTTCCTTTTCTCTAAGTATAAACTCTATAAAACTCTATAACGCAGGTGAGACAGAATCTCACTTTGGGTGACATGCAGTCAGTCATACTCAGATCCACACACAGTCTTGGTCCAGTTACTCTTGCCTCCTCGAGACGCTCTTTGGTGATTGCCTTGAGAACACGTTTACTGAACTGAGGCACAATGTCTGAATGAAAAACAGAAGTAACACATTATAAATCAATTCAAAATTACTGAAGGGGAAAGAAATTTGACAACAGTATTTTCAAAGAAAGATAATAAAAACACTGGCACTTCAGAGAATGGGATTAGCAAATTTCATCCAAGCACAGTGACCATCTGTTTAGTATTGCATAGTAGACAATGTCTGCAGTTACCAGCTGCACTGTAATGTGTCACTGTAACTATATAGTGAAACTTACCATGAAATAAAAGACAAACTAAACAATAACAGTTTAACAAACTCTACATTACGTATCAGCACACTGTAACAAACTATTATTTGTGTACTGGTGTGTTTCATTGCTCATGACAGCTGCAATACCATATAATCCCCACACTCAGTGGTTAAGACACTCAACTAGTAATCAGAAGATTGCTCGTTCAAGCCAAACTCTGACACTCTGACAAACTCTGTTGGGCCCCTGAGCACGGCCCTTAGCCCTCAATTGCTCAAGATGTATTCAGTGACAATTGTAAGTCACTATGGATAAAAGCATCAGTTAAATATGAAAATCACCAGGATTAACCAGGAAATATCCAGTGTAAGAGGTGTGAGGTTCTGTTCAGAGGAAGCACACAAGCAAACCACCTTTATTTTGCAGGTTCTGCTTTCTCCTCTGTTTTTCCTCTTTCCGTTTGTTTTTTTTTGCCTCCAGCCTCCTCTCCCAGTTCCGCTGCTTTCTCATGACATTTCTCTGCATAATTAACACGTGAAATACAAAAAGAACATATATATTGTCATGGATACCCATGTTCAAATACACAAAGAACATATATATCGTCATGCATACCCATGTTTAAACATACATTCATGTATTTATTAATAGCATCTAAATGTAGTAGAGATGGCAATAGTGTGTCCATTGGTAAATCTGGTCCATTGATCATCTGGCTTCCTGCCCCAAAGCATGGCCAGGGGTTCTCATGAAATTACTGCATGAACACAGGTTAGGATAATTAGATACTGCACCATGGAGAATTTCCCCACTGAATGGACGCTTTTACATACTGGCCGCTCAGACTATAGCGTGGGTCTACCTTACTGTGTCTACCTTACGCCCTGTTGACATTTTTTGACCTTATTGAATACAGTTCAAACATTAGTTACTACTGAAATGTAACTTACAGAGCACACGGTTTCCTCTCTGTTTGTTGTTCTGGAGCTCTGTTCCACGTCAATACTGAGAGACTCAATCATGTCAGACATAAAGTCGTCACTGAGGTGTATTTGTTGCTGATCTTCAGAACTTGGGATCTTCTCTACGGTTCTGTTCATTTCGGAGACTAACGCTTCCGAAGCGAAGAGGGCTAGGTATCTCTAATGAATACGGCACAGAACAACACGATAATTTCTCTTAGGCTACTACGACATCGAAAAAAAACAGCAGAAAAAAGTATCCCTAGAAATTATATTACTATAAATACAGCATCAGAATCTGGCGTTAAAATCAAATAAACCCCCACAGCCTAACCAATAAAATCTACCGGTGCCCACCACAAATCTCACAAGAAATCGTTCAACACTCTGACAAGTGGTAGAGCATGTCTGTCTCACATTGATGACGTCGAGGCACATCCCGCGCCCGCTGTGACGCTGTGGGGGTGTTCCATAAGGCGTGGTTAGCAGCAGAGACCCACCCCTCCTTTACTTGAGAGATGAGTCTCCGATTTTTATCGTCTTAAATGCACTTAAACTTTTTTCCCCCTAGGATTCTGGTCTCTGTGTTAATACCACTAAAAGTAAAATATTGTATGTGCATCAATCGGACAAGAAATCTATTAATGAAAGCGATTCATGAGAGGATATTTAAACACTTTAAACCTAGTTTGGATAACTTAAAGAAAATATTCAACTGCTGGCTAAAAACTCAACTAACAATGGATGGCAGGGTTTTATTGTCTAACGCTGAGGTTATATCATGCTTTACTCAGCACTGTCCCTATATGTGGACCTAAAATTATCTATTGACTCCTTACAATATATATATGAACAACAGAATATGTTAAACGAAGCATTACGGAGCTACAATGATTGTGGATTTAATGCACTTTTTTTAAACGTTGAACCAATGTTTAAAATAAATTGGATAAAAATGTATATTTCTAACCATGACTTGCATTGGTACTGAATGCCCAGCTTAATCTTTGAACGTTAAGGCAACTTAGCAATTTTTCTCTCTTGTAATTTTATAAATATAGCAAGATACCTGTGAAACTTTCTGGCTACCATAAACAAGAACTATTTATTTGAAGATTGCACCAGTAAAGGTTATTGGACATTTCTGACCTCATAGTTTTTGTTTTACAATCTCAAACCAGACTTGTTGTTTTGTCTTCTAGGAATGTTTCTTTTCCATACAGCCAGTCTAAACCTATTTCTAATTTTGTTGGATTCGAGTCTCTTTATACATCTATACGCAATGTCAAAGCCTTTGAACAGCAAAACTCACAACACACTGAATGATCTCTTTTGACTTTGTGTTTGATATACTGTATGTATTCTCCAGTTGTGAGTTCATTGTTATTAAAAATAAAACAAAAACAACAATAACAAAAACAGAGACCCAGCCCTATAGTAGAAAATCTCTGGTATTTATATTTTTATTATTATAAAAAGAAAAGGTGACAGAAGTTGTTGACGTTTTCCTTTTAATTAAATCCCAATAGAATGGCATATTTCCGTAACTATTAAATTAGTTAAATGTAGGCCTATGGAATCAGAATAGTCACCTTAAACACGGATAACTTAAAATCGTATCACGAATGTAATTCTAGATTTCTAAATAAAGAAACAACTTCACACATATCCAATGCCCCCACTAAAAGCATATTTCTCATTTAATTTAATACATATTAAAATTTCACTTTTTTGGCCGGACATCGCATAGAACGAAAGGATAGAGTTAAAGGTATAATATACACACAAGGAAACAAGTAGAAGGAGAAGGGGTCCCTCTGGTGGCTGGAGAGGAAAGCGCACGGTAGAATCCTGATTTAACGTCGTTTAAACATTTTGTTATTATATACAGGGTTTTTGGAAAAAAAATCCATTCAAGGTTTTGCACTGTATTTTACTTTAAAATATTTTGGATATATATATGTGATTTGTACTGGTGATGTTAATATACATTTTGTCATAATAATGAATCAGAATTAGAAACGGCGTCAAAAAAATATATGGCGTCAAGCTAAACCAAACTGTACATACGTTTCAAAACACTTAGGAAATATAGCATTATTTTTAATTTGTTTAATTTGGTCTTATAAAATGCATAGTGCAAATAAATAATATAATACATAAACATAAAATATATAACAGTTATATAATATGATAAAAGTAAGAAATAAAAGTAAGAAATAAAACCTGGGGACCAAAAGCGCTTTAAAAGAGTACCGTAAAGCCATGTAACTTCACATAACCTTGTATTTCCACTCCCTGTCCTGAGTCTAATGATCTCAAGCATGGAACACCTGTTCTCGCACACCATGTACACAACATGATTTATGGCATGAAAACAAACTTGTGCTTTTGATGGATAAACATTTTAAGGCCACTTATTAAGAGAACTGCCAAGATTAGTCTTATCAGCACACAGATTCCTTATTTGTAACAACCTGAACATTTGATGAATATAAAAAAGGCAGTGGAAGTTTATGTGGCTATGAAGCCTTTTGTAAAGAGACACTGGTTGTTGTTAATCTGTCTTGTCTCTCACAGTACACATATAGGAATGAATTTGTTATGACTGCAGTAACATACTTAATTAAATGGAAAAAGTAAAACGAAAGATTCTATTGCCAAAGGCTAGACAAAACTCAGCAGTACTTTCATGCTTTTGAGTTTCCTAGATCTACGAAGAGTGGTGTGATTTTAAGTCATTGTATTATGTGTAAATTGGAAAAGTAAAAACATCTGAAATATCTAACAGAATTAATATGTCTCAGGCTTTAAACAACACATTTTATTAATTAGGAGGTTCAGATAGACAATATTGTTAAATGCAACCAGCATATGGTCCCACAGTGGGTCTGAGGATCTCATCCTGGTAAATGGCAGTCAGGGTACCTCTGGCTATCACATGGAAAGTTTGTGTGGTCCTCCAAAGTAATGCCTCTCCACACCATTACTGACCCACTGCCAAACCAGTTATGCTGGAGGAAGTTGCAGGCAGCAGAACGTTCTCCACAGCATCTCCAGACTGTCACATCTGTCACATGTGCTCAGTGAATTTGCTCTCAACTGTGAAGAGCACTGGGCACCAATGGTGAATCTGCCAAACTTGGTGTTTCCCTGCACAGTGTTGGGCTGTAAACAAAAGCCCCACTTGTGGGCATCAGGCCCTCACATCACCATCAGAGTCTGTTTCTGACAGTTTCAACAGAAACATCAATATTAATGGCCTGCTGGAGGTAATTTTGCAGGGCTATAGCACCACGCCTCCTGTTCCTGCTTGCACAAAGGAGGAGGTAGTGGTCCTGCTTCTAGGTCCCTCCTACAGCCCCCTCCACATCTCCTGGTATCTCCTCCATGCTCTGGACACTGTGCTGACAGACACCACAGCAAACCTTCTTGCCACAGGTCACATTGATGTGCCATCCTGGATGAGCTGAACTACCTGAGCAACTTCTGTGGGTTGTAGACACCACCTCATGCTCCTCTAGGGGTGAGAGCACTGACAAAAAAAAGGGACCATCAAAAAGTGAACATCAACAAGAAAGGATGAGAACAGAGAAATGGTCTGTGGTCACCACCACCTGCCGAACCTCTCATTTCTACTTCTAATTTGCACAACAGCAGGTGAAATTGATCCACAGTCCGTGTTGCTTCCTAACTGGACCGGTTGATTTCACAGAAGTGTGATTGACTTGGAGTTACATCGTGTTGTTTAAGTGTTCCCTTTATTTTTTTGAACAGTGTACATTGCCTGTTGTAAGACTAATCAAATGAATAGTCTGATTAAAACTAGATGCTGTGCCAAAAAACAAAGCCAAAGGCAAGATGTCAGTTAAGACAAAAATGTTTTTCTGGCTTTCATCTTGAGCTGTGTAAAACCACTAATTTAAGACCTGAATTAATATAAAAAGTATTTGTTTGGAAATCACTAAAAGCTATAAAAACCCAAGTCAAACTGCCACTTTCCACTCCCTGTCCTGGAATATTTGCCTCAGGGTCTTTATCTGCTTCAGCTCCACCCTCCACATTGTTTGCATCTGTGTCTTGTTGGCTGTGATGCCCTTACTTGTGTTTAATGTTCTTTGTGTTTCTTCATTGCGCTTGGCGAAGTCTTTTGTGCGTACATTTACAACACACAGTTGTAACCAGGATTCTTGGAAAAGCCTGATATAACCTCTCAGAACTTACATCCAGCCACCACCGCATCCCCTTTCTATAACATATGAAGTGTAAAATCTACAACCCCTCCAAAATATTCTCCAGCAGAATCTGCTACTGTGTGAAATATCTGACAATCTAGAATCATTGGTGCAGATGAAAATAAAAAATAACAAAGACTGCTGGCACTGACATCTTTCCCACATTTCCAATGAAGTAATCAGATCTCTTGAAGTAGACACCCATGGTTATGCTGTATTTGTTATTGGTAAAGTACGCCAAGAACCAGAAACACACCCTTTGTAAAGTACGCCAAACAAGAAACACAGACTTTCAAAGAAAACTGGCCTTTTCTCTATTTAGTTCCCACCTGAACCTGAACAAAGATGAAAAAAAGGGTGTAAAAATGGAAAAGTGAATATTTTGATATTCCAATTTTTTAACAATGCTGTCACTTCAAGAAAAACAAATTAAAACAAAACAAAAACCTCTATTAGTTTGGCAGTAGTTGTGGGGAAAAGTTGTGGGCATTTTCATAGAACGCATGAAGGACTTTATATTTATCCAGGAGGTCAATGATGCGTGTTAGATTAGAGAAATCTAGATATTGTTTTGCATTGTTTGTAAGTACTTTTGTATTTGATTGTTTAGAACAAGGGGTCAAGGAGTAACTGTGAAGCAGCTGGGCCAAACACATTCAAAGTTTGATGTTATCAAATCTTTGTTCCTCTTCTTTTTTGTGTTAATCAAAAGAGCCTAGTTTTTGTGCCATTCTTTTCAACATGTACCAGTGATTTGAAATATGTATTTGAAACATTGTTCTCTAAATTTCAATGTTAACTGTAATACCGTTATATTTTGTTGTAAAAAATAGTATTTATAAAACAGTTATAATTTACAGTATGTTGTCAGTAAAATGTTTTACACAGTAAAATGTTTTACAAATGTTTTCATGGCAGTCTGTAGAATGTTAAGCTGCTATCAGCACAAGGTGAGTTCAAACAGTGGACAAAACACACATGTATTTAAGGTTTAAAGTCAGTTGGTCTAGTAGCTGATGTAGCACAGCAGTTAATACTTGCGTAGAGACTGATCTGAACAAAAGCAGAGTTTGTCCATTAATCAAGACACAGACAATTACTTTTCATGGGATGTTTTGAGGGAGGTGTGTGATGGCATTGCACCCACGAATGTCTTCAGGCTCTTATCAACTCATTTTTATAATCTCTTTCTTTCTTCTCAATGAAGTGAACAAGCTTCTTAACCCACAGAATCCGAGGATTCAGGCAAATCCTCTCTCCACTCACCAGACTGGCACTGAGAAAAAAAAAAAAACATTCAACTTTAATACCTGAGATAAGCTTTTTTTCAGGATTTAGAAATGACTGTTAGCTACCTTTGGGAGTGGTATACACAAAGGTCCAATACCAGTAGAAGAACACTGTTTACATTTATATTTATGACTTTCAGCAGATGATCTTGTCCAGAGTGATTTGTGTAAGATGTTCTTATGCTAGAACATGAAGTCAGAGTCTAGGAACATCATTTTCAGTTATCATTTTAGTTACATCAGAAATCCTTAACTTGGCTAAAAGTAAAACACTGTTAAAATGAAAGAGCAAAATCTGTATCTACTACAGTTACAATAAGTGACCATTTGGTGCAAAAGTAAAAGTTATATTACACATGTATGTATAAGCAAGAGTACATACATGATCTTATCTGAGGTTATCCAAACTGAAGCATTCAGTGAGTGTGGACTAGCAGAGACCTATGAAACAACTTGGTTACACCTGTTTCTATTGTTAAATGTGTAGGGATATAAATGTGTCTTTGTCATTCTAGCTCTTTAATGACTTCATTTCCTTCACATACATCAGGCCGTGATGATTCCAACACTTACATGACCTCTGTGTTCCTGCAGTGAGGGCCTCTGGGGAAGACCTCTACACTCCGGAGGACGTGGGGAGGGATGATCCTGGTCTCCAGCTGCAGACACATGCAGCGACTGTTGTAGCTTTTTCCAATGGGTTGCATAGCTGACATAACAAAGACAAAAGCTTAGAGAGGGCATTTCTATTATCAACGAACAAAAGTCACACGCCATTATTTTTTGCAAGCCGCTCCGGATAAGAGCATCTTATAAATGCCTTCAATGAAAACTGCAAATGTCTTACAAACAGAATAGTCTGGATATTCAAATTCCTATAAACAAGTGGATATTGTGATGTTGTATCATCTGTAGCTGTCAGTTATGTGTGTGTGTGCATTTACACAAAATGACACGAAGGGTATCAAAGAGTATTAATAAGTGAGGGGCTTCAAGGACCTAGTGGAGAACAGTGGACTGGAGCTGAAAAGGTTGAGAGTACATGATTTACATGCTTTTGAGTAACAGATGTGCTGATGCAGAAGTCAGTGGCAGGTCACAACTAGACATCCTGTTTCTGCTTAATCCAGGAAGATTTGTAATAACAATACAGATTTAACCAGATAGATTGTTCCCATTGATAGAGTATGTAGAACTCTAGTGTAATATGCTGAGCTTTTTAAAGAGAGATACCTATAGTATAACATATAACCTCAAAAGAATGTACACACAGTTATAGAATTTAAATTTAAATTCAATTCACTTTTCAATAGTATATTAGCACTGGTTCTGTCCACACAGACAAGAAATTCAGTAAAAAATCTAAACGTAAATATTATCTGTAAAAACTAATAAAAATCCTGATCAAAAACAAAAAGAAAACATTGTGAGATTATGAGATTATTTCAGTAGTATAATGCAGTTAATATAAATATCTCAGCAAACAAACAAACTAACAAAAAAGATCATTTCAACATCTGATATTTTTTTAGATTGTCATTATAAAATGAAAAAGCCTGTTACTCACCATAGCTTAGGAGAAGGCCGTTGGTCATTAGAGTGAGGAGGAGAAACGAAGTCATGGTGAGTTTGTGCTGTTGTCTGAAAACAACAAATAAACATTTGCTCTGTGTATCACAGCACACAAGCTTAAATATTAAATTTACAGCGATCATATGACCCTTAAAGGGATTTTTGTGTACTTCCCTAAGGCTGTGTGTGTGTGTGTGTGTGTGTGTGTGATGATCCATGCTGCTCATGTGCAAACACACAGCACTGGTTTCACTTTAGCCAATCACATGGTAATCAGCTGCATGACCCCTATCTGGATGTTGTTCTTCGTGTTGTGGGCCTCTAAGTTCAAAAAGTCCCTCAGAACTTTGAGAGCACATACTAGTGCTTCAAGAGTTTCATCCTTAGTGACCCTCTGTGCTTTAGGTGCCTTTAGATGGGAAGCTTAGAACAGGAGGAGTGAACTCCTTAGACAGGACTGGGGGGCTCCAGCTCTGGGGCTGGGATAGAGATATTCATCCCTACCACAGTATTTTACACTAGATAGTCCTTAAACTAAGGTGTCTCAAAACCTAAGGTATACTTCAAACAAAGGTATAAAATTGATTGGTGCTTACAACTAAAAACAAATAAATAGTATTTTTAATGTGTGGGTTTGCACTTGTTTACGGTAATGCCTGCAAGTGTAGAGATAGATAGAGATAGATAGATAGATACTTTATTGATCCCCGGGGGGAAATTCTTGAAAAAAAAAAAAAAAGCCTTTAGCTTAGCCTTAAGCTTCGCTCCGGCTCTGCAGCCCCGATACTTCCGCCTCAGCTCCCCCGGGATTGTTTGGACAATGCCCCCGCGTCCCGTGGGTCGGAGGGCCAGCAGTTGTTCACGGGAATAGACTCGATATTCCTCGTTGCTCTGCATATTATCGATTGAATAACTACAGGTATCAAATAAATAAGATGCACACTGGGCGTGCGTAAGCGACAATAAAGGCTGATATGCACTGGATCTATTGCCACACCTTCTTAAAAGAGGAAGCATGTAGAAACTGCTTAGTCATTTCTTAAAAATCACAACTGACAAGGTCCAGCCCCGCCCCTGTGAACATGTCCAGCCCCGCCCCTGTGAACATGTCCAGCCCCGCCCCTGTGAACATGTCCTGACCCAGCCCCTGTGAACATGTCCTGACCCAGCCCCTGTGAACATGTCCTGACCCAGCCCCTGTGAACATGTGGTCATGAAGCCCACCACCCACAAGCTGACCTTTATGTTAACAGTGACTGTTCCATTTTGTTAGGAGTATTGTGTACAATACCTTAAAATGTACAGTTTGTAGTTTTTAAAAGAATGCCTAGATCTATAAGACTCATGTAATTTCAAGACATTCCTGGAAAATCTGTGATGTACATCATTGCATTGCAGTAGATCTCATGAGTTTAGCCAGTGGTCGAAATGGTCAGAACACTGAAATCAAAGTGACATGCAATTTATATTTAATTTTTAACACTAATATGTTTCTTTTAATGCAGTCACATTTGTGCTGCAATATTACAAATAAAATCTGCAATTAAAACGTATTCAAATGTTTTTCAAAATTATGCATAAATTGTTACATTAAAAATACAGGCTATGCATCAATGAACACGACATTCATGAATAAACATACTGCTATAAGAATCAGATGTTTTGTTGTTAGATTAAAAGCACTTTGTTAGCCTATAGGAAGCACATGTTACTTAGGCATGAACTACTGATGGTACTGATCATTTTGTGAAGTAACTCTTTCTATTCCTCTTTTGTCCTCAAGCAGTGCTCATGACAACCAGTGGCAGTTGGCTAATCTCCAACTGTCCCCAAGCAGTCTGCCCCCTTCCTCTCTCTCTCTCTCTCTCTCTCTCTCTCTCTCTCTCTCTCACACACACACACACACACACACACACACACACACA
>JAOYMR010000016.1:9168993-9180103 GCA_025802075.1 Tenebrosternarchus preto | reverse complement strand
CTGAGTCTCGTTAAGGGTGTGTGTATATGAGCGTGTGCATGTCACTGAGTCTTTGTCGGTCTTTGATGTTGATGTCGCTGTCGTTGTCCGTTGACTGTCCGTTTCAGATTAAACTTTCTCCTTAAGAACTCTAGCCAGCTGGTTAGAGTGAGTGGTGCAATTCCAAAATGTACATAGTTCTATAGAAGAACTTGTCTTTTTGGCCATAAGAATTCATGAGTGAAAACAAAGACCTAACGTGCCCTCCTGGACTCCTGCATGTGCAGGTGCTGGTTTCATTACCTGATAGACTGGAGGACGCATGGAGAAGAAGTCCTGGCTTCATGCTGAGGACATGCTGGATCTCAAGCTTAAACCCATTTTTCACTTATGCAGGTCTGAATACAAATCTGTTTGTTCTAAATCTTTTTTTTTTTTTTTTTTTTTAGAAGTTTTGCAGCAAAGGTGTATTAAAATGCAAAAACTCACCAAGATGATCATCACATGATGAAGGTGAAACTTGACCTACGTAACCACAGCTCTAAAGGTACCACCTACTACCAACAAAAACAATCTGTAAAAATAATCTGTATTCTTGTTCAACGTTTGGCAAGGGTGTCAAATTAAATAATGATCCAAGTAAACCAGACTAATAATAAAATCTAATCTACATTATTTTATAACAGCCTGTTCCTGGGTAATGCAGGCTAGCATTTTCAATACGATGCACTTACTATAATTAACGACAGAACATTTCCTGGTCACTCATCATGTGTGGGAGGGAACCGTGATGTGGATCTAAATGTGTCTGTCCTCTACCTGCCTTCACCTGAATGTGATGAGGTAGTCTGGGTAGGCCTGACAGTCATGGAACACTACAAACATGCTGGGCATCTGCATATTGTCTACCACACTGTCGAAGCAGTCACTGGGGTCCTGCGGCGAGCGCGGGGGTGGTTTCCTCATGTCACTTTGCCCCTGTGTGTAGCAACCCGTGAGGACCAGGGCCACAAACATAAGCTGTGTCCCGTCTGCGGTGGGTACAGAGTAGGTGGGGTTGGCAGAGTAGCTAGCATTCACCGCAAAGTATGTCCCAGCACCATATAGTGTTGCTGCAAAGTAAATGTATAAAATTTATACATACACAGATGTATTGCAACGAATATCTACGAACCATGTGCAGTTCAGCCCATTCCGGGGACAATTCAACAGATAAATCATTTTAGTGATTTAACTCTGCACTGAAATGTGTGTGAAAAATTCAGTGAACTTCAAACAAAATCAAGCAGTGAACCTGTCAACTAACAAATAAATTATTACCATTTTGCCCAGCAAAATTGCGGTTAAAGTTTGAGTTCTGTATTGATGAGCAGGCGACGTCTGTGGTTCCGTGGTACAGGGTTCGCTCGCCAGCTCCTACTAGTGGCCCGTTCTTTTCCTGCAGCTGTTTCTTTTGAACTTCATAAGCCTGACGGAGACGCAAATTTTGAATGCGGTCGATCTGGGAAAACAAAACAAGGTTTACTGTCTGCTTTCGTCTCATTTCAGACTATACAATGCATCCAATATAATCAACTACCCACATGCACACACCATATATTACCCCCATACACACCATATATTACCCCCATACACACCATATATTACCCCCATACACACCAAGTCTTCAATCTCTTACTGCTGAATCTTTGTGTTTCACAGATTCAGTGTTCTGTAATATTCAGTATTGTACTCATGAATTCCTAATTGTTCACTCATTAGTAAAAACTCATGACAGCACACCTTCAGCACTACTTTTTGGACAGTATTCTTGAAGCCCTGTTTCACTCTACTGTATTCAGCAGAGCTGGGGTGCAGAGGAATCAACTTCACACATTCCCCTGGGTCCATACTGCCCCAGTACAGGGGGAAGGAAAAATCTGACACAGAAATACATCATTGTTGTTATATTTCCTTAAGAAAAGAGTAATTCTTTTATATTTTGCTTCTGACTTATTCAGAGGAACTGACAATATTGTTCTTTCACCTGGAAGGTTCACCAGTCGCTTTAACTTGGCCACCTGTGCAGAGCCGACCAGGGTGGCCTCCGTCTTAGTCAGACTGACCATCCACCTCCGCCCCTGGGCATCCGTCACCTCTCCCCCGAAGTTCTGGTTCTCCAGCTTATGATGGGCCTCTTTGGGCAGCCTCTCCCAGTCACCCCGCAATCCCAGAATGCACCAGCTCACACAGGAAAAAACACTGTCCTTCTCTTTCTCTCTCACCTACAGAGAGTAAATCCTGCTCTTTTAAACCTTCCATAATCTTAAGACAATGTTATCCTCTACTGACATAACATTTAGTATATAAAAATAAAAAAATATAATAAAGTAATAATCAATCATCACATTTCTTACATTTTGCCGCAACGATACTCTTTATTACACCACCTGTTTCCTCCTGTTTCATACCTGCCTAACAAGAGATCCTTGTATCACCCGGATGATCTCATTTACTCCTTTAGTCAGTCCACTGACTACTGAACCATCTGGGCCACAACTTCTTATCTCTACACCCAGGGAAAGTGCATCGTGGGTAATGTGGTCTATTTCAGCTGCAGTGAGGTGTTTGAGCTCATCAATGGAGAATGACTGAGAGGAGCTCTGGCTCTCATAAGCCTGTTGAAGACCTTGACAGGCATCTGAGATAGCATTTGCAGATAAGCCCACAACAAGAAATTCAGCCATGGTCTGTTGGACTGGCAGGGACTGAACAAGGGAGCGGAGGTCTATGGACAAATGTGGCAGTTGCTGCCCTCTAGTGGCTGGCATGAGAGGTGTGAGTGATGAAGGAGCTAGAGAAAAATAGGTAAATGTTTTTAATCTGCTTTTCACATTAAAGTTAATTAATTTAATTCTACATGCTCATGTTGTGGCACGATCAGTATATACACTTTGATCATTTTATGCTTAAATAAAATCTAACATCAGTTTTGTAATAAAATGATGAAATAAATATTGTATTAACAGCTGCGTTCATACCGGTCATCTGTGTAAATGTGCCAAAGGTCTGCTGTGCCACTGATTTGAATTCCAGGAAAACATGTATTTTGAGCAGAACAATGCGAATGGTTTTGAGGTGTTTAAAGTTTGCCCCTCCTGCAGTGTCCTTCACTCCCTGCAGAATGGACTCAGCCACCACACGGGCATCCAGGCCTCCTCTGCCTGTATCACACACAGGGTTCCTCCACCTCAACACCTGCATACTATTGTGCATGTTTTTGCACCTCTTAAGATATATTTTGATTATATTGTTCCAGTTCCAGAAATCAGAAAATGTCTTACATTAAGTGAGTCACTCAGTGGCTGTATAATTTAGAAATATATATTTTTTTTCATTCATATTTATTAGTGAAATAAATATATTTTGAATTTTTCTTGCCTGAATAAATTAAGCTAATAGCAGAATGAAACTGAATGCTAACTGAACAGATTTGTAGTTGTTTAGGATATGTTGGTCTTGTTAGTGCTCATGTCACTGTGCGTGTTTGTTAAGAAATAATTATACAAAAACAGAACAAAACACATAATATCATACATTCTTTATGCTTAATTGCATTCTAAATTTTGGCGACCCAAGCCTGATTACATTTGATAAATTGGAATACTGACCAGCACAGATGGCAGGAATGGCCACTGATTGATAGCCATCATGCTCACATCTAGACACTATGTCTTTTGCAAGTTGTTTGATGACTCCTGCATCCTTTTCACCACACACATGCATGATCACCCTGCAGGGGAAGTTTCCTGGTTGGGTGGTAAAGATCTCTCCTTTGCCTACTTGTGCTAGATCAGGAGATGTCAGGGAAAGCACTTAACATCTAGAATGCTACTCCAGATTCAACATTGCTTTAGAGCAATAACAATGAGATATGGTACTCGAGGACTATTGTTGTGCTTCATGAAAACAATGGAATTAAGGGCAAAGTTAAAGTATCACACAGACACTGCACTGACATGGGCAACAAAGAACGCTAACAAAGAACGTGATCAAACGTTGCTAATGTTGTTTTAAGCATCAGGCATTCTGGTTTGTAAATCTATCGTATTGTAAACTCTCTTTAAATGTGAGAGTGTTACTAAGTATTACTGTCATTACTAAACTCATTTAATACAAATAAACTGAACAAAAGACACTTTATAAAATACAGCCTTTCTTACCTCCTGTTAGATCTGCTTGGACTAGCGGCCCAGCAACAGTTAAGATATCATTACACACATCTAAAAAAAAATTCAGAATGAAGAAATATCTCTCATTTTTTAAGTAGAACACAAATATTCAACATAGCTCATGTCTATGTAAATTTTACCGGTATGGTAAATTAAAATGAACAGTATTATATTGGTGTTGAGCATAAGACAGCACCTGTCTGCAAATTATTGAAGTCCGTAGTGTTTACGATGGCATCAGTGGATTCGTTGCTGATGTCACCAAACACCAAACAGAGCTGACATCTGCCCAGTGTGATGGTGATGTCATCAATTTCGGAGCTTAGAGACTGAAAGACAGCTGTGGCAGCCAATGAAATTAGAGAAAAATATATTTGAAGAGAGTGTGGTGAATGCAGCCATATATTAATTTGTATGGACAGTGTGAATATTAATAAAGTGGATTATTATTGCACACTTACCTTGTCCTGAGTGATCCACCATTTGCGCACTCAATCCTGTGCAGACCTCACAGAAGATCTAACAAAAAGTCCATAGTGAAAAAAGTTGTATATTTGTCCTTAGTGTCCATAAGGAAATTAATTTTAAAGGGTATATTAATAAAAAGAACACTTGAACAAGCTTTTCTAATGTTACATAAAAACATTTGTTTGGTATTACAGACGCCACCTCTTCTGAATCTCTGTTCTGTGGCATTATGACGATGCGTATGGTGCTGAGAGATCCAGTGGCTCCAGCACGGCCGAACGTGCCAATCATCTCCGTTACGATGTTAGTGGCGACTTTGACAGGTACTGACAGCGCCAGTCCAGGTCCAATTACTGCCATGGCAACCGAGCCCCAGGCCTGTTGTGCACAAAGTGCCAGGACACGTTCTAGTCCACAACGCAGAGCCTGTAGAAGAAGAAGTCCTTCATAAGCTTAAACCTGCAGAATTCCCTGCTCTCTTAGCAAAGCTCAAATAATTATTACAATTACACTTTCAGTCACTGTTATCAGTTTTGCTCATTTTCAGTTAATCCGTCAGAATGTAATATCCCTCCACATGACCTCTTACCCTTTCACTGCTGTTTGTGGCTCCGGTCCAAGGCACACACTCAATGAAGAACACCCTGCGGCATCCTAGAGGAGCTCCATCTACTTCCAGCACATCTCCAGGAGAAAGGCTGCGCTTTCCTCTGGCTGCATCAAAGCTGCTCTTCAACTGCTGTTCTCCTTTAGACAGCATGCTGTTCCCAATGTTAGTGGAGGTCAGGGACGTTTTCAACATGGGAGCAACCAGGACATCAACCTGTCCCAACACAAACCTGCACTGTTATGTTTAGTCTTATCTAGAAGTATGGAATGCAAGAAGAAAACCGCAGTTTAGAAATGCTGTAAATAACACTGTTGCTTCCACAGCCTCTACAAACTAATATACTGTAGAATGTGGTGAACTTAAATGTTGCATTTGTTACATGGATCTAGAACTTTGTTGATGCCATTGTCTGAAAATCTCTATTTTCCACAAAAGTTGTCAGATCCAGCAGTTCATCATTAGGATTTTTTAGAAGTCGACCTGGTTCACATTTTTCAAATATCTGAAACTATAGTGTAAACATCATAAAAACATGGTATTTGATTTTCTATGATTGGATACCTTTTTTACTTAATATGTGGCAGTGACTTCTGACCTAATTCCAATTTTGGCATCTGAATATGGTGTGTAAATAAATTAAGCAACAGCTGTTTACATAACAACAAAGAACATACTGTATGTACGTAGTCAGTGGAGCCACAAAGGACCTACATTTTAATACACTTACTGGGGAAAAAAATCTCCAGTCTAAACTGGAGAAAATTCATAGAGAAATCACAAATATCAGAATAGGAAATAAGAAGGCAATGAATGTTATAGATCTTCTACACTGACTTTTTTTTAATTCAGAGCATACACACCACACATACTGAATGTTTATATAAAACTTTCATTGTGCTTTATAAGCTGTGTAATGTAAGTACCAGTCAAACACGTGTTGTTTTCATGCAACAAACCATGGATTACCAAGGACCTGAACGATTTGCTAAATAATAAGAACCGGGTCTTCAGGACTAAGGACAAGGTTCAACTTAGGACGTTGCAGAAGAAGCTGAAAGTGAAATTGAGGGATAATTGAGAATAAGGAGGCCTACTGAGCTATTCTTTCTTTCTTTCTTTCTTTCTTTCTTTCTATCTATCTATCTACAAAATTATTTCACATGTTCTAATTTAGGCTTTAAGACCTAGAAATATAAATGTGGTCAATAAATAATTAATATGAATAATGCGTTGTTAGTTTTACCTGCTGATGTTCCAGTTTTCCAAAAACAATTTCAAGGACCAAGGAAGGACGTCTAGGCATCTGTTGAAGACTCGATACAGTAGAGGATGGATTAGAGACACTCGACCATGCTCTTGTTCTGACTGCAGGAGCAGGATTCTGGGTGTTACTTTTGAACAGTATTATAACATCAAATGAATTCTGCAACATTGCTATGGTGCGAACACCTTCCTCTTGAAAGAACTGCAGAGCTCCTGGTCCATCTACTATAATTTTTTTCCAGATGAGACACTTAAAGGCAGAATCCAAGTCTTTCTTTAGGTCCTTTACTTGACTGCGTGGTCCTGACAGGTGGATACGTGGATCAGGTGAACACACAGCCTGCAGTTTCACGCTTGTTGGCATCACTCCGACAAGTCTCAAAATATCAGAGAACAAATCTACCATTTCTGGTAAAGGTAGTTGTACAGAGTCACTGAATTCAACATGGTTCTGCTTGTAGTTCTGTATGATCTTATCTAACTTGGAGACTTCTGTCCTGTATCCCACTAGTAGTACCATTGTTCTGGGGTCATAATTTGCCCCTGGCTCATAGCTGACTTTCACTTGAGGACATCCTTGATTAGCCTGTTGTACGGCTTGGTTCAAAGCTTCTTTCAGTGTGTCTAGTTCCTTGGTTTCAGTTGGCTCCAGTGGCACTGTCTCCACACACAGTTCCCTCTCCACTGCAGCTGCTGCCTCCTGCAGGGCTCCTGTGGACAGGCTCAGCAGGACCAGGTCTGAACCTGTGGTCTCCAGCAAAACTGGACTGCATAGGTTCTGCTGGAAACGTGTTTGCAACTTCTGCACAGCGGTGCTCGATGTGAGAAACACTGCAAGAGCATGATGCAACTGGATCCTTTTCTCTTGAATCTGATTCACAAGCTCTTGAAGCTTCACCCCTCCAGCCTGAACCTGATTTTCTTGACCCTTCAGGAAAATTGAACCAGGTCTTTCCTGTGTAATTTTAATCCCTGAAAAATTTGACTTCATCTCCTGCTCAAACTTCTCTTTAACAAGAGCATATTGTATCTCAGACACGGGACATTCTTTACAAGCCTGGCGCTGCAAATGGAAGTTATCTAAGGCATTCACGAACTTCACAACCTCCTCACTCTCTCCAACAATCACAACAAACCTTACTTCCTTATATACTGAAATATATTTTGGTGGCAGTAAAAGATCCTGCATCAGGAGTCTTATCCTTTCAGGCTCCATCACAAAATTAATGCAATAGATCTCATTCAATTCATAAAGCACATTTTCTACATTTGCTTCCCATTTCTGCTGAGCAATATCATCATCATCATCATCATCATGTGCTGTGTTCTTCATCACCACTACATTCTCAGAGGCGATGTCTAGCTTGCAAGCGCTGGAGAGTAAGGACAGGTGTTTCTCCAAATCTGACCATGCTCTTGGATTGTCTTCTAAGTACCGCAATAGGTAGGGGTCAAGTTTAAAAACTTTTTCCACTGGTTTACCACTAGATGTCACCTGAAAATAAACAACAAGTTAATGAAATATCAATTTTGTACCTTTGATACTCAATTGTCTTTAAGTCAATTTTGCTAATTTTGTGTATATAAAGGAAATCTGTTAACTGATTAAAAGATTTCCTTTACATTTGAGTTCTATGCATTTCCATGGAGTCATTTTGTTTATATACTGCTTCATCTCAGGTGTCAGTAAATATTATATATAAATAATGTAAATATTATATATAAATATTGTAAATATTATATAAAATACTGTAAATATTATATATAAATATTGTAAATATTATATATAAATACGGTAAATATTATATATAAATACTGTACATATTATATATAAATCCTGTAAATATTATATATAAATACTGTAAATATTTCTGTAAACTCCCTAAGCTCACTGTCACCGTGGCCGCCCTGGCCGCCTCCCCCTGTCTCGTTTCTGTGTGGGCGTGTCCGTGTGGGTGCGTGTCTGTGTGTCGTCTGAGTGAGGGTATGTCTGTTGGTTTCGTGAATGTTCGTCGGCGTTCGTGGATGCTTGTCTGTGTTCGTGTATGTTCGTCAGTGTTACTCGTATCACCTGTGTCTCGTTGGGGTGTGTGTATATAAGCGTGTGTATGGCACTACGTCCTTGTCGGTCTATGGTTTGTCGTGATTGTACGTCTACGTATGGTAAGCGTTTCTCCCTTTGTTGATACCGTTGTGAAAACGAAACCGATAATAAACGGTTTGAAACTCATGCACGTTGGAGTCTGTGTCGCTTGTTTCAGCTCTCCGGGACTCCACATCGTGACACTCACCCTGGTTCTACCACATTCCTGATTAATAACATGGCTCTTACCCTTTGATCAGCTGAGGAATGTGGAATAAGCTGTTTTTTATCTTTTCTGGCATCATGACAACTTGTAAGCGAGATATGGAGATGCCCTCGTCCAGGCAGAGAAATGACGTGTTCAGTTTTGTGTAATACTCTTTCCTGGACTATAAGTGAAATATAGAAAACAGAATACAGTCACAGTTTAGACTACTCTGACAGATTTGCATACAGAAGTATTTGATAACCTTTTATTCACATACCTGTTTGCTCGAAGAAAGCTATTTTGTAGACATTATCTCCAACTTTCTCCACTCCTCCACACAGTCCTCCTCCAGACTGCCGTGTGATCTGAAAGTACTTTGCGATCTTTTTCATTTCTCCATCTGTGAGATTGTCTGCTTCAAAAAACACAGCAAACCTGTAGTCTGTCATGTTATTTTTCTCTTCTGTGTGTTTGTCAGTTTTACTTCGAATGGTCTCAAGTTTATCACCGTTTGCTCCTTGCTTGTATTCACCTGAAAACACAGATACTGGTTATGCTATGACAATGTACACTTTTACTTTCAGTTCATCTTGTTATTGGTACCAGTTGTGTTGTATAATTTGGCCTGTCAGTAAATGTCGCTGTGGATCAGGAAGATGTAACGGTGAGTGAAGAGAAGAAGGAAGTTGACTGAGTAAACAGGTTATTGCTCTCTTTCATGCAATTAATCATACAAAATACAACAGTAGCCTTTCCTGTAATACATTTGAGCTTTTTACTTTTTTTGCATTATTGCTGTATAATGAACAAATGGTTACTATATTACCTAAATAGAGTGTTGTAAAGAATCATGGTCAGAATTCACTGGCAGGTGAATTCTAAAATAAGGATTTTGTTTCCTGTGAATCACAGTACATTAAGCAGTACATTTTTTTTCAGCAGTGGAAATGGGTGCATTCATTTCAGTGCTATTTCCAACTCATGATTTCTAGATTAAATCAAATAACACAAATAATTTAAATGTAAATTACACAAATAACAAGACAATGATGTTATGCTGATGACATCTGCTTTTCTCCACACTATTACATTGCAAGAGCTTACTGACAAAATGCCCTGCATTCTTTAGCATTTAATTACAGTTAGGTGACACAGCTCACTATTTTTAGCAGTTTTATCAGTTTTATCATGTAAGGTTTCCTGTGTGCTCATGGGAAAATTATGACCAAAATCCCCAGTTCATCATTAGGAAGGATAGACACCACACTTGAGGAATTAAAAATGATTTATTCAGCAGTCTGGATTGCGGTCTGAGCTGTGAGCACAGAGCAAGCACAGCACATACAGTACAAACCTCTCCTCTGCACACACAGTACAAACTGTTATAACCACACACAGTACAAACTGTTATAACCACACACCTCCCTCTAGTACAGGCAGAGCCTCGTTGTCGTTAGACAAGCAGTTACAACTTAAGTTAATTACCTGTAAATGAGAGCATATCTGCTCTAGTGCTCATCAACTTAACGTCCAAGTCACTCTTTAATATCTTGATGACATTATAATGCAGTAGTCATGTGGTATTATTAGCATTATAATGCAGTAGTCATGTGGTATTATTAGCATTTTTTGCAGCCAATCATGGTATAAGTTACACTCTGTATGAACCTTTTTACACTCCAAGTACATTAATATTTGAACCCAAATTAGGAATCAATGAAATAATTTGTTTTTCAGCAGTAACCTTTAAGTGTGCACACGCATGTGTATAATATTACTAAAATAAACCATTTCATTCTGAACATAAAATTCTGTTGGATTTTATTATATAGCAACATTAAGCTGTCATAATCAGTTTGGTGTAGGAGTAACATTACTGGATAAAAAATAACTGGTCACTCATTTTCTAACTACTGTGAGGTACGGACATCAGGGATCAGGCCAAGGTGAACCAGGACGCCACAACAGGTTAAGACCTTCCAAACAGCACAACAGGTTAAGATTTTCCAAACACCACAACAGGTTAAGACCTTCCAAACAGCACAACAGCACAACTTTCAAACACTCCAACCTGTTTGATAGGATGTGGTTTGTGAGGAGGACTGCAGCACAAACTGAATGGATCATACCAGGGTCTCATTTCCGACTCGTGGAAGCATAATAAACTTTTACATTAAGATAAATATTACATTAACATTTTTTTTGCACCATTCCTTTTTTTATATAATTATTTTTGCACCATTTTTCTCTTTTCTTTCAAGCTGTGGAACTGGAGCAAAGAAAACTAT
>JAOYMR010000016.1:9136142-9161381 GCA_025802075.1 Tenebrosternarchus preto | reverse complement strand
GGTATAACGCTCATACTAATATGGGTATAACGCTCATACTAATATGGGTATAACGCTCATACTAATATTGGTATAACGCTCATACTAATATGGGTATAACGCTCATACTAATATTGGTATATAACGCTCATACTAATATTGGTATAACGCTCATACTAATATGGGTATAACGCTCACACTAATTGACTCGTTTCTTTGGCTGCGTGTCTATTTCTGTATTTCTGTTACTATCTTTGTGGATAGAAATAAACCCTGTCATTTTATTAGGTAAAATTTTCTCACTATACTGGTAGATTTTGTTTTTTGTTTTAAACAATTATTTCGAAATATGAAAATGTCCGTCATTATAGTGTGAATATTTACTTAAAAAGTAAGAACATCTTTATCATCTTTTCCTACAACTGTCTCAAGTACTGTATTATTTACACTAGATTTGAGATGTTTTCAGTTGCTACATTTTTTAAATACATTTTTACAGTGTATAACAAGAAAGATCAGTGTTGATGGAATAGCCTGACTGCTAATCAGTGTTTTAAGCAGGTTTTGTCAGCTGTGAAACCAAGCCAGCAGCTTGGAGATCAGGCCTGAGCAAACATGCAACAAACCCTGTGTGAAAACCCATCAAAGTCTGTGTTCACCAGTTTTGTATCAGATTGGTCATGACTTTGAGCTGAGGGGTAAGGGCTAACTCTAACCCTAACCCTAAAACTAACCCTAACCCTAAAACTAACCCTAACCCTAAAACTAACCCTAACCCTAGCTACTCCAATGGGACTGTGTTTGCTTTGGAAATCCAGGTCATTAAACTCTGCACCCTTATCTTGTTTCATGATCTTCCAAGTTAGGCAAAATAATTTTTTTTGTGATAAACTGATGTCTCAAAGAAAACAAATTAATCAAATGCACTATGTCAATAATCCCATTCTGATGACATTTTCATAACTGTTGATCAAAACCTACTCATTAAAAGTTACACAATGACACGGTGAAGGTTGTACCTTAAGAAAGTTTTTGTTCCTCAGTAGATCTTTATTTTCCAGCACTGCTAACTGGGTGATGAAATGTATTTAACATGCATAGAGGTGCAAATACATGTTGTATAGTTTTCCCAAAATGATATAATTCTTTTGCTTTTTCAAATCAGCATAAACATCAAAGCTACATGTGAGCTAGTGTGTATATATGATACATGTTCCATCTAATACAAAGGTGTGTAGCTTGTTACAAAATGCTATATTTTGATTACTGAACACAGTATTCTATTCATGACATTCTTCTAATTGGTCCAACACAGCCAAGGTACCTCCCTTCCTTCATCTCTCTCTCTATCATTCATTCCTGTATGGTGACCTCTGTCTCGCCGTACACCTGTCTGAGAGCAGCACAGTCCAGGCTGGCCATCATCTTCGTACTGCCTGCCCTGCGAGGACTAAAATGCTCCGTCCATGTTATTGAGCTGCCTGGGCCAATTATGCTGCAGAACACGAACACGAACACACACACACACAAACACACACACACACACAGCAAAACATGCATAGAGACTTTTCAGTTCTCATTTTTGCCCTTTCCATTTGAAATCAAACACAATTGATACTGCATACATTATGTAATGCAAAGTAATCCAAATGGAAGTCAACGCAATTGCTTTACTTCTGCTTGTTTACTTTGTCAGTGTCACAAACTGTTGGCTACAGGACCTTTTTTCATTCAGTACATTCTACAAATGACACATATAAGAACCCCCAGAGTAATGTTTGATCCTTCAGTGCTTTATGAACGAGACGTTTGTAAAGTAAGCATGATTTCGTTCACCTGTATTGCTTGGTTTGTATTGACATGATTCCAGGCCCCTCCACACGCACATACACATTTTCCAGACTGAACTTAAAGGGGTTGGTGAACTCCACTGTCACATACATCTCTTCATTCACTCTTGGAGAACCGGTCACCTGAGACAGGGGAAGAAAACAGTATATAGAACATCTAACATATAGAATAACATATAGAACATCTATAGAAAAATAACATATAGAACATCTATAGAATAATAACATATAGAGCATCTATAGAATAATAACATATAGAACATCTATAGAATAATAACATATAGAGCATCTATAGAATAATAACAAAGAACATCTACAGAATAATAACATATAGAGCATCTATAGAATAATAACATATAGAGCATCTATAGAATAATAACATACAGAATCCAGTCAGAAACAGAAGGCAAAAATCAAAGAGGATGAGACAGAAGATTTCATATTAAAAAGGATAATTTAGTACTGAAAAAAAACTTTTTTTGTTTCTTCCTAAAGAAACAGTACAATGTACCTGCCTTAACACCTAACCTTTTACAATGCTAGTTCTGCTGTTCCTTTAAACAATTTTCAGCTTAAAAACAATTATCATTTTTTCTCTTCTTTTATTTAAGTTTATCAAACGACTCACACTAGCTGGCCCTGTTGTCTTAACATATCCAAGTGTAGCTCTTTTACATGTGTAGAGCATATCAGACCTTAACACTGAGCCTGGGGTTGTGCACAGTGACGAGTCTCATGGCGGTGATGATCTGACCCGTCTCTTTAACCTTTCCTGTAGTGATGAAGTGCAGGTTCCCTTGAACTTCCAGCAGCTTTTTCAAATAGGCCTCACTGCGCACCATCAATTTCTCCTTCTTACCTAGAGCCAGCAGGGGGCAGCAGATCAAAGTTAATCATTTAATTTGAATGCCAAGACTTGCTTCATGAAAATGACTAGAGTCTGTTTACCATTAATAAGGAAATTAAATAACATTATCAGTCAAAAATACCACCATTATTACACATGTGAATGGCTTGACTGATAGTTTAGACCAGTTTAACAGATTAAGAATAAGTCATCATTACTGTTACTGATTTTTCGATTTGTCAACTTGACACTGACTGAGTGTAATCAATAAAGTAAAGAATAAAATCCTGTTTAAATGCAGGCAGAATCCTGGTCACAGTTGAGAACGGTGTATTTAAAAGGACCACTGCTATAGAAGCTGACATTATGGCTAAGATGATCTGATTTGAATAAAGGTCAAGCACACACCCCCCCACCTCCACACATCCCTCTCATGTACCCAGACACTCACTCTGCTGTGGGTCCAGTTTCACAGTGGGTGTCTGGAACACAACCTCTGCGCTCGGCACGCCCGTGTAGTAGACGACTGTCCCGCTGACGTAGATCTCGACTACACGCCGCTGCGCACTACGGTTGGTGAACTGCAGCACCAAGTCAAAACCGTCGCCCAGCTGCACCTCCTGGGCCAGGATCTCCACGTCCACATCGGCCTGAGGCAGAGAAGCTTTCTCCCGCTGACATCCAAACTCCTCAGCCTTCTCCAAGACCCGACGTTCCTCAGCACTACCTAGACAGAGGGGGGGGGGGGGGGTAAATCTTGTGATATAACAGGTTTTAAGAGTCTTGAAGACCTGACAGGTTCCTACTATTGTTCAAGTGTACAGGGAGGTCAGAAGTTGATTTTTCAGATTTTTCTTATATTTTTCTTTAATACTGCATAGAAATGTCTTATATTTTCTGATTGTATCCTAATAAAGAGACTGAGAGGTAATTATATATGGTCATTATACCATTGTTAAATCAATAAAACAATAAACCTAATTGTTGCCTAAGTCTTTTGCACAGTAGCCTACTGTAGTTGAATTTGAAGTTTTTTAATTTTGTATTTTAAACCAGATTTCAACAAGTGGTGATGTGGACAGGTAGACACACTAAAATAAACACAATGAAAAAATCTGTGGATTCCAAGGTGCCAGAGATACGCTGGAAAAATAGCACAGAACTATATTTCCCAGGATGCACCAGGATTCTCCTACCCTCTGGGAACTTGTAGTGGTGGGTGATGTCTCTGCGTCCTTCGTGCAGCACTGCTTTGGTGAGCACCATGCGGCCCACATGGGTGGTGTTCACCTTCACTGGCTGCAGTGTGCCTTCCTTTCCCCGGCGGTAAAACACCACGTCACTGTTCACCTGAGTGGGAGAATCAGTCAACACCATTAAACACCACCATTAAACAACGCACAAGAGTTTGCAAAGGTTACTTGTATCTATTTATGATCGGAAGAATAATCAGATTGGTTCAACTTGTCAGCTGTTCTAAATCACTGTTAATACAGTTAACAGTGAATAATCAGATTGGTTCAACTTGTCAGCTGTTCTAAATCACTGTTAATACAGTTCTCAGTTCAAATGGGAAGGTCCTTATTTTGTAATCCTCTCCTCTAGCACTCCCAAATCATCAGTCTGTAATGACCAGGCTGGTCATGAGCTAACGCAGGTGTGTAAGACCAGGGGAAGTGGATACATAAGGGTAGCGTGCGCTGAGCTGGTGTCCATTATAATCCAGGACAAGCGAGGACCGTTTTGGACAGTTTCTCACTGCATGCTTACCTCAGCAAACACGAATGGGGCATCGAAAGGATAGCAGACCTGGCCGTGTTTGATGGCTGCCACGGAAGCAGGACCACACCGGTACATACCTGGTGATCAACACGATCGTAATCAAAGGTAAAATACAGCCTACACTACTGCCCTATCTGTGTGTGTGTCTGTGTTCTCGCCATCACTGGTCTAAGATCTGCATGTGTGTGTGTGTGTGTGTGTGTTCTCACCATTACTGGTCTGAGATCTGTGTGTGTGTGTGTGTGTGTGTGTGTGTGTGTGTGTGTGTGTGTTCTCACCATCACTGGTCTCTTGAGGTGTAGCATCTACAACCTGCCAGCCTCCAAAGCCTTCAGGGAGGTCAGGCCTGGCCATGTAGCATTCGTTCCAGCAGTGGTAGTTCCTGCAGGGCAAAAACAGGGCACTTCAGGGCAAGAAACTAAAAATGTGCTACAGAAGTGTTTAGACTGCTATGTTGAGAGCCAAATCCTTGCTCTGACATGATGGTTAATATTTAAAGGAATCTACATTTATTAATTTATTTATTTGGAAGATGGGGTAATCTGAGTATGACTGCATCCAAAACATCTATTATCACTTGTAAATATGTGAAAAAAGGAGGTGGTTATGGATCAAATGTGAAAAAGGTGGATGATTTGTTAGAGTGCAGGACTGTCCAAACTGAGTCCCTGGTGTGTCTGTTAGAGTGTAGGTCTGACCAAACTGAGTCCCTGGTGTGTCTGTTAGAGTGTAGGACTGACCAAATGGAGTCCCTGGTGCGGCTTCTGTCCACTTTTCCGTTTTCATCTAGTATGACGTCCATCTTCAGGTTGCCGTCATTGTCATGGGCAGAGAAGAAGTTAGTCACCACTCTGCCCGGGATGCCCAGACAACGCAAGACTGAACGAAAGAAATGCAAAAAGAGAGTGAGAAAGAAAGAAACATAAAGAGAGAGAGAGAGAGAGAGGCACAGAGAGAGAGAGAGAGAGAGAGAGAGAGAGAGCTTTCTTCATCATGTGACAATCACTTAGACGTTAGGAACAGCATACTCCATACGCTAAAAAACATAAACGCTTAAAAACCTATAAGACAACAATGCTTCTGGTTTACAAATATCAGAGGATTCTGTTCAATAACCTGAAAAACATCAAACAACCAACCATCAGAAGATCTTCCAATCTTGAGGACTGTCTCCCTCTTTATTCTATCTAGATTTTGAGACTCTTGCACTACTGGGTTCTATCTTTGATTTTATGCACCGTTTTAAATCTTTTATAAATATTACTTATTTCAGTTCAATTTTTATATTTTTACTTTACTCAACTCGTTTCTATTTGAATTAAGAGCCTTGTAGATTTGTATTTTATGTTGAAAAGCAACTCAAATTGCCTTGGATGAAATGTACAGTATAAATAAACCTGTTTTGCCTATCTGAGCATACTGTAGAATTTGATAAGGCTTATGCTTCAAGTTTTACTGGTTCATGCTAACCAATAATCTTGAAATTACAATAAATACTGACAAGCATTTAAAATGTGTAAGAACAGTTTTCAGTCAGCAGAGGGCAGTAAAGACGTTGAATGGGAGCTCTCACAGGTGTTAAAGACGGCTGCATAGACCCAGCACTGGGCATAGCAGACAGGCGTTCCCTGACTCCCTGCGTAGTCCAGTAGGATTTCCACGCTGCCTGTCCAAGAGGTGGGAGCCACACCAAACATGTAATCACCACTCCAGTTCCCCACCAGCACTCCTTCATCATCACGCGAGTTCACCTGTTAAGTCCAACACATAAGAGGGGTGTTATTAGTGACTATGAATGGGATAAGTCAGGCAACTCAAGTCCCGTTCAAGACGTACTGTGAAAGAAGAACTAGTGGAAGAGTATCAGTTCAGATAATGATAATCATTTCTTTGGTGTTTTGATCTATAATGGCGTTAAGACAGCAATGCTGTACATCAGCTGAGATCATTGTAAATAACAGCCCAAAAAACAGGTGCGAATAAAAACGTATGAAGTCCTACATGTAAAACTCACATCACCTAAATATACACTACAACAACAGCTGACTTTCTGTGTTCTCCGTATGACAGACTGTAATCTTGCAGGCCTTTAAGACCAGGCGCTGATTAGCATCTTATCTCACCATAGCAGATGCCTTCCTGCTGACTTTGACAGGGTCTCCACGGTTGGTGAGGGGCATGTCAGCCTTATCCATGATGAACAGACAGGCATCCAGAACGCCAAACTCAAACTAAAATGGAGACAATGATAACCAGAATGACATTCCTGTTGACTGGGGCTCTGTGTCATAAATGCAGGATAATGCAGGACTTTGCCTGTGAAAGTTATGCTGTAATTTTAAAAGCTCTCACTGTCCAAGCAGCCTTAACATTGTGAGGTTACCGAACATAATTGGGATACATAATAATAGATTATTGCTCTGTTAACTTGTTATTTGAAGTTAACATGTTATTTGAACTCAAATTAGTGACGCATAAATATCTGGGCCGTAAGAATAACAAGCAAAAAGAAAACCCCAAAAACAAACAAAAATAAAACCTGTCAAACTCAAATTCTACATTTGTTTCTAATGTCTACAAGTGTGGTTCAGATGTTGGGCATTAAGCCCAGATCCAAATCCAACCTGGTATGTTAAAGTGTTGGACTACACACTCCACTGAGCAAAATTATGCTGTTTCCTACAGAGCTTGTTTATGCAAACACTCCCAAATACACAATGCATAGGACAATCTAGACTGCCTATGTTCACAGTTTGGTGGGTGAACCAAGTTTTGTGACTCCCGGGTGTTGATAAATTAAACCCAATCAAATTGTATTAATATCTTGTGTTTTATGCCACAGATCACACACCTGTCCATAGTTCCAGGGACGCTCAGCCACATCATCATACGTGCCGTGATAAATGATCCCCAGTTCATTCATCACACATTCCTCCCGCTCCTCCTCATCGTCCAGGAACACAGAATCAGCTACAAAAACAAAGCACACTGGCTCAGGAGCAAGGTCAAAGGTGAAACAGGTAGTTTTTCCGGCCATGCATTTTTACTGCAAGTCCTGGGCGATTCTTGTAAGTTATTCACTTCTAGGAATCTCCTTGGAAGAGACGGAACACATTACACATGAAGTGTGAGCGACTACCTTCTGACATAATAGACACACTGGGCTGAGGAGGGATGTACCAGCATATCAGGTCTATTTAGCAACAAAGCAGCCTCACACCTGGTGACCAGGGGTTGAAGATGATGTAAACATCCATACTGGGGTCCCTTCTTGTCCTGCGGATGCCATAGGGAGTGACCACGGCTATATACACCCCGTACTTTCCCACGATGCAGTCCGAGGCGGTTATGATGCCCATGGTAACAACGTTGTCAGCGGTCTCTAGGATCTGACCATGCCATATACTCTGCCGGTCCCCAGAAGGGAAGACAGGAATGTAGGTCCCTTTGCTGTACTGAGGACTGGCACCTGGTGGACAGGAGGACACATTACATACCTAAAGACTCAGCTTCATTTATTTTTATAATGCAATTCTCAATATTTTTCAGTGCTCAGATTTATACATGCATCAGTTCACATGTAAAGGAAATGACAACAGTTATTATTTAGAATAATGTGCATTGAGATTTATGTCATGACCTCCTGTAGTTCGTAATTGTTTTCCTTTGTCTCTGAGACCAAAGCAAGTGTAAATTTATACAGTGATTGTTACAATGTTTGATTGCACTTAGTGTGGATTATTGAAATTAAATATGAAATAATAAAGTGTTTTATAAAGCGTTGATGGATCTGGAAGAAAGGTTTTTGAAGATCGGATTTTAGACACAAATTCAGGGATGGGGCATGTTGAGTCTAACAGTTAAAGTCACACCAGCTGAACTTCACTCACTGCTGCTAAGGATGAACCACATAGATAGTCTAAAATCACCATGATGATGAACTGGTCTAAAATCACCATGATGATGAACTGGTCTAAAATCACCATGATGATGAACTGGTCTAAAATCACCATGATGATCCAACTACAGATACAACACAGGACCTGTTGTGAACTACCTCTGATATCACAAAGTCATCACAACGAATCTAAGACTGATCAATTTTACACTTCTACTAGATATCAAGAATCTGTTGATAATCACACTTCAAGAAACCTGAATAGACTTTCACCATTTATTTTCTTCTTCACAGTTATTGTGGTACCTGGTGGCAGCCAGTCAGGACCACTGTCACCCTTTGTTTGCTCACTGGTGGCTTGGACTTGGACATCTATAAAGCTGCTTTGTGACAAACATCTGAAAAAAGCGCTTTAGAAATTTTTTTGACTTGACATTTAATCTCTTACATTTTTTGGATCTCTGCTGTTCTCTGTAATGACGCAGATGATGTCTTATGTTCTACTTCCTAATGGTTTACAATATCATTATCTCAAGGTTCAATGAACTGAACAAATAGTACCAAAAGGAGGAACTGAAAAAGAAGACACTGGGTGGATAAGGAAGTGTGACAACGAGAAGGGGAAGTGATTATGGGATGAGGAGTTTTCCTGACTCTGACTAACACGAGGCTTTTTATTGCAGTGTTACAGCAATTATGTCTCAACACACATGCAGGAATTTCCATGAAAAGAGGAAATCCAGAGAGCTACATAGATGAACCGACACTTTAGAAGTGTCAGTCATGTGTGTTTTCAATTTGAGACACATGTAGCCAGTCACTGGATCTTTTCAAACCACAGGATGCCGTAGCAGAGCTTTCATGGAGAAAAGTGCTGAGTGCCTAATTCTGTGTATGTAAATGAACAGATGCAGGAGAGAGAGAAGCCAGGGAGCTTTGCAGAGTCCCGTCTGCTCCAGATCAAACCTGCTCTCTGGTTTTGAAGGGAAACACACACCTATAACAAATTCAACGGCAAACTTGTCCTCTGTGGGCTTGTAGGCTCGGTTGAAGGTGATCTTGATCTGAAATTCCTGCGCCCGACGCACAATCAAATTGTCGCTGGAGTAAAGGTTGGTGTGGTGTCTCTGCTTGTTCACCTCATGGGGCTTCCTGATCATATCCACATCCCACACATCCAGGTACTCTGAGTAACAGTGGCACAGCAGACACATTTGTGAATGGTAAAGTTAATGAAGGTAGATATGGGATGGGTGATTGCATCGTTTGGTTCTGGACTGAAGATGGTATTGAACAGAAATATTTCCAGGAAAACTAAAGTCTGTATAGCAAAAGCACCTCAGCACTGTGAAGCTTCTCTTTGTAAAACCTTATTTCTCTCACTAATTCCTTTCCAACACATACAGACATTCATAAGTACACTTTTACCCACACAGATTCAACAGTGTTAACATTAATCTTTATGTGCAATCCTACAAACTGTCTGGGTTTCATAGTTAATATTTTACTTTTACTATACAAAATACATACGTTCTCTTCCCCTGCACCCACACAGACCCACGTGCTCTCTGACCCTCGCCCACACACACCCGCGTGCTCTCTGACCCTCCACCCACACACACCCGCGTGCTCTCTGACCCTCGCCCACACACACCCGCGTGCTCTCTGACCCTCGCCCACACACACCCGCGTGCTCTCTGACCCTCACCCACACACACCCGCGTGCTCTCTGACCCTCACCCACACACACCCACGTGCTCTCTGACCCTCACCCACACACACCCGCGTGCTCTCTGACCTCTCTGACCTCTCACCTGTAAGGGGCGGAGGGCCTCTTGGCATGAGCATGAAAGGTTCAAACTCAGGGACCTCCTCATCATCCCTATTGGAAAGGGTGGGAGGGGCCACAGTGCGTCCGCGGTGAGACACCTGCTTGGGGCGGACGGCAGACGTCGCGGGTGCCCCTGGAGCACCAGCAGCTTCCTGGTCAGTCATGGCTTAGTGTACTGGTGAAGAATCCGCTCACACGTACAAATCCTAAACAGACGTAAAGAGACAAATGACAGAGTGCTAATAAAAGGGACCGATTGTTTAAACAAACGATCACTGACTGGTGTAACAGTTTTTACATCCCTTATTAATAAGAACAAACCACTCCATATGCTGACTGCTGTGTCCTGGTGCTCAGTGGTGTACTGGACGTCAAGGGTTATGCATACATGTGTTTGCAGGACCAGTACGTTAGTGCTTCACGCTTTAGTGCTTTTACACTTCAGAGATTTTACCTGCTTTCACTCCCTCCTACAAGCTCTGTTTATGAGTCACTTTATTTTACGCTTTGGATAACAGCGTCAGCCAAATGCTGTAAATGTAAATGTAACAGAGAGGAGGGACAAGACAGAACGTATTGAGTGAAAAGGAAAGTTTGAGTTGGGAATTAAAGGCAGTGATGGAAGAGAAAACACAGACCAACTGTTTTAGGGGTACCAGAGGTGCTAAAACGCTAAAGGACATTTTCCACGCAGGGATGGTGAGATATCAGTGCCTGTGGGACTGTACAGAAAGAACAGCTCAGAAGAGACAGCAAGGAGCAAGACCATGTACAGCTTTAAAAGGTCATGAACAGTTGGCATTGCATGTAAAGCACTGGAAAGCCAGTGTTCAAGATAGAGAACAGGACAAACTCACCATCAGTGGTAATAGCAAGGTCAGCCTAGTGTGCAACTAAGGACTTGGAGAGGATGAGTAAAAGTTTAGTTTTCTCTGTGTTGGAGCTGGACTTAAACCATACTTTTATATCATGAATACATGACACTAGAGCAGGAGATGGGAGAGGTGAAAGACGAGCCTGCTGTGATGTACAGAGCAGAACACAGAGGAACTCCACAGTGAGCAAGACGAGGTCAAGCCTAAGGTCTCTCAACAACAGCAGCAGTTTTAAGGAAACAAGGAGTAGAAGCAGATAAAAGGATAAAAGGACGTTACTGAAATGACAGACATGAGATGAGCTGAGAGAGAGACGCTTCTTAAGAGTGGTGGCATAACTGAGCCGAGAAGAGGATGCATTAGACTGAGAGATTATCTCTGAAATAACGTCTGGATCAGTAAGAAGGAAAGTCGTCAAGGATTTCTTAAGGGGACTGGGGCAGGGAATACTGCTGTCAAGCAACAGAAAGACAAAGAGAAAATGTGGGTGTATTTAAATCTTTAAGTAAAAAAACAACTGCTCGTCTAGAAACCACAGCAGAGGTTATTTGATGAATTTGTTAACAGAAAAGAGAGTTTTGAGCTCCTGATTAATTTTATTGATTATAGAACAAAAACATGGAGAATGGGCAGAATTTAGGGAAACTCAATTCCTCAGCATTTAGTCAGCATAAGCTAGAGAGTGAAAATTTAGGAAAAAAATGTAGAAAAAAAAACCCCAACAAAAAAGCGTTTCATGGTGCACAAAAAAGTTCACCATGTCAAATACTGATTCTAGAACAAGAAACCCAGGACTATAACTTGGGAGGAAGGGTCAATAGATCCATTCTAGTCTTTAGTGAAGCCAGGTGTTTGAGTACATCAGAAACTGGACAGAGTTTACAGTCATTAAGGCCAGACAACAGTCTGCATTTACACTGATATTAAATACTTTGAAGACAGTCTGAGCTTTGACACATGGAGCAGTTCAGTGAACTGTTGACAGGTTCTTGATTCAAGATATATTAGCTGTCAAAATGGCAAAGCAAACCATCTTCAGTGCCATGTGTTCCAAACACATTACATCATCTCACAGTTCCTTTTAAGTTCCTTTATTATAAACTTCAGAGGATGCAGCAAAACACTGCAACTGTTGTCTAACTGGCTAGAACTTAACGTGAGAGTCAACGCACATTTACTGCAGATGCAGAGTTGTGAAGACGTGAAGATGTGAAGACGTGAACGTGTGAAGATATGAAGGTGTGAAGGCGTGAAGACGTTAACACGTGAAGGCGTGAAGACGTGAACACGTGAAGGCGTGAAGACGTGAAGACGTTAACACGTGAAGGCGTGAAGACGTGAACACGTGAAGGCGTGAAGACGTGAACACGTGAAGGCGTGAAGGCAGCTTTGTTGTCACAGAACTAATTTAAAACTTTGAGGTCAAATGAGAAAAAAATTGAGACAAATGAGAAAACTTGTGAAAAATAAAGTTGGAAATCATGGTCCATCTATTCATCAGGGTGGTGTGTTGTTAGGGAAACCACACATACCTGTGGTTACATCAGTGTCAGTTAGTGGTTTGTCAATGATGTCATCGCATCTGTGTTTGACTCAAGCCAACAAGCTTGAGCCCAGCCAATGTGCAGAAGCAAATGATACTCAGCTCTCAGTAAACAAAGTCACAATGGATGATCACCAACAAGGGAATTTGTAAACAAGATGCAAACTTAAGGCAATGGCATGTTAGTTGTTAGTTAATATTTTCAAGTTTCTGCATCTTCAAAGTTGTGCCGGTTTAACAGCAAACAAATGTTTGTGAAACAGGAAACCTGAAATATAAACGAAGCGTGAAGTTGTCATGGTCTTAGGTACCTTTTTTCAGTTCTTAATTGACAAACTACAGACCAAGAAACCTTTTTTTTCTAACTTAAATATTGATTCTGGCAGCTGGGATATTCACGTTTTGAAAGCTGTTTCACAGCAACTGTTTTGATTTAAATTAAGAATAGCACAAACTCTGTCACCACAGCAGACACAAGCCCTTATTTGAGGGTGGGTTATTACATGATGGGTGTCTGCTGGTGAATAGGCTGTAGTGTGGACTTTGGGTGGCACCTGGGAGAACCTCAGCACCACTGAGTCATCCCATATACAATCAATGCTCTGTTTTCTCCCAGAGCACTTGATGATGATGATGATGATGATGCCTCTTTTTCCAACTTTTACTTGGCAGAGATGATTCAAGGAAAAGAAAATGTAAGACATAGAATATATAACATTATATTGGCTACTAGTATAAGTTATGTAATACATGCTACACTCATGTACACACACACAGGAAGCTGTGAGAGAGTGAGTGGTGTGAGTGAGCGTGTATGTGTGTGTGTGTGTGTGTGTGTGTGTGTGTGTGTGTGTGAGAGAGAGAGAGAAAGAAAGAGTGAGGCTGGTGGAACTGAATGTTTACAGAATGGATGAATTGAAAACAAATTTTTGGCAACATAGTGTAATGTTTCACTCACTGTTGAAAATTCTGAAACATAATGAATTGTTAATCTTACTGTATAAACCAAGACAGAAAACCTAAATTGGTACTTATATCATAGTTACTGCAGATACACATTTTGTCAGATATTAGCCTCTTCTAAAATGGTCTTCAATTTTTTTCAGAGCACAGTCAATATGTAACAATACGTTCCTCATTTTATCACCTATAAATTAACAAAATGATGTCACAGGCTTTTGTTTATTACAAAGTCAATGTAAATCTCTTAATGATGTTTGTGACCTAAGCCAATAACCAATCAACACATAATTAATAATATTATAAATCGCATGCATATCATATTATATTAGTTATTATATTTTATAATAACTAGAGAGAGCAGAGAGATGTTTCAGCCTGTGCAGTTTAATGGGACCACATATCTAACATATCTATAACTATTTCAGTATTGAGAGATATTTCACCGTTTGCTAGTAAAGCAAAGCTCTCCGTTTCATGCATGTCTAAAACCTTATAGCAAAAATTCTGATTTTCAAATACAATTTTTTGCAGTAATTATTAGTATTTTTAAAAAATATAACAGCAGTCATGTGAAATCAGCAGACACTAAACAAGAACATTTTCAAGACAATATGTGAATTTTTAAATCATAAAAAGTACATATATTCAAAATAAAACTTTTCATAGATTCATATTACATACAAAAAAGCTTACGAATACAAATGACTCTTCCCCAGTCACTGTATATGTATAAAATATGTATAAAAAAAACTATAATATTAGATCTTACAATATGCCTTTATACATTAATTGTGTAAGAAAGGAGCATGACATTTGAAAAGCACCAAGTGCTTCACTAACCTGTTGGTTTTAATGATGGAGAGGTGGGAGCGCCGTTCGCTAGCAGAGTGTCCCAGAGAGTCTGTGTATTCACAGCAGACTCCAGAGGAGGCCAGGACTACATCCTCCTACTTCTATTTATACAGAGAAGGTGTAGCCCAGTACGTGCTGGGTGGTTCCATCTGGGTGTAATACCATGTGAGTTTATGGGTGTGTTTCCATGCTTCACTACTTCTGTGCATGTGTGTGTGCATGTACATGTGTGTGTGTGTGTAATGTAAGACGTGTATGGGTATATTGCTTAAATGTCTATGAGATTATGTCGTGATTAAAAGACAGACAGCACACATATACAAATATGTTTTTCTAATAAATACTTGCATTTCAGTTTGTGTAGTGTGTGTTTTAAATCAGACAAATTTGTGGAAGGAGACATGTGACCAAATAAAGAGCTAAGTGAGGAATGTACCATGTCCATCTTTTCTGTCTGGACAAGCAAGTGTTAGTCTGAAAGTCTAAATATACACATGGTGATGAGGTCCTAACCAGAATGTTCATTAAATAACAGAATAATGGAGAATAAAACCACAATCATTTCAGAGCTCCAAAACCACCACACAGTATAAAAACACCACACTGTATAAAAACACCACACTGTATAAAAATGGTGGTGTTCTTTAGTTCATAAGTTATTAAAGAATTCAAAAATAAGTTAATTTAAAAAGAAAATTTGTTTAACAAGAAAATGATAAACTCTAGTGTCATAAATACAGGCTGTGTGCTGTCGTGGAGGTTTTTTTCTCTTCTCCTGTTTAGATTCAGGAAGAACACAGCACAACGACTATAAAAAAAATCAATAATAAACTTTATTACAAAGAATCCATTCTGTCTAACAAAGAGCAGTTCAGACACATGAAGAAAAAGCTAACATTTAATTGTTTGTGCTAATCATAAATATTCTAAAATTGTTTTGCACAGAGGAAACCTTCCTGCTTTGTCTGATTGGTTTGTTAGAATTATCTCCGGATCACTGATTGGCTGCCAGCTGGTCAGATGGATGATGAACTTGCAGCAGATAGGACTTCAATATCAGGTCAAACTGACTGTAGTAGTGTTTATGCTTCCCTCCCTTGTCAGCATTAACACATAATGTTCTTATTGTGTTTGGTATAAGCCTGAATCTATTAGTAAGCTTCAATGGCTCTCTCTTCTATCTGTGTTTACTTCATCTCTCTCTCTCTCTCTCTAATAGCCAAGGACACAACTCAGCACGCGGCCAGAGCCCAAGGTCCCCTGTACAGTTCAACATTCCCCCTCCAGTCACATAATGAAACAGAAATAAATGCAGTATTTATAAAGTAACCACTGACCTTTAAAAACCCACTAAAAGCCTTTACATGAACTACACACAATTACCCTGCTTTTGTTTAAACCGTAGGTTTGATGCCAGGAGGTTCTCAATACATGTGCAATCAAAATTCAATTTAACCCACTGAGAGAATCGACACACCTTTACTGTTTTAAACTCTTAAAACTCATTCATTTGTCCATACACACCTGATGCCAGAGAGCACCAAAACAAAAGTGTGCACCTTATCTGCATCATGTATTTCACCTGTCATCAGGTAAACAGGATGTTACCACGCCTCACAGCTTCACTGTGCAGAATATACCAGCAGACTGTATAGTCTCCACTTAATGCAGAATTTTATTAAAAGGTTTCTATTCACAGTTTCTGTATTGGCCTGTGGATTTCTCTTGTTCCACCACCACAGCCTAGCAACCACCTGTACTCACCTCACCTCCTCTTCTTGACTCGCCAATTAGATGGGAAGAGTTTTTTTTCTGTTCTCCAGTTTAGGTTCAGGTGAAGAACACAGCAGAAGTATTTTTAAAAATCAACAATAAACTTTATTACAAAAAATAAGAACAAACTAACAAGGAGAAACTCGGCCTCAGGAGGCAAAATCTAAAATTTAATTGTGTTAATCTTAAATACTCAGAAGATGTTTTGTAGACAGGGAACCAAACACGATATCTGATTGGTTTGTTAGAATTCTTTCCTGATCATCACTTCACACCATTGGCTGTCAGCTGACTGATGAAACAGCAGGTAGGACTCGCATATCAGGTTAGACTGACCTCAGTAATGTCGTTCCTCCCTTGTGAGCATTAATGCTCTTAGATACATCCTGTGAGTTTGGTGTGAGCCTGGATTTATTAATCAGTTGTACTGGTTGTCTCTTGTATTATGGAATATGTTTGCCTCATTTCTCTCAATATCAAAGCACACAGCTCAACACACTCCGAGTGCCCAAGACCGCCTGTACTCACAAACATGCACAGCTCAGTTCAGGATTACCTCAAAAGTCACAATATGAAAGACAGAATTAAGGAACACATTATTTGGCCAATAACACTATGAAACAACGCTCTCTTGTACAGCCCAGTTGAGGGCCTCGGGAAAGGTTGAGTCACATGTATGATCTAACCCTTAGCATGAGGCTCTGAGGCTTCCTTCAGCCAGCAGCAGCTGACATCCTGCAGAGGTTCATAGTGCCAGAGCCCTAGTGTTTGAAGTGCATACTTGCAGTGCATGTACTTCGATTAGGATGACAGGCTCTGTAAGCAGACTCTGTGCTGTATAGTTTATGAACAGCCCGTTCATAAAACAGCTGCAGAACTCGTAAAGCCAAAGAGGGTTAATGGTGTGAAAAGCCCAGCGGTGAAAGTCAGTGAGTTTCTGAGGGGCCCTGCAGGTTTCCTAGCCAATCATCTGACTTGTGCAAATGAACATGATGCAGTGTTTTTGTGCTCAGTCTTTCTGCTAAATGGGTTGAACACAACCAGCTGAAACTAAAAAGAACTTTATCCTAGTAACAGGATAGTGTGTGCTTTGTCGACTGCAAAGTGAATACTAAAATGTTTTTAGAACAACTGAACAAATTTAAGTTAAACACGCTACTAGTTTGTTTTGATTTACTGCTTGTTATGTATCAACAAAGTGATTACATGAGCTACAAACCTGTGTGTAATGACATGCAAGATGACAACTTCACCTGAATTATTAGAGAGTATGAAGGTGGTACTGCTTAAGAGGGAAGCACTGACAACAGCATTCTGGTCTCAGCTGACAGCACCCGCACAGGCCGTTTCCTGTGTTGCACTGTGAGAGATGAAGAAACCACAGGTTAGTCACATGACTTCCAATTCCTGTGTTCCGTTCCACTGTGCCACACCATAGTAGGAAGTGAATGAAGTGAGTTAAAACGATGCTGAACAGTAAAAATCATGCGGACAGCAATGGTTCAAGTGAAAACAAAGAGTACAAAGGACCAGCGGAGGACAGAGGTCACGTCAGGCTGATGGAGGCTCAGAAGAATCCGGACGGCACTGGTAAGCAGTGTATGATTTAGACAGAAAAGGACAAGAGTAGAGAGTAGACAGTAGAGGCCTGAGCTTCTCACGCACAAGGAAACGACTAGTACAAATGCACAGCATAAGTGTAGGCCACAGATCTCACTGTTTAACAGCACTGGACACCATCATACACTGGCAAATGTACAAATATTTCACTTGGGTCAAATATTGAGCATAATGCATAATGCATGTGCAAAAAAATTGCTAGAAAAAGTGAGACCTGCATTTCTGCATGAACTGTATCTAAAATACAGGCTTATCACTATTAAACTCATAAATAAGGATGATCTTATTTAACATCAAGGTCACTGAGGGAAAATATGTGAAAAACAACATTTAAAATGTATATGTACATAGATGAACTCTCCTCATCTCCTGCAGAGGCCAGACGGCAGGCCACTGCAAAGACAGAAGAAAACCTGCATCGTGGCAACCCTCCTTCTCCAGAGCTGCGACTCGTTCTGCTGGGCCGCAAAGATACCGGGAAGAGTTCTGTGGGAAATACCATCATTGGCCCTCCTTCTGTATTTGAAAGTGGAAAACCAACAGAGGAGTGTGTGAAAAGACGTGCCGATATAGCAGGTCGTCGTGTTACTGTAGTGGACACACCAGGATGGGAGTGGTACTACTCACGCAATGGCACTCCTGGCTGGGTGAGAAGAGAGACAATTAGAAGTGTATCGCTCTGTCAACCTGGACCTCACACTTTGCTTCTTGTGGTACGGTCCAGTGCCTCAGTGACAGCGGATTATTATCAGCAGATTGAAGAGCATTTGGAGCTTTTGGGCAAAGCAGTGTGGGACTACACAATTGTGCTGTTCACACGCGGAGATGAATTAGGCTCTGTTCCCATAGAACAGAGGATACGAAATGGGGGACAGCCCTTCCAGAAGCTTCTAGAAAGGTGTGGAAATAGGTTCCACGTTCTAGAGAACAAACGCCGTGGCGATGATGGAACTCAGGTGAAAGAACTGTTGAAGAAGATAGAAGAGATGGTGAAGGAGAAAGGGGGAAGATATTATGAATCGGACCCTTTAATGCTAATGCTGGACATTGAAGGGAGAAGGAGAGCAAGAGAGAGAAGAAAGAAACAAAGACTAATGGAGGCTCAGACACAAAGAGCGATTATAAAAACTGTGCTAACAGGTGAGCCAACAATAAATGTTCCATTTGCATATACAGACAAACATTCAACTTACAGTAATTTAACTAAGTTTACATTTACATATATTGCAGAATCAGTTCTATTTAGTTTCAGAGATAAGAGCAAAAAGAAAAAACCTCATGAATCCACAGCATTCTTAATAAATGAGGCCTGTTAAGGTTCATGTCTAGTCTTATAGAAGCTACTTACCTGTTATTCCCTTGTAGACACTTTCAAATTACATAACGACAAACCAAGTTAATCACTTTCCATGAGGAAGTCAGTATTCCCATATTTGCTTAACTAAACACTTTTTTTCAGCTGATGTTTCACAAATTGACGACCTGGATGAAAAGAATCTGTTCTCCAGGGGCTCACGGCGCCTCCCAGAACTGCGGCTCATCCTCCTGGGAGAAAGAGAGACTGGGAAAAGCTCAGCTGGGAATACCATCCTCAGAGGGGCTACACATTTTCAAACAGGAGAGGCCACAGAAGAATGTTCAAGGAAGCAGGCAGAGGTTTCCGGAAGGCTGGTCACAGTAGTGGATGTGCCTGGATGGGAAGGAGGCCCTGAGGGTATCACCCCAGAAAGAGTGAGGCGGGAGATTGGGGTTAGTGTGACACTCTGTCCTCCTGGTCCCCATGCCCTTCTACTGACTCTAAGAGTAGATGCCCTGGTCACAGCTACTGCAGTGAAAGAACATTTGGAGTTACTTGGTGAAGGTGTATGGAAGCATACTATACTTCTTTTCACAAGGGGTGACCAGCTGAGAGAGGGGGTTAATATTGAACAGCATATCCAAGGAGGAGGCAGAGATCTTCACTGGCTGATGGAGAAATGTGGAAATAGATACCACGTGCTCAGCAGCCTCTGTTTGGAAGGCAACAGCTCCACTGTTCAAGTAACTGGACTGTTAGAGAAGATTGAGAAGATGGTAGCAGGAAATCGGTGTGAAGCTTTCTCACCACTCATGCAGGAGATTCAAGAACTCGGAAAGCAAAAGAACGAGAAGTTCAGTCAGAAACTGAAAGAAGTCCATGAGAAGCTTCAGCGTCAAGAGACAGAGCTGAAAAGGTTGAGAGAGAGGGAGGTGAAAAGCATCAGGTGGTTTTTTGATAGGAGGAGAGACAAAGGGAAATCAGCCGAGAAAACATCTGCAGAGAAAGAAGAAGCGTCAGACAGAGGAGAAGATGACAGAAGGAGTATCCTGAGTGAACTGGAGGAGAGGATGACCTGGTTAACAGAAGACCAGGAAAGAGAGATTCAGCAACTCAGTGTGGAAAACAACAGAATCATTGCAGCTCTCAAACAGATCTACAGCGAGAAAGATAAGCTGATCATGAAACTAGAGGAGAAAGAGAGAGAGACTGAAGAACTAAAAGAAAAAGTGGATGAGCTACAAGTAAAGGTGCTGGAGCTGGAACGTGTATGCAGATTAAAAGAGCAGGAAAGAAAAGCAAAAGAAGGAGAGTTGACAACAGAGGCTGAGAATGCTAGCAAGGAGATCATTATGCTGAAAGAGGCATTAGATCATAAAGAAAAGGAGGGAGAGGAACTAAAGAGAAAGGTTGAAGAGGCACAGAAGAAGATGGCAGATTCAAACCTGGAGTACAAAGCAGAGATCTTACAGTGGAAGCAAGAGATTGAAAGACAGCTAACAGAGAAGAAGGTGTTTGAACAAAGGCTTGATGAAAAACAGAAAGAGGTGGATGAGTTTAAGATGAAAGCTGACAACAAAGAAAAGGAGCAAGAGGAAAGATTGAAGGAAATGAATGAAAAGTGGGACAGGGAGAAGAATAAACTCAGAGAAATTGTAGAACTGATGACAAAAGAGATGGAAGGGCTGCAGGCTGCGTACCAAGAACAAGTTAAGATTTTAGAAGCAGAGAGGCAAATGCATGAAATCACTGTGGGAAAATACAGTGAGCTTGTGGAAAAACTTGTGGGCAAAGATGCAGAAATGATTGCCATGGAGCAGCGGCAAAAGGAGCGGGAGATGAGCATGAATGGAGAGACTCAAAAGATCTTACAGGGAAAAGATGCAGAAATCACTGCACTGACAAAGAAATACATGGAGAGAGAGCAGGAAATTCAAGAACTGAAGCAAACCACTGACTTCACACAAAGAATCATGGAAAATATTAAAAATGACAGTCAGGCAAAAATCGAGGAATTCACCTCTAGGATAAAACTTTTAGAGGATGAATCTAAAGAGATGGAAGAATTCCTGAAGAGAGAAAATGTTATTCTAAAAGAGGAAATGGACATCATCAAGAATCTGCATGAAGTAAATACCAGAAAGAAAGACGACGAAACAAGACAAATCATAGAGGTGAAAGAAAGCCTGATCAGTCATCTGCATCGACAGAATGAAGACAGGAAAACTCTCATTAAAGACTTGAATAAGCAGTTAGGAGAGAGAGAAATCAGAGAGGACAGTCTACAAAATCTAAATGCAACACTTGTGCAGGAGTTAGAAGAGCTTCAATTAAAGTGTGAGGAATTTAAGAGAGACTTACAGGACGAGAGAGACAAAAACCAGAGCAGAGAGAAAGAGATTAAAGATGTGCTAAACCAGTATGAACAAATGGGGAAGCTTAAAGATGCACTGTCCCAAGAGCACATTGAGAAGAAAGAAAAGGAAATTTGTCTGTTAAAGCAAACCAACAACATGCTACAAACAGATATGGAGATCATGAAGGAAAGAGGTGTAGTGCTAGAGAAGAACATTGATGAGATTAAAACATATTATGAGGGGAGACTGTTAGAAAGAACAGCTGAAATGAATGCTGAAGATCTAGAGAGAGAACAAGCACTTCACAGCAGAGAGCTGGAGCTGCATGAACAAGAGCAAGCTTTGAAACAAGCTTTACAAGAGCTTGAAAGAGACAAGAAGGACTTGGAGAAAAGAGAGGACATCATAAATGAGAAAGAACAAGGACTAAGAGAGGAAAAACAAGAGCTGAACATAAGAGAACGTGAAGTAAGAGACACAGAAAACATGTTGGAATTTCAGTGCAAAGATAATGAGAGCTGCAGAGAAGACCTAGAGAAAAGATCTCTGGAGCTAGAAAAAAGAGAAATTGAACTTATTAATGGAGAGCAAAAATTAGAGCAACAGACGAAGATTAAATATGAGGAGCTAGAAGCAGCTGAGAAGAACAGGTATGAAAAGCAGGAAAAGGAAACACAAAAGATCAGGCAGCAGCTAGATGAGAGAGAGAGTAAACAGAGAAAAACAGAGGAGGAGCTGATGATAAAACAACTTGATATAAAGGAACTGGTAAAAAAATTGGAGAACTGTAGGGAAAACCTGGATATGCGAGAAATCGAATTAAACAAAAGAGAGCAAAAATTAGTAGATTCTGAGCAGATTTATGAGAACAAGAACCAAGAACTGTCCAAAGCTATGCAGAAAATGGAGAAAATTAACAAGCACAATGACAGCTGGCATGCAGAACTAACTAACAAGGAAAATATTCTTATGCAAAAATTAAATGAATTTCAGAAGAAAGAACAGGCCATAGAATTAAGAGAGCAAGAGCTAATGAATACCCAGAATGAACTTCAGAAAAGAAAGCAAGAACTTACAGAAAGAGAGAAATATTTAGATGAAAAGGAACATCAGATTACACAGAAATGTGAAGAGTGTGAGGCTGCAGGAAAGATACTGGAGAACAAGCAGAAAGAACATATGGATTGGTCAGAGAAGCAGGAAAAGGAAATAGAGAATATCAGACAACAAGTAGAAAAGAGAGAAAATGAACTGAGGAAAATGGAAGAAGAGCTTGTGGTAAAACAACACAATTTTAGGCAAGAGGTGAAAGACTTGGAAAATCACAGAGAAAACTTGGAGATGAGAGAAACTCAATTAAACAAAAGAGAGAGAAAAACAATGGATTTGGAGCAGATTTATGATCAGCAGAAACAAGAACCGACAACAGCTGTGCAGGAACTGGAGAAAAACACACAGCATAGTGACAAATGGCAAACTGAACTAACCAAAAAGGAATATGATCTTATGCAAAGACTGAATGAATTTCAGAAGAAAGAACAGGCCATAGAATTAAGAGAGCAAGAGCTAATGAATACCCAGAATGAACTTCAGAAAAGAAAGCAAGAACTTACAGAAAGAGAGAAATATTTAGATGAAAAGGAACATCAGATTACACAGAAATGTGAAGAGTGTGAGGCTGCAGGAAAGATACTGGAGAACAAGCAGAAAGAACATATGGATTGGTCAGAGAAGCAGGAAAAGGAAATAGAGAATATCAGACAACAAGTAGAAAAGAGAGAAAATGAACTGAGGAAAATGGAAGAAGAGCTTGTGGTAAAACAACACAATTTTAGGCAAGAGGTGAAAGACTTGGAAAATCACAGAGAAAACTTGGAGATGAGAGAAACTCAATTAAACAAAAGAGAGAGAAAAACAATGGATTTGGAGCAGATTTATGATCAGCAGAAACAAGAACCGACAACAGCTGTGCAGGAACTGGAGAAAAACACACAGCATAGTGACAAATGGCAAACTGAACTAACCAAAAAGAATCAGGAGACTGAACCACATCAGCAACAGTTTCTCTGCAAACAACAAAATCAAGCAAATTTAGAGGGTGTTAAACAGGCCTTAGCAGTAAGAGAGCAAGAAGTGGCAAAGAAAGAGGATGAGCTTCAGAAAAGAGAACAAGATTTGAAGAGTGCAGAAATAAGTCTGGAGAGAAGAGAGGAAATTGTGCAGAAAAGAGAAGGAGAAGTACAAATTGACAAACAACAGCTTGACAGCATCCTATCTGACTTCAAGAGAAAGCAAAAAGAATTAGGAGAAATGGAATGTTATTCAGAGGCAAAACAACATCAGTTTGCCCACCTGGAGAAAGGGCTTGTTGACAGAGAGAACATCATAGCAAATCAAGAACAACACCTTAAAAACAGATATAAAGAACTAGACATTAAGGAGCACAACATAGAGAATCATGAGCTAGATCTAAAATCAAGAGAGAATACATTCGAACAAAGAGAGCAAGAGCTGTATGAATTAAAGAAAGAGGTAGAATCCAAGAAGAACAATTTAGAGAATTTGAGAAATGATTTAGAGAACGAAAAACAGGAACTGAACAACGAAAAACAAAATCTGAAGATGAAAATAGAGGAGCTGGAAAAGTGGGAAAAATATCTGTACAACAGTGAGCTTGAAATGATAAACCACAATAATCCAAATTCTGATTTCCAACCATGGTGCAAAACAACAGCATCTAAAGGAAACGAAGCAAAAGCTACAGAAAGTCCAAAAATGTATCAGGAAGTTGGAGTGGATGGTTGGACCTGTGAAGGAGACCCTAATGAAAACAACAGAGAAGGTAACAGTAATAATCAGAGTGTGCAGGTAGCTTCATCATCTCAAACAACAAACCATGGATTTGAGAACACAAGGCTAACAGGCAAAGGAGCTCTAGAGACTAAGACAGAAGAGGAAGCTAATCAGGCAAACTGGTTGGTACAGAAGGCAGAGGAAGAGGAGGAAGAATTCTTTGAAGCCACCAGCTCCGCCTATCCACTGGCTCAAAGTTTGCTTAGCCTGGTTTCCGAACTAAGGATCGTGCTACTAGGAGAGTCATGGTCACCACGCCATTCAGCCACATATACCATCCTGGGTCAAGATGCTGGGTCTGGAAACCCATGGAAGGGGAATGTATGTGGCAAGCCACTCATGGTTGTAGAGCCACATGGGATAAAATGGCGATCATCCAGAGATACAAATGTGGCTTTTCAAAAGGAACTCTTAAAAAACGTGTCACTGTGTACACCCGGGCCTCATGCTTTTATCCTCCTCCTTCCAGCTTACTTAACTTTTACTGCACAGTACCGGAAAGCCGTAGAGCATACCATGACCATACTGGGGGAAGCTGCTTGGAGACATACCATTGTTCTGTTCACGTGGGGGGAGGCTCTCGGAGAAAGTGGTCAACAGCACATAAAAAGGAACGGGGACTTAGAATGGCTTGTGAAGAAATGTGGAGGCAGATATCAGGTGCTCGATAACAGACACAGGGAAGCCCATGTGATAGAACTTTTGGAGAAAGTTGATAAGATTGCAGGAAACCACAATTATTATCATGCTCAGAGCTACTAATAGATTAATAATGGAAGAGGAAACTGAATTCTGTTACTGAAATTGAAGTATATTATTTGAAACATTTGCATAATCTTTTCTGTAAATAAATAAAATAAATATAAATGTTGCACTGTTTGAATATTTGAAGGTTCCTGAAATTGAGAAATAATTCAAA
>JAOYMR010000016.1:9115664-9135927 GCA_025802075.1 Tenebrosternarchus preto | reverse complement strand
AGAGAGAGAGAGAGAGAGAGAGAGAGAGAGAGAGAGAATGTGTGTGATACAAAAAAGCTATCATTTAAGTTTTTGCTGGTCTGTTATCTCTTTTCATAACTTCCTGTCAACAACAGACCGGCTGAGGATCAGGAGATAAAGCGACACAGTTGACGTGTTTCGAAGGTCGTAATAAAGAAATGTTACTATTTACAACGCGACTAATTTTGCTTATGTATATGTCACTCTTTTTCAAATGTGTCTAAAGTCTGTATTTTGCCACACGTGCCATTACTCACAGCAAATATTGTCACCTGCGACATTTGAATCCCACTTCATTCTTCATGCAGCTTGGCCAGAAGCAATTCCAGAATAATGGAACCACATTTGACCATAACACTTGATGAAGCTGAATGAATTCAGGTTAGAAAATTCTGTTATCGTTCTGTTACCAGAATCCTGCAGTTTGAGTCAAGTTTATACTGAATGCTTGGCGACATCTGCTGGCCGCATGTGGCCATTGCAACATTTAATACCTTTTGCATACTAAAACTTTTGTAAGCGCCAGGCGTTGGATATAACACGGAACCTAATCAAACTGAGTTTAACATTATTATTGTGACAGTGTCGTCTTTACACTCTCTGTCCACAGTACTTTTCAAATGACTGCATTCCTGTTCATTTGTACTGGTGTTTCAACATAACCATTTGTTTGACGTTTGAAAATTGCGGTCAAGAAGTAAAGATGCTACAACGCACGTTTTAAGTGAAAAGTGTTGGAGGCAGTTGTAGGCCGCTCCGCCTAGCTGTGGACACGTACACCACACGCTGACTAAATGCATCACGATGGAAGAAGACTGCATCTTTGATGCTGTTATTTCCACACATACGTTTACATGGTTTTCTACACCAGTGATAAACCAACAGGAAATGGAATTTGTGCGCGCCCACACACACGCACACACACACGTGATATCGTGACATTACACAGATTTTCTCAGTTTTATATCACACACAATATATATATATATATATGTGTGTGATATAAAACTGAGAAAATCTGTGTAATGTCATGATTAAGTTGAGGATTTTACAAAACATCTGAAGAAGGTGAGTGAATGAATGCAAGTTGGCAAAAATGTTCTTTTAAATAAGCATTAGTAACCATCGTTCACAGAGACACTTGAGTTGGACACATCGGGAGGACATAAACTGTGTTTAATTAGTTAAATCGTTCAAATAAAACAAGGCTCTTCTGTGGCAAAATAACGCTAACACGGATGTGCCATTAGCCCGCTGGTAGAGTGGGTCTCTTGCTGGGTGTCTACTGTTCTGATGACAGGTAAATTATGATTTTGAAAATCAGGGGTCTGTTTCGCTTGAAAGAGAGTCTCATTCAATCTCAGAAACAGACTTTGGAAATAGAAATTCTCTTTCAGCGCTCACAGAGACAGGCGCGCCGAGAAGGCGAGATGCTCATATGTAATCAGCAGTAATTGCGGCCCAGGGCTGCAGCGTAGGAGCCAGTTAGCCCTCTACCTTACCATTACACTAGGCAGGCTGTCAACTCAAACTGCCCAAGCAAGGAGAAGTGCCCCTCCGCAGCATTTATTTCTCACAGGGATGCTGGTACCTCACAGCAGGGGAGCTATTCTGATGTCTGTAAAGAAAAAAAACACCACTTACCATTCATGCAATAAAATAAGTAGGTTTTTTCATCTTTCAAAGACCACATTGTTAGATTTAGGGCAACACATCAGTTAGGTGAATGTAACATGCAATCTAATAGAAAATTTGCTTTCAGTGCCTGAGTGCATTAGCCTAGTCCATTAAACTGTCCATTAAGCTAAACTATTATTTTGATTTAGTATCTGTTCATTTATTGTAAATTAGCCTTTTAAGGTAATTCTCTTGCACAAGCAACATAATTTCAGTTGCAAACTTTATAAAGCCCCTTTGATTACATCTCACAAATTGTGGCCAACTTTTGACTAATCGCAAAACATGTGCTTCATCACGGTAATGCTCACATCATGCCATCCTGGGGATGGTAATGGATGAGAAATCCACTTGACAACTCTTTGTCTTATTTTCCCCTAGTCAGTCAGTCAGTCAGTCAGTCTCTCTCTCTCTCTCTCTCTCTCTCTCTCTCTCTTTTAGTTTTGGGGTTAGTGGAATGGAACACTGCATCAGAGCACTGGATTCTGTAAGCAGAAACACTTACTGTGCATCTATTCTTTTGTGTTATATCTAAAAACAACCTTGTTGGGGCCATGGTTTGAAACAAGAGCCACACATCACTCTTGGTAGTTACGGCCCTTTTAAAAACACTACATACTGTTCAAAGTGGGTTTAACAGTCTATTTCTATCAATGGTAATAACTCATTTGAATAATGGATTTTTTAATGACAGAGGCTTTAGCACTTGACCGAGTGAGCGAATGTCTGATTTACTATAATGTCATTATTATTCAAGAGATTTTAAAAGACTCGACAGAGTTTTGACAGTCTGTGCCTGATTTCACACTGCGTTCTGAGCACTGTCTCGTCTGAAATAATACATTCTTGTTCATTAATTTGAGTCCATTTGCATTACTATTGTTTTAAAATTAAACAATGGACAAAGTCGTCTTCATTTAAGCAGCTGATTTACATCCGTCACATATCTCTAGAGCTCCAGAGAGGTCCACGTCACTTACTGCTGGGGTCACGCTTCAGGTGACCTTTGGAGTAACCCTTCTAAACTGTTGTATCTTTGGACTTTGAGAAACTCTCGGTGCTGATGAAGACTGCGCGCCATCACAGAGGTCATAAAGATCTCTCCTGGGATAGATGTATTACATCTGATGTACCGTGAAGGGACTGCTCTCTGTATTAGAAGCTGCTCTTTTAAACTGATCCAGGATCATCGTACATGGCCCATGGACTGACCACAGCCACATCAGAGACACCAGATATCTGATGTAAGATCAGCAGGGGGAGGATAGTATCTGGCTCCACATGATCATCACCCCATCTTGCACTGGTTTTGTATCTGATGTAGGTAACCCACATCAGGCACAAAACAACCCAGCATGCACCTGACAAAGCAAATGTAATCGGAGTGCATTTGCAGGTTATAAAATTAATCCTTTTAAAATAGTCTATAGTCTGGTATAGTATTATAGGTATAGTATTATAGGTATAGTATTCAGTCATAGACGTATGAAAGCAGGTAACAAAAAGCATTTTATTAATTAATATTTTAATATTATAATATATAATTATAATATTTATTAGTTAATATTTGTTATTAATTGTATACCACACAGCATTGCTTTGCAAGGCTAAATTCAGAATAGCAATATATTTATATTGCAATTCTATATTCTTGTATACTTAGGCAACATGACTGAATATAAATGTAAGACAACGAATGTGTACTTTATTTTATATTATTTCATTTCTGTGCCTGTAAAGTGTAGTTAATACAGTGTGTTATGTTGTGTAACATGAACCTTTGTAACTGTTTTACACTGCAGGAGTGTAGTGTGTGTGGGGTGTGTGAGAGATTTTTTGGTGTGAAGAAAATCAAAAGTCAGTATTAACTTTTTTCTGTAAAAGAAATAAAAGATTCAATGCAAATGATGGTATTGGGTCCTGGAGTACTTTTCTGGATACAACCCAACCCACAGGATGCAGAACTAATGAATGCAATTTTGTCCTACAAGTGAAGCTTACCTTAAAATAAATAAGAAGTGTGTTGGAGCTTAGTTTGTACTTTGTCTTTTTGTGCCGTTTATGTTCACATAAAGACCAAAAATAATTATTCAAAATGACCAGCAGAGGGTGCATGTGCAGCATTGTTCTTTTGACTTACCTCTGAGCCCAGGAATGTTTTTGTCTTTCTTTCTCTCAATTTTAAAAAAGTATATTAGTGTTAGAACCAAGCAACAACTGTGAAGTGTGCTTTTAAATATCCTTATTTGAGCACTGTGATCTATACTACGGTGAGACCCTCAAATGATTAAAATGGTCCCTTTCAGTCTATATATTCTGGAGGAATTTACTGACATGCAGGACAGTATAGATTTTAGTTACATTTACTTATTATTTAAAATACTATGCTGTTGCTGCATTTAAAACTATCCTGAATCTTGTAGACCAGTGGTTAGACTTTTATCTATTGTATTGGAGTTAAGAATTGTGCCAGTTGTCAGATCCAGATATGCTCTTATGACTCCAAAACTACTTTTTTGTGTACTCAGAAATAATTTACCCTTAATGCTATTACTTACAGGTCCAGACCAGAAAGATACTATCAAGGATACTATCAAAGATACTATCAAACTGAGTGAAACTGAGTGTCTCTGTGTCTCTGTCACCTACAGGTCCAGGCCAGAAAGATACTATCAAAGATAGTATCAAACTGAGCATCTCTTTGTTTATTTCTGTCTCTCTGGAAGGTCAGATAAGTAAAACAGAGGTTTTAGAAAAATACATTATGAAGACAATCCCAGAAAAATGTGAAAAATGGCAATTATTCTCTTGACATTGATCACACATTTTGAGTTTATATGAACACACATGAGTGTACTTGTTTGGATGTAGGAGAGAATGACATTCTCCCGTGTTTCCATACACACGTACCCAGAGGCTTCCAACGAAGAAGAAATAGAGAATAAAGAGTAGAACTGAGATTTAGATCAGAAAAAGACATTTCGTACCTGAATTGTACGACAGTGTCCTAAACTACGTTGTTGCTATTGCTTTTATTTTCTTTGTCTTTAATCCAAACACATCTGTTTGATGGATGAGCTCTGTACGGAAACATCTATCTGTAGTTTTAAGTAGTAGCTGAGGGTGTGTATGATCACATTTAATGTCGATCAACTAGATTTGTCCCCTGTGGCCATACGTCATACTGTAAGTCGTAAGTTCATCAATACATAGTGCCCTCTTGTGGTCAAATGGTAAAAAAATTACATTGCATTTACACTGCATTCCCTTTGCTAATATGCCATATAACATGCAACATAAAACTAAAATATGTTGTTCATATATGTAATTGTCTTCAGACATCTTGATTTAAAGAATATTTCCAAATACCCGTTAGTTATTCCCAGTAGTCACCAGACCGTGTGATCACGGAGTAAAAACACTCTCATAAAACAACTACGAATGAAATTAAAAACCCATCCATGAGTCCACAGGGGAAAATGTGACTCTAGGCTTTTGGGAAAAATGTCTCAAGACTACAAATATTGGTAAGGAAACATCACACATTTGAGTCTCGTCTCGTTTACCTCGATATAAAAAAGAAATTTCAGATAAGAAATTTAAACGTTGATTATATATAGCACTTTTTAAACGATGATTATATATAACACTTTGCTTGCACAGCTGATAACGTCCTGTTTCTTAAGCACAATTCATCCATCATATAGACATGACTGTACAGGGTACCAGCCTGCTGTTTGATCTGCAACACTGGAAAAGCACATAAATAAATGTGTTTAGACAAACAGATGTTTTCATGGAAACAGTCTGTGAGATGTAGCTCATAACAGTGCTACAAGGATGTCTCTACAAGGACAAGACGTGTCTTCTGAAAGTCTGTTTTGAGTCTCCGTCGAGACAGGACTGTGCTGCCTGCTCGCCGCTAAACACACATTATGGAACTGAGACAGTCAAACATTAACAAGAGTGAGAAAGAACAAGAAAACAAATAAATAAATTTAAAAAGAAAACACGAGGGATAGAGGGATAGAGAACGCTTTCAGAGGAGGAGGATGGTCCAAGCGGCAGCGCGCGATCACATTGGCTCAGTGGCACCTCGACACCGCCGCACCGAACCTGGCTGATCAGTGTATGTTTGATCACGGTACAGAACCGCTGTTGGCTGTGTCTGCTTTACCCAGAATGTTATTATCAGTTTTACTGCACAAGCAATCACTGAAAACAATGAAATCACATGCATAGAAAGAGCCCACAGAAAACAAGCATACAAACACTGAAGCTCTTAACGCGTTTAAAAACTTAAAGATGGATCCATACTGTAACTAACAGAGCATTTATCACTGTAGATTTGTCTGAAATAGTCTGTTACATAAAAAAAGTATTTGGTGAATGTCAATATCACAAATGACCAAAAGCGTAAATACAATTCTTGCAAAAAATTTAATCAAATATGTAAGCTATAAGACGGTTTACAGTTGATGTTCTGGGATAAAAAATGCATACAAATAGTTTGTTTATTTTGATATTAAGTATGTACCAGTCAGGAATTAAAGATACGTACAAAGCTAGTCACTAGCAAGAACAACAACAACTAAGTGTAGTAAGTACTCAGTGGAGTAAAACCTGTATTACTACGAATTTCTGTCAGTAATTCACATCTTATCATCTCCTGCAACTCAACGTCTGCTGCTGTTACCATGGTAACTTCGACACCTGCCAGTGGGTAGCGTTTGGCTTTTAGCTCATAATGCGAGTCGACGGAACGGTGACCAGTACCGTTTTCACAACATTTCGTGCTATATTTCATCCATATATCTATTGGCCAAAAATGTTGCTACGGTACCGTTAAGGGTTGTTAGTTCGTGTAGTTCACGGGCAAGTCATATCCCATTAACAACGAACCGCGCTTTGGTTTGGTTTACATTAAACAGGCATGTTTCATAAACATAAAACATACATCCAGATCATTTGTTGGTATAAAGCAGATTTGAATGTAAAGTGTCCAGAGGCGGTATGTAGGACAACTGTTTCCGCAATTATGCCAAAAAGCCTCTAACTTCAATTCTACTGCACACGTCTAATGTATACAGCACATAAATAGTGATGCCAGTTGTATCGACTGAATGTTCAACGTTGCAGGTTGTAATTCCAAAACCTTTTTATCTCAAACGTGAAAACTCCCACTTGCAAATGTCTAAATATTTCAGCAATATGGAAAAAAAAACCCTGGGGACATAGCATGATCTAATTAAACTGTGAAAATGAAACACGTGCTGTCCTGTTTCATATCTGGACACAAGCCAGTGACCACTGTTGCACATTATCGTGCAGTCTAACTTTGGAGGGAAATTATTACACTGCGCATTTATTTTGACTGTTGAAAAGAGCTCTGGTGAATTGTCAATCACCAGTGTTTGTTAGGCTCGAATACGGACGCACACTCACACTCACTTTCTCTCTCTCTATCTATCTCTCTCTCTATCTATCTCTCTCTCTCAGTTGTATGAATAATAACATCACGCGAAACTGAAAAATTAAAAAACTAGACCCTCTGACAGCTCGAGTCTTACGTGAGACTCAACAGCAAGGCTGGTCCTAGAATTTACTCAGTCGCAAATTCCTGGAAGTACTTCTTAAAGTAAATAAATATTTATATTATTAATATGACTATAATGGTCATATCCAGATAAATATTTTGGCCAAAAAATAAGCTTATCTTTAGCTGTAGAAAATTAATAAAAAGGTTCTGTTAGATATCCTAAAAGATTTTTCTGTTTTGCCTGTCTCTTGTGACAATGTTTTCTTTTTCTTTTTGAAAGCTTGTAATCTTATTTTGAAAATAAAAATATAAAACGATGGCATGTTATAACTATTGCCTTAAGTCTATAAAATCTACAAAAATGAACAAACCTTTATTTAAATGAACTCTTACCAAGAACTGAACCTACTTTAAGACCAAGTGCATAAAGCTGCCAGCGCAGAATTATTTCCCGGCGCGTGGTGCATTCACAGTTCATGGGACGCGCGATGCTAACCCGATGTGACGTGAAAACCTTTACCGAAACAAATGGGGTTATAGTATCAGCAAAGGATGACCGAGCTGTGAACTGCGGCCTTAACACGGAGCAAATTAACATCAGTGAAAATGGCACTGCGTTTTCGGATCGCGTATGTGCCAGAGGTGTCCGGTCCCTCTGCCATGTGGCTGAACTGCAAATAAACCTTATGTCCTTACCTGTGGACCAGGACCTCAGAGCAGAAACAGGACGGATCGGAAACGACCTTTTTTTGTTGCTCTTGTAATAACACAAAGTTATTGCTTTTTTAAGGGAAGAAGTTCAGTGCTGGACTGGAAACATGCCTTGACGTATTGATGGACCTCTGGCAAATCCCAGTGACCCTAAAGACATATTAAAGACCATATGGAAGAGCCTGTGACTTTTATTCCTCAAGGCATGTATGATAGATGCATTTAATAAGGTGGCCAGTGAGGGCATGAACAAGCTCGGTGCTTCTAATTAAAGTTCTTGATGAGTGTAAACTCTGAAGCTCTACATGGCCAAAATTGACATGTTTTCACTATAACATGGTCTCCATTCAGGGCACTCCTTGGTAAGGTCTGCTGTGGTAACATCAGCCAAACACAGATCACTGAATAAAGGCAGAATCATATTAATCTTTCAAGAACTGGGGGAAGTGCCACTTTAGCTTATTGTGAAAGTACCTTGAAGTTCTTTTAAAGTTATGTGTTAACTAATTAAATCATCCTTTTAACCAATTAATTCATCAATGTAACTAATTAAATCATCCTTTTAACCAATTAAATCACCCACTTAACTAATTAAATCATCCCTTTCAGATCTCTCTCTATCTCTCAGTGTGTGTAGAGACTGAAGTTTGATTATGATGAAATGAATAAACTCCATGTTTTCAGTTGGCCTTTCTTAAACCCCTCTGGTCATGCCAGTGTTGGCATGGAGCATTTACCCGTTAGTGTTGGCATGGTGCATTTACCCGTTAGTGTTGGCATGGTGCGTTTACCCCTGTTAGTGTTGGCATGGTGCATTTACCCCTGTTAGTGTTGGCATGGTGCATTTACCCCTGTTAGTGTTGGCAAGCAGATACAAACTTGTCATTATGCTGGAGTCAATTTCACACAGGCCTGACTATGACTTTATTAGGCTCTATGATTTCTGTATGAGTATATTGAGTATATTACATTAAATGGAGGACATTCTTTTCTAAAGTGTTTATTCATTTAATCAAGAAATCTTAATGTAAAGGTACTGGTGTATCCAAACACACTGGTGCAATAGCAAAAAGCATGATGTGAGAGAAACTGAGAGAGAAAGAGGGGATTCGTTAAAGAGAGGGATTCGTTAAAGAGAGGGATTTGTTAAAGAGAGGGATTCATTAAAGGGAGGGTTCATTAAAGGGAGGGATTCGTTAAAGGGAGGGTTCATTAAAGGGAGGGATTCGTTAAAGGGAGGGTTCATTAAAGGGAGGGATTCGTTAAAGGGAGGGTTCATTAAAGCCTGCTGTAATGCACAGACAAAAAACAAGAAAACAGATGAGGAGCAATAAAGGTGGAGAATGTTTTTAAAAGCAAGTGATGGAGTATGTGAGAGAGAGAGAGAGAGAGAGAGAGAGAGGGACAGAGAGGTTGTTAGTGAGTGAGTGAGTGAGTGAGTGAGTGAGTGAGTGAGTGCACATGCATGCATGAGGATTTCATATATAGGCTGACCTTACATGACATATACTTCCACACATTTTTTTTTACCTAGGTCAACACATTCTCTCAGGGTAATTCAATAATATGACACTATACATCAACTATTAACCTCCTGAACACAAGTGTGAAAGAAGTTTCAAGACAATAGATGTAGATAGTCAGTCTGGTTCTATATTAAAAGAATATGCCATTTAAGACAGCAAAGCTTTCATTACAATAGAGAACATTTATATAAAGAACATTTACATTTACATAAAGAAATAGTCATTAAATCATTGCTTTCATTATAATAGAGAATATTTACATGAAGAAATGGTCGTTAAATCATTGCTTTGAAAAAAGCGGTATATTTTAATTAGAAGCAGGTTTGTGGGTCCTTCTGTTCTTCCAGGAAAGTATGGGAGGTCTCTAGACATCTTTTACCAAATTCAAGGTCAAATATGCTGTGACAGAGGATGAGGGAGAGCAAGTGCCCTTTAAATCTCTCCTGTGAGCTTCCCTTTTTAAGATGCTATTTGAGTAAAGCCTCTCCAGGAAACTCTTCACACTTCAACCATGTTTCTCAGGTTAGCACCTCCCTGAAGACCCCATTACCTGACAGGCTCATGCTAGGTGTGGCTTTTAAAACAGAAAAAAAGAAGAAGAAGAGAAAAGAAAAAAGATGATTGTCTTATTATTAGCAGATCTGCCATTATATCTGTTACCATTTCTTGTACCATTCATTTGTAATCATGCTTTGTTTACAGAGGGGAAAATAATTATTTGTTTCCCTGCTGATTTTGTAAGTTTACCCCCTTATAAAGACATGTACAATATATCATTTATATGGTAGGTTTATTCAGATAGATTGAATATTGACAAAAAAAACAATTAAATAAATAAAAACATGACTTAGTACTTGGTGGAGAAACAAGTAACTCTGCTTGTTGTTGGCAAGCACAGAGCACAGACATTTCTTCTAGTTGGTTACCAGGTTTTTTCACATTTTAGGGGGAATTTTGGCTCACTCCTCTTTACAGAGTCCTGAAGGTTTCGAGGCCATCACTTGGCAACTCAAAGTTTCAAAGTTCCCTCCACAGATTTTCTATGGGATTAAGGTCCAGAGACGGGCTAGTCCAGTCCTGTACATTAGCTGTCTTGAGCAGAGGGACTTTGCAGACTTCAGGATCTCAATCCATTATGGTAAAGTGTGTTACCAATAGTTTTCTTGGTGACTGTGCTCCCAGCTTCCATGAGATCATTAACAAGCTCCTCCCATGTAATTCTGAGCTGACACCTCGCCATTCTCAGAATCATCTTTACCCCATGAAGTGAGATCTCACATTGAGCTCCAAACTGTTATCTTGTATTTCTTCCATTTTCCAACTATCATACAAACAGTCTCTTTCTCACCAAGTTTCTTGCTGATAGTGTTGTAACCCATTTCAGCCCTTTGCAGATCTACCATCTTGTCCCTGACATCTTTGACAGCTCTTTGGTCATGGTGGTTGAGAGCTTTGAATGGAGGAGACTGATTCTGCGACAGCTATCTTTTAGGAGTACTTTCTTAAAGGGACAAGACTAATTTGTTTGCCTCATGGGCACTTAACCAGTCTGTGGGGATCAGAATTCTTGATGGTTGGTAGGGGATTAGATACTTATTTCACTTAATCAAAGACACATTCATTTATAACCTTTATTTAATGTTTTTTTTTCTCTCTGTTAAAATAAACCTTCCATAAAAATTATATACTGGTCATGTCTATGTAAGGGGGGTAAACTTATAAAATCCGTAGGTGATCAAATAATATTTTTCCCCACTACATGTCTGTGCACCAATGCAAAGATCATGCATGTATATACAAATGGATTCAAACGCAGAGTGAACTCAAAGGTGCGGGCAATTACAATAATGTAATGTCTCCAAGCGACACACTGCTTCCTCACCAATCTCTCCACTGATTGGATCCTTTCAGACGTTTTTTCCACCTATAAGATCTGCCAGTGGTTCCACATAAAGCGGGAGAGAGGGGCCCAAAATGTATGCTTCCTGTGCCCTGCAAAAGGTCAGCTGAGCTGGGTAAATCCATGGGCTCTGCAGGGCTACATCCAGAGACCAATTAAAGACAGTTACACAAATTACATACTTTTTTTTTTTTTTTTCACCCAAGCGGAGAATATTTTCAATAGACCTGTTTTTTTTGCATAAATACGCTAATCATTTTCCACTTTGCATCATTACACTAATTGACCACTTTATCCTATGAGGTCAGAATATTACATGGAGACGTGTTTTACTTGGGTTCCCATATCTATTAGATACAGTGTTGGGGAAACACTCTAACTGACCTCACCAGTGCTCTCTGACCTCAGTGGTGACCTGTCACACCCCACCCACACGCTACACCTGTCATGTCAATATTAGCGCCCCTAAAGTCATTCATGTTGGAAGGTGGGAACATGGTTAACTGCATTAGCTGAAGTGTGTAGAGAGACCATAAGTCATGTGACATGTGCACCACTATTTTAATCTGTTTGTTGCCAAGGCCAGTGAGAGCCTTGATAAACAGATGACTCACATTCAGATGAATACCCAGTGCATCCAAGACACACACACACACACACACACACACACACACACACACAGCTAGTGAAATGCAGAAGTGTACAAATCAGACTCGTACGTAAAGATCCTCTCCACAACGGTGTTCCAAATGCCTGTCTTTGTTACTTAGCTCATCAGCTAGGATTTATTAGTGAAACCAAATCTTTGTACTTGAACTTTCATACCACCAATGGACTGTAGACAATACCCATGTTTATTATATACATCAAGGAATATATTGTACATTTACTACAAAATCCAATTTGTGCATGAGACGTTTCCCCCTGGATTACAGTCAACATAACACCAACCATCCCGCAGGACAGGTTGGTCTTCAAGATGAATATCGAGACAACCCTACCAAAGGATGTCTATAACGTATATGTATTTCCTCTCTTCAGATATGTAGGTCCTAAGATGTTCTCATTAGTTCTCAAGCTTTGAAGCAGATCCGATCACAGAAATGGGAAATTTTGATTGAAAAAAATGTCATAGCAGGACTCATTTTTGCTTCTCAGCTGGATTTGTTTCAAATGCGGCAGTAAATGCACTGCAAAGCTGTTTTTGAGAAGTAAGAGGTGGTATTGATCTGATTACAGTAGCTTTCCTCCGGACACATAGAGTACCAGATTACTCTGGTGGTACAGTAGCTTTCCTCCGGACACATAGAGTACCAGATTACTCTGGTGGTACAGTAGCTTTCCTCCGGACACATACAGTACCAGATTACTCTGGTGGTACATCTATGCCCATTAAATAAATTGTTTTGGACTGGAGAAGGGTGACTTAGTGCAGTGTTTCCTGTTGTAAATATTTCTGATGCACAAACACTCCAATTTTACCACATTCAGACACAAAAACACTGTTTGAAAGCAGGTGACTTAGAAAGAACAGGGTAACCACTGGGCTGTATTGCTCACCTGTGACAGCTGATCCCCCCTCCTGGATGTCCAGGAAACACAAAATAATGTTTAGTGAGAAGACAGGAAATGATGTCTTTAGGAAGGGTTAGGAAGTGCACAGTTTAAAAATGCCCTTTGCCATCTCTATCATTCACTATAAACAAGGCGTGTTGAGATACACTCCCGCAGTTTGATGGGATGAGGTCAGATTACACATTTAGCAGTGTGTGAGCTCATGTGTGGACAAGTCAGCAAGTGAGCGGCTTTCAGTCAATACAACACTCATCTGAGGCCGCAGGCGAAGCATGGAAGGCCACACAAATAGCTCTTTCAAATTTATTTTTAGCCTGCCTGTCTCTTTCTCACCTCTGGGTCTGTTGATGGCTTAGTGGCCTGTAGCTTTAAGAAATGGAATTATATTTGTTATGTTTTATAAACCTTTTCTATGCTTACATGTACAGTGAAGGTCCTGTGTAAGTCTCTCAGACACCCACATGTACACGCAGACATCAGAGTAAGATGTCAGTGGCTCCACAGGGACCATCAAGGTGAGAAACACCAATGGTATGTTTTTCCTGCACACTGAAATATGAGCATCAAAAATGGATCTCCAAACGAGAGAGGATGCACAGAAGCAAGGGGGGGTCACCATCATGTTACTTTTGTCATTAGATACATAATTTATTCAGAATAACCCAAATCAGTCTGACTGTGGTCAGAGCATAATACTAATAATTCTCACTTTGAGTGATTTATTGGTCTTGACTGGTCTAAATCAATTCTGTATCAAGCATTTCCAATCACTGACAGGACAATGTGTTACGTGTAGTGAAGCCCTCGGCTCCTGTCTATTTCTCCATGTTTCGGTGCAGCATAAACTTCAGTATAAAAGATGCTAATCAAAAATTCGTTAATGTCCTCCTCTACTCCTCCACCTCTAGCTCCTTCAGGTCCCTCCCTGCTTTGCTTGTTGTGTCCTCTCCTCCCTCCATCCCTGCTTTGCTCCACCTTTGTGTATGATGTAGTAGGTGTGTGTGGGCAAGGTCACGCAGCGGTCAGGGCACATAACCAGGTCACACTGTGACTCGCAGATGTAGAATGTGCCATAGTATATTAACCTAAGGTTGAGTAGAGAGAGAGAGAGAGAGAGAAAGAGAGAGAAAAAGATAAAGAGAGGGAAAGGACAGAGAGAGGGAGAGAGAGAGAGAAAGATAAAGAGAGGGAAAGGACAGAGAGAGGGAGAGAGAAAGATAAAGAGAGGGAAAGGATGGAGAGAGAGGGAGAGTTAAGGGTGGTGGGGTGACAGGAACATTAGCGCATTTACAGCAACATAGCCAAAGAGTCTCCAGGGCCTGAAGTCTTTCCAAGCTGCCTCATCTAATATGAAGGTGCTGTGAGAATTGAATGTCTCTTTTGCCCACCCCCCCGGTCATGAACAGGTTTGCCATTAGAGTGAATATTTCACTGGAACATGTTCTAGTTATCTCCCCTCTTTCGCTCAGTCTGCCTGCGTAACTTGAGTACATGAATCTCAGCTGCTGCACTGACTGTTTATAGAGCGTGTCAGAGTAACAGAAATGTGTGTTTATATCAGTTCATGCAGTGTCGGTACCTTAAGCAGACTCCACACCTGACCTCATCTTTTCCTGACCTCATTTTACTCCCCTTGTTTTCTGATCTGAGGTCAAGTTAATGCTAGTCACAGATCGTAAATGCATCTAAAACAGCTGGAGCCACACCTGGGCCTATAGCTCATGTAGGAAAGCTACATGACATCATCAAGATGATCAAGTCCATAGAAATAGTAGTGAATGTGTGTGAACACTGTTCAATTACACAAGCAATTACTCAATGTACCCAACTTAATCCACAACCAGCCCTGCTTGCAACACGTGTGCACACCCTCACACACACACTTTTGCAGGACTAGAATATTCAGCATATTAATTTCAAAACCACATAATATAGGCTATAATGGACCTTATATAGTCTCATATTAAGACCTTATGGTGTTCTAGATTAATGGAACTTATTTAAAGTAACTGGTATTTAAACGCAGATCTTTTTGAAAATTACGTTCCTCGATGTCACTCATTCCCTTCATTTTAAGTGTTCACACACTCACTATCCGCCATTTGGTACTTCCCGACTAATTAATATATCGACTGTTCACGCTTGACAGACATGGAGAAAATAACCATAATTCACGTCACTTCCAGTCACGCGTTCCGCCCATCGGGAACGCCGCCACGCCCAGTGGGAGGTTCCTGATCGATATTTACTGATTCTTCAGCACGCGCCAAGCCCTGTGCACAGTAACAGTAATTCAAACCTGTCTTGAAAATGTCATACAGATAGAAAAACTATCATCAAGAAAATACGACATACGACAACAACAGTTCTTAATTTGGTAGGCTGTCAACTGTAATCAACATGACCACAATATCAGAACTCATTAAATATTTTTAAAAATTATAAGAGATCATATAAAAGAAAGCTAGAGTTAGTTAGTAAATAGGCTAAAGTAAATGCGGTTCCTTCTAGTGAAGGGTCAGGTTTGTGGTCCTGCAGGGTGACTGCAGCGCCATCTGCAGATTGACGAGTTACTGATTAATAATTATAATCCTGAAACATTAGGTGCGTTTTTTAACGTAGTCTTGTAAACGCCTACTTTAATTATAACCATTAACTTTTGCCTTCATGTCTTGACAGTCAATAACACATTCAAAAATCAAGTGTTCCTCCATCATGTGTTTTGGAAAAGCAACAAGAGCAACGTATTTCTGTCATTACAGGACGAGTTAATGTGGTCCACAACATTCTTATTATTTGTTTAGTTCAGCAGGATCTGATGTATTCTCTCACATCGGTACGTTACACCGGCACTGTTGTAAAACCTCGTATAAACAAAAACGGAAATTCACAGGAAAGGTTTTAAACTTACTTATCTGCCGTTGATATATAATGATTTTATTCCAAGTAATGCTAAACCATTTCTGTTGGTTCACTCATCGTTATTTATAGGCCTACTTTCTCCTGCAATGTAAGGGACATGTGATGTTTTTAAATGGTGTATTAAACACCGACACCAACGTAGTTTCAGTGTTGACCGCGCCCCATTTGGCGAATTATGTTAAATGTGAGTGTGTGAGTTACAAGTAAACTCAGTGAGGGCCATCTAATAAAGACGCCTTACTTTGGGTAGGTACGCTTTTTGAACGACGGCGCTCAGGCGTGATGATGCTTAAGAATCGCTATGGTTACAGGTTTGCTGAATCCATCAACAAACAAGGTTGTCGCACGGGTCATGGCAGGCGTGGGGTAAGTTTAATAATGAATGTACGGCATCCAGCTACATACAGTGTTTTATCGTCTTGTATTCGTTCACATAATTTAATAATATCCTTAACGAACTGTGGCAATAGGCCTATAGAGACAGCTAACTAGTTGTCTTGTTAAGCAAGGTGACTCTTTGTAGTTCGCCTGGGGTAATTCGACTGGTGCTCAAAGCGCCCCCAGCCAGCGATATGTTTCAAGCCGCGGTGTCGGGGGACCAGGAGTGGCTGTCATTGAGTCTGAAGAGAGCGCTGTCGCCGACACAGCGGAATAAACAGGTACGGATACGGGTGGATTTATCTAATTTATTCATGCGTCATCTGAATAATTGCCTAAAGGTTCTTATATAAATGGCTAAAGTAATTGCTGTGGTTTGTCTGCAGTCTTTCGGGTTAAATGCATGTTTTCGAGTGTCAAATCTTTTCCGCTTGACTTAACGATTTGGGGGGGAATTTGTTTGTTTGCATGTGTTTGTGCGTATCAGGGTCTGTCAGTACTACACGTGGCCGCTCAGCACGGTCGGCTTGACTGCGTAAAGTTGGTCGTGGAGTCTCGCTACGTGGACGTGAACGCTGCTTGCCCGCGTGGGCGGAGACCCTTACACATGGTGCTCACTCCCCAAAGCAGACCCCACTCCTTCGCCTGCCTTAAGTATCTGCTGGAGCACGGAGCCGAACCCAACGTGTACAGCATACTTTCTAGCTTAAAAGTGGTTGTTGAATCACCTGCAACGCGGCCTTGAATCCACTGCTGTTAGGCCAGTTTGAATGTTTACAAAGGAACACAGTCTTATAAGTCCTTGAAAACAAATTACAGCATAGAAAACACATCGTTTTATTTGTATAATGTAGTTTAATAAATAGCGGATGACAACAGGGTTCTTATTTTTTTATTACATACAGGATTAAAGGTTATGTGCATTGTAACTTCAGCTCCACAGATGAAGGACTAACACCTCTACACATGGCTGCTGCCGAGGGTCTGGAGAAGTGTGCTCAAACCCTGATTAAAGTTGGAGCCAACACACACGCATATGATAGCAGAGGCCACACCCCCCTTGACCTTGCTTGTCTCTGGGGTCATAGGGTAATTGCCAGGTAAACCTCTTTAAAAATGCTTGACAGTTTTTATATATATATATATATATATATATATAAACAAACACACACGCTTTCTTTTTCTTCAGTATTCAGCTGTATCTGTATAGCACAATATTGACACAAAGCTGCTTCACAAATGTTCTTGGCCCACGCTCCTTGAAGCAAATCAAAGGCTATGGTGGCAAGGACAACTGATTACATAAAGAAGAAAACCTTGAGAGCAGTCCTTCTCTTGTCAGCACTAGTTTGAACAAGGTTTAGTTATATAGCCATGACACACTATACTCAAGATATAAGTTGGAGTCACACCATGGAGGCCTGCGGTTTAACAGAAGTTTAGAGAAGTCGAAAGTTCAGTTAATTTCTGACTTGCTTGCTTGAGTCCAACACGTGGGCCGATTCTGGACGAGGGGTCGTGCTGTAGGTACTTCCATGTCAGGAGGGCTTGCAGGGTGTCAGGTGCATACAGGAAGACCTGGTGGGCCTGAGCCAGGTTAATGTAAGCAGAGCAGTGCGTGGTCTGTTGGGAACACACGCTGCTGTATCAGCAACATTCGTAACCTGGTTCATATCCCCGTATCAGAAAGAAAGCTATATATATTATAGAAAACACAGCCCCATAATACGAGCTGCAGCTAATTCTCCAATTAAGTAAATGGTTTATTTTCCAGCCAGGCAGTAAAACTTCAGATTTTTTTTTTCTTCTACCAATCATATTTCATAATGTAAGACTATAGTAAAGGGCTGTGGGCATTACAGGTTTCTGAAAAATGCCATGTGGCATAGAGATAAGGAGGAGGAGAAGGGGAGATGTAGAGCATTACAGAACCTCCGACAGACTCTGAACATGATGCATAGGAGAGCAAAGTTTGAGGAAAAGGTAATTTTCATAATTTACACTTTATGTGCAACAAACAGGTTTTATCATGTTAACATCATGGTCACTAGTTAACTAGTTTATAATCTACTGTGCAGTAAAACCTCACATTTCCGTGGTGGTTCCAGGTTGTCAAAGAGACCCTTATTGAGGAGAAGTTGTCCGAATGGGCTGAGAGGAAGGGCCTTCCCTTTGTCCAGGTCCCTCCGAGAGCCTCCTGGTCATTACACCATGCTCAGTGCCTGTCCTCTAAACCTGCCCAAAAGAGTACCAAAACAAAAAAACACCGCTCGGATGCACCAAGACCAGCATGGAACGTCTCGCCCAACCCGTCCAGACCTCCTCCTGCTAGCATCAGCAGACCACCGCAGGTGCGGATAAGCATCCATCCAGAGAAGGAAACGGCCGAACCAGATCTGCGTCAAAGCGTCAGGCTTCATCGGTCTGAGGACGGCCGCCTCCACTACACGGCGTCGTGGGACTGCGTTCCACACCCGACGCCTGACCTGCCACTAGATGTCGTTCAGAGGGGTCTGTTTCCATCAGCGTTCCCCTCACGCATTGCTTCTCCATTGCGTTTCCAGTGCAGCAGTGTGCTGGACCTTCCCCACCGAAACCGAGTTCCAGGAGTGGGTACCTCACCATGGTCTGAGGTGGCCATGCACCTGGCTGAGGAGCTGGAGCCAGGGCATTACTGAACACTGTTCTGACTGCTAGATCAGCAAACCAGTCCTTGGGCAAAGCCCAGCCAGTCCAGATTTTTTTGTTCTGTCCCAACTCCTGAACACAGGAATTCATCAGAACCTGGTCATTAAGGTCTAGTCACATGCAGAGCTCTTGACTGTCTGGACATAAGTTGTGTTTGGAGCTGGAAGACAATAAATATGTGGACTGGCTGGGGATTCCCACAGACTGAGCTGAGAGCCCGTGAATTAGACGTGAACAACAAACAGCCCTTAGAGCAGTTCTTTTAGTCTGGATCCTGAGATGAAAACATTTAAGTCCTGAAAAGTTTTTATATATATTTACATTTATGGCATTTGTCTGACGTTTTTATCCAAAGCGACTTACAATCGTGACTGAATACATCTTGAGCAGTTGAGGGTTAAGGGCCTTGCTCAGGGGCCCAACAGTGGCAACTTGGTAGAGGAGGGGTTTGAACCAGCAACCTTCTGATTACTAGTCAAGTGCCTTAACCAGTGAGCTACCACTGCCATATCACTCACTTTCAGTAATTATTAAATTTCTGAATGGAGCTAATTAACAATTCAACACAGTTATATACACTTTTATATATATATTTTTAATAATGAACACTCTGACAGACTATCTGTGTCGTTTTAGTATTAATGTGATTAAGTGTTAGCCCTGGATCCAACCCTAAACAAATCCTTACATCTCATGCTTAGCCAAAGTTAGTAAATAGAATTTTTTTTTTAACTGAGAGAAAGAAAATTTGTTCGTTTGACCTTTGAAACTTTCATTATACTGTAAAACTGAAATGTGCACTAAAAAAAACTAACAAAAAATGTAATCCTCTCCACTGAGTGCACTACTCAACATGTTCTCTCCACAGATCAAAAAAGAAAATAAATAAAATAAAAAAACAAACATTTTGCCCCCTGGCGGGGTGTTAGTTTCGGAGTATGGATGTGTCCACAGAGACCCAAGGCAGTGGACAGCCAACAGCCCCATTCCCAGTTCAACTCTCACTGTTAGGGAAAACTTGCTGAATAACACTGATCAGAGATCAGCTGCTGCTAGTTAAACAATGCCCCTAGCTTCCATAAGAGACTTTCTGTTCTGATTGGTGTTCAGCCGAGGGTACATTACCACCCCCATGGCATAATCCCTAGGTGAGTGTGTGCTGAAGTGAGTGTACATGTGTTCTAGTGTGAGACAGACCTGCACTGACCTCTCATCCTCACACTACCAACATAAAAAAGGCAAACTTCACCCAATCAGACAGGTAGGAGAGGGTACAACGTCAGAATGAAATCAACCAATCAGACAGGTAGGAGAGGGTACAACGTC
>JAOYMR010000016.1:9096546-9110079 GCA_025802075.1 Tenebrosternarchus preto | reverse complement strand
TTGGATACACACACACACACACACACACACACACACACACACACACACACACACACACACACACACACACACACACATCAGACACCTTACAATCGCTCACGAGAGACATACATTCTTTATGTTTTATAGATAAAAGGCTTTCTCCAGAAAACAAACAATATAGAATAAATTGATTTTAAAACCTGAAAGAGAAGACCTACAGTGCAAATCATTTTCCCCAATTTAAAATGCTTTTATCAAAGAATAGGAGTGTCGAGGTGTGAATAGAAAAAAATCACCTCTGCCATGTTCTTGATGGATGAATAAACTCAGCTAAAGGCTTTTACACACACACACACACACACACACACACACACAGAGTTGCCACATCAAAGCTTAGACTGAAGATGTTACAATAGAAGGACCTATTCCACAGAACAGGAATAATCCATCAAGAGAAGCTAAAAAGAAAAAGAAAGGGAAAATATAAAAAGGTTTATTTTGTACTAAACTGTTCTTGGTGTTTCTGAGATCCTTTCCTTTCTGAGATGGGTTTCCTTTAATTTCAGCCTGGTGGCTGCAGAAGCAAACTGAATATTCTTTGAGACAAATCTATGCTTGGGACCATTGAGTCATTGTCTAAGGTGAATATACCTGACCATCTTTTTTTTTCAAATGTGCAACAAGCTAGAATAAAAACACATATACCTTCAAGGCAATTTCAGACAGGCAATTTTTATAGGCCAATGCAGTTAATCTTAACCATAATTTTCATTAACAACAACTGGCAATCAGCAAGTACTGTGCTTTAGGCACTTGAAGTTTACTGTACTTAGTCTACTTTTAGAAATGAATAATATAACCATTGCAATAAAAAGCCTTAATCAACTGTCCTTTCATCTTCAGTTGTCTTCCCAGATGATAGCTTCTGATGCTCTGATACGCGAGTTTCTCTTTTCCTGGTTCTGCTTCAGTCTGCGGAGGACAGGGGCACTTCCACTTTCTGCAATCCAGGGAGAGGAGCTTGTGACTGGGACCACAGGAGGTGAATCTGTGGTGTTGGAAGTCCATTAATGTGATATTCACAGTTTCAGTTTAATCCCCAGTTCAATCATAATTCTTCTCTGATAATGCTTTAAAGAAACATTTAATTTATAATTTAAGCATATTTACATGTACACTACACTAAAAGAAATAAGGACAAGCTTTAATTCCCCTTGTAATGAAAATAGGCTCTGGTTCCTAACAGAAGACAGTTTACCTTGGGTTTTTGGTGCAGTGGGTGGAGGGGCTCCTTTATCATCCTCCATTGCCCGTCTCCTTCTCTGCAAAACCAGCTGAAGCTCCGCATCTCCTACTTTGCGACTAATTCTTTTCTTGGACATCACCCTTTTATGACCTGGTCTCTTTATGGAGTCCTGAAAATTCACCATTAATAGGTATCAAAGTCTACTCCTGTACTATCTACAATACTATATATTAATATAAACAATATAAACAACATTATTAATATAAACAAATAACATAAACAAGGTAAAAGCACAGAGATCATGGATTCCGGTGTAAGAGCTCTAATTTTACCAGCATTCCCTGTAACTCAAGCACAGCAGATTTCCTCTTCTCAGTTCTTTGGTCCTGTGATAGGAAACGTTTGGCTGCTTAGTGATGCAACACAACTCTCTTAGCAACTGCCAAGTTTTGTAATAACTATCATATGAGTTCTGTCATATAAATTCAGCTTTTATACATTTTTTAACAGTGCAAAAGGATACAAAAGTGTCAATTCGAATCAAAGCAAGATTTCATAATTGGTAATGAACAAAACTGAGTAACACAAGATTCTTTTTTAGAATGAAATCCAAATAAAAAATTATTGGATCATTCTTCAGAAGCCATTTAAAACAAGCAACAACAAACAAAACCCCACAAACACTAACCTTCCATGCATCTTCTTCCGAAGCAACCTGTAAACACACAGTGGAAAGTGATGTTGTGCAACACTTCTCCCACAACTTGAACCTCAGCCCAGCATAAAATTGCTGCTTTAAATGTGCTTACTTGTGGGGGTTTCAGGGTGGGCTTCAAAACAATCCCTTTCTTAATCCTCTCCATCATCTCATCTACTGCCCTGGCTTTCATAGACGGCACAGATTCTGTGTGTGATAAGAGACAGCAGACAAGAGCTGCATTATAAGGGAAATATACTGATTTAGAAAAATGCGGTCACCTTCACATGTAGGACTCTTACTCGTAGAATCAGTAGTACTGCTCCCATGTTTCTTTCTGTTCCTCAAAACATCCAGTGGGCTGGAGAAACATGGCAGGATATTTTATATATAATTTATGGATTTTGTTGCATGGGAAACTATTTTGTGTGTATGTTTCACAATAATGGAGACAATTAGCAAAGTGATCTTACTCAGTAGGTACTGTCGAGAGGACAGGAGGAGGAGGGGGAGGAGGGGGGGGAGGGGGAGGGGCAGGACCTGGTGTGGCAGTCTCTTCATTTGACTGGCCAGATGTAGGGGGAGGAGCCTCATTCTCCATTTTAATTCCATCCTTAAGTTGATTAACTGCTCAAAATGGTATATAAATTCAGAGATTGTCGTGGTCTGTGTGCTCAGCATGTAATACAGCCTAGTCATAATTAACCATATCATAATTGACCTCAACCACATTATGGCTGTTTTTTATAAACATAAAACATAACTGTGTGATATATTTTGTTGACCGCATTAAGAGAGTTGGCCTCACCTTCATTTTGCAGTGAAGCAACAGTCATTTGTGAGTCTCTCAGCTGATTCTCCATCTTCAACCTTTCTTTCTCGCTGGTGTCTAAATGGGTTCTGACTACCTGCAGCTCTGCAAGGGCATGAAACTCTTCTACAACTGACTGGCTTTGATTCCTCTATAGGAGATAAATACAAGAGCAAATGGATGGTCAAGGAACATGACATTAACCAGTCGGCTCTGCGATACAATTCAATCAGACTAGTTCAAATAAATAACCTTGTTTACTTGATTTTTAATGAGAGCACTCATGGGCACAAAAGCGCACACCTGCTGTTGGTGATGGAGTCGTATCTCCTCCAGCGTTTTGCTGATTTGAGCCACCTGCTCTAGGGCCTGCTGGAGCTGGGTGTCAGTCTCTGAATTCTGCACCTGGGCCAGGCTCTGTTGCTCGCTCTGCCTCTGCTTAACCAGCACCTGCAGCAGCCAATCATTTTTCATCAGACAGTCAACCAACCAATGAGCTCTTCTGTAATGACCAAATTAATCATTCCAATAGTAAATATGTAGATTTCTACTCTGTTGCAGTTGCAGTTTTTTTTTATTTTGACAAGATTCAAGGCTCAAAAACTAAACCCATCAAAACACCAGTTTTAACCACGAATTTCTAAAACAACAAGAAAAAGAGCTAGTAATGTTATTCATTGCACTTTCCAATATAAGAGAATTAAAAAGTGAATGAATGTCATGGTTCGTGTTTGTAGATGTGTTCAAATGATCAGTATTTCTAATCAGTAGCCAAACCACAGATTTAGTTTGGTTTGTTGACTGTGTAAATTAAATGAGGAAATGTACTGTTTATTCAAACAGAGACAAGAAGAACCTGTCATGACATTAAAACATCACTGGACTCCACCCCCCAAAAAACCACATGTGCTGTTTGTAACAGAATCCCTCAGTGACTAAAGTTCTTTTCTCGCCAAAGCAAAAGAGAACCTCAAGAAGAGCCTGGAAGTGAATCTTTGCTTGGTATTCGATCGCAGCTTTCAGTTCTTATATGCACATGAACAACTCTTAGTTCACCTCATGCCACAAGCGCTACATTGCTCAGCTAGTGACCACCACTCCCACTGCACCACAATTAGAGAGAGATAGAGCCGGTCTTGACAAGTGAATGGCTGCAGCTCTTTGTGTGCACACAAGCCTGTATTTGCTTTCTGTCTGAGTTTAGCCATCATTAGACTTTCTTTGTGACAAAGAAAAAATACGCATAAGAAAATGAATGTATTTTGAAAACAGAGGAAAACACATAAATGGATGGAACCGATGATAAAGAGCCTCATTCAGGCTGTTTGGTGTGTGGCCGTCTTTGTGAGTGAGACTGAGTGGGGCGTGAACAGTAGGGGTCCCTTTCACAGGTGAACACCCCCCTTCCCAGAGCCCTCATTATGTCATCTGCAAATGGTGAACAATATGTACAAAGGCGACAATGATGGTGGCGGATATAAAGTGTCAGTGAAGGACAGGGTTTAAAATGCTGCCGTTTACAAACTGCCATCTTGATGGGTGCTAATTACCATGGGGTGGAAGCACAGGGCGGGGTGTAAAGAGGTCTGCCACCTTCTATACTACGATGCTCACTTAGAGAGGGAATAAATGCCAAAACAACTGGCATTAATAGAGGCAGCTGTGGAGGATGCAGGGTAAGTGTGTGTATATATATATATACGTGTGTGTGTGTGTGTGGCTAAGTGTGCATGTGTGTGTGCAACCCAGCGTCCTCTTTGTTTTGTGTTTATTTGACCAGTTGAGCTTCACAATCTCAATAGGAAATGGGTGAGACCACCACAAACAGGTTGCCCCTTGTCTACACACATTGAGCTGAATGAGAGGCACCATGCTTCCTATTCCCTGATACACATCGATTGAGCAGTCACACAAACGCTCTGGGCAGTTTCCACCTGTCTTCCTTGCCTGAGATCTATAACAAGTAGACCACTGCACTTCTATGAGGAGAAAATTTCACATTAAAAGAGAATCTACAATACTAAGTTTATAAAATACAATACAGTTTATAAAACACAAAATACATGAAAAATATTGCCGTTATATCCAGCTGATATAATCAGGACAGGTAGCCAATAGTGTGAGACAGGCAGTACCTGGTGTGCAAACAGCTCAGCATGATGTCTAAGATCTTGCTCCATTTCCAGCTTCTGTGACATCTCTGAAAACTCTTCAGTAACAAGCTGGGACACTACTCTCACACATTCACATGAGCGAGAGAGAGAGAGAGAGAGAGAGAGAGAGAGAGAGAGAGTGAGAGAGAGAGAGAAAGTACATCAAAAAAGATTTTTTGTTTGTATTTTTTATTTTATTAACACAGTTGTATGTGAATGACACTAACCTCTTTTCATTTTGTTCACCGTTCGACTCTGTTTACTTAACTTCCTCAAAATGGCCTCCTTCTCTTCAACTTCCATTGCAAGCTGTTCACAGTGACAGAAATCATATATATCTAAACACACTGCACATCATTTCAGTTCCTCAAAGACACCTTCCTGTAGTAATAACTCAGTAGATGTAAAAGTACACAATTTTTACATTTTTTTCTCTTTTAATGCTATTTACCTGATTTCTCAGTTCTTCCTTTTCTTTCTTTAACACTTCTATCTGTTCACAGAGTTGCATTTTCTCCCCCAGAAGTTGATCGACAGATGACTGAAGCTCTGACAAGGGCAAAAAATGGATACATTATGTTGTACTGCTGACAATTTTACGCATAAATGTGTTGGAGTCATAAGAGCAAATGTTATTATTATTTGGTAAAAGATGCTGAAATATTTGTGTTTAACCATTCTGGAGAAGGCAGTGCTGTACATGGAAGATTACCTCTGATCTGGACGTGACTTTTGAGGGCTGGTTCTTCCTCTGTCTCAACAGAAGTGCTAAGATCAGAGCTACATTCATCTTCCAGGTCAAAGTTTAAGTCAGGCAGGTTTTCAGGCAGCTCAGGAATGAGGGGCAAAAGAGCCTGGCTTCTTCTCTTTAAAACCTTGTTTTCTTTTGTCACCTGTGAGCTCAAAGATTATATGCTGTGATGAGGGGAACAAGATGAACAGTTTTCAACAGTCCTGCCTACAGTCCTGCCTACAGTCCTGCCTACAGCCAGCCATTAAAGCACAGCTTTTGGGTTTAGGGTCAAGGGGTCAAGAGGTCAAGACCAGAATGGGATGCAACAAGCTTGCTGTTACTGATACAGTTGCACAGCAACTATGTGCAGGAAATACAATGCTGATCCAGAGATACTTCCTCTATGGTGCTTGTATATACTGTAACGTACAATATAGAAAAGCTGTACTCTCTGTAGGTGAAGCCGGATATATGTGGCGTCCTTTTTTGGCTCACCTTTAGAGCAAGGGCTTCAGCACTTTCTCTGCAAGAGCGTTCAATCTGGAACTGCACCTCCAGCATGTCTATCTCCTTCAGCAGCTGAGAGGATGCTATTGGAATCAGTACACAAACATGTACAGCACATACAAGGTACCCAAGACTGACAAAGCAACACTAAGTATAGCACTTCAAAACAACAGATTTGGTGGAGTCCATTCAGCCCACCTTCCTCCATTTTAGACAGTTTTTCATGCGCCTCATCCCTCTCTTTCTCCAGAATCTCACACTGCAAAACAGGTACAATACCACTAAACACCCAGCTGCTGATAACACATTAACATGTTGTAGTTTAGTAAACATTAGTAATCAACTTAGTTAATACTTAGTTTGTTAATACTATTAAATCCAAGTTCATAGTAATAACACGTTAAAGTACCTGAATGTCTTGTTCATCCTCTGAAGATAGGGTGCTCTCATCCTCAGAGTCTTGGGCGAGAGGTTAAAGGTTAAAGGTTAAGGTTAAGCTTGCAAGAAGAAAATCACAGCACTGTCATGTTGTTTCTCATATTTTTGTTTGATGTTTTGATATCAGTAATTAGACTTACTGTACTAAAATATGTATGCTAATGTCGTTACAAGAGTAAATACTACATTTTAACAGCTGGATGCTAAAAACAATACTCAAACATAAAACTAATTTTCTTTCAAAACAACACCAGAAAAAAATCTGGATAATACTAAAGGAGTAGCTAACTCAACTGTTGTATTCTAAATGATACTCAACATAAGTAACAGTCTTAGTTCGACATAACATTAAAATCACTGTGTATAAATCTGTAACCGCAATGAAAAATACCACAATAAGACTATTTATCAATGGTTTAAATGGTTATTATTAATTTCTAGGTAATAAACACCTGAAAGTCAGGTATAATACATTAATACAAAAAAACAGCTAGTTTTTTATTTTTCTGCCAAAAACAAAAGCCATCTATACTGTTAAATCTTGCTTAGCTTATTTCTCCTCCATCAGTCAGCACTGTACCAATCATCTTTATCACTTTACTACGTACCACCAGTAGGATGTTTTATTGGTCAGAAATGATATCTTAGGGTGTCTTATTGGTCAGAAATGGTATCTCAGGATATCCCATTGTTCAGAAATGGTATCTAAGGATGTCTTATTCGTCAGAAATGGTATCTAAGGATATCCTATTGTTCAGAAATGGTATCTAAGGATGTCTTTTTAGTCAGAAATGGTATCTAAGGATATCCTATTGTTCAGAAATGGTATCTAAGGATGTCTTATTAGTCAGAAATGGTATCTAAGGATATCCTATTGTTCATAAATGGTATCTAAGAATGTCTTATTAGTCAGAAATGGTATCTAAGGATGTCTTATTAGTCAGAAATGATCATTTGGCCTAAATTAACAAATGTACTTCTACACATTCTGCAGTTCACCAGGTCCCCATTGTCCTTTTAATGACCATTTACAAGCAAGTCCTGTAAATTGTTACTGGAGCTGTGATACTGGAGCTCCACAGGTCAGTGTTGCCTTTTATATTCATGTATTATAACTGCTTATTAAATATCTTTACAGTGTTAAATAAGCTTATCTTAAATAACCATTCATGACCCATTTATAAGAGTAATTTTGTTGTAATGTAGCATATGTTTATCACTGTAGCAATGGAATGTCAGGTAACACATTTTCTACCATTATAAATGCATATGCTAATTATGACAAAACAGTTTAAAATGATATGGGTATCTGAAGAGTTTCCAGTGGAACCTACTGCACACACAAGTCCTAATGTACATTTAGAAAAACAATTTGATGCATCTCACCTATTATTCTTAGATCTGGTACTGGGCTCCACATCTTTGTAACAATCCAAAACAACTTTGAGAATGACTATCAAAGTCTGTTCTGTTCACAGACACACACAGTAAAAATATAAATGGAAACAAGAACTGAAACTAATATGGCACTTCCCAAATGTGAACAGCCTACATGCTTTTGTAAACTGATTCACTGAAAAGAAGTTAAGTGTGATAGGACACACACTGGGGAAAGAGGCTTATAACAGGTTTAGTACAACAGATCTATTATATTTATCCATTTACACTATGTATGTGTGGGTTCAAGTACTATCCTTTACAAAGAGACTTTAACAACCTGAAGTTTAATATACAGTTGTGTCCATCAGTAGGTGGAGCTGTGTAAAAACTAGCTTGAATTTGTAAACAGTTAATGCAAAATTTTGTTAACACTAGAAACACCATGCTTATTAACCCCTTGAAATAAAGCGTAAAGTCTACAACTTCAATCATATCTTGATAGTTTCTTTTACAGTTAGAATATGCTCAAGCAAATGTATGCTAAAGTATATCTAAAGCATATTTCCATAGGTGGGGTTAAACTTCTACTCCATTATGCAATGAACACATCAGCATGGGTGGTTTGTGTCCTACCTGATGCCTTTGTCTGGTGCTTAGGAATATGCTCTTGAGCCAAGGATTACAGGCTTTAAAAGTACTGTGACAACCTTCTCACTGTCTGCAAATATGAAAGGCAAACTTTTCATACAATTCTTGTAATTGAATACATTTCTTTTCAGTTTCTGTCTCCCATAGTTACTCTATTACTCCAATTGGGCCTTGACATGAGAGGGCTACTGATTTTATAAAACTGTGATTGGTATTGTTGAGACAAACCAGAACACACCTTTTATAAGTGCTTATTACAGCTTTTCATTAACCTCTTCAAACAAAGGTAGAATTCAAACCCCTTGCCTGAACTACTCAGCTTCCTCATCCACAAAGGCCTTGAGTAACCCTAGGATGTATTCAAACCTTTAGTTCATGTATAACCAATGTGATTTCTATGAATATTCTGTAAAATAATATAATAACAAACTTTTGATTTAAAAAGCACATGCACATTCATGTATTCATTTGCAAGTTGTGGCTGTTTTTTCCCCTTTCACTTCAATTGCTAGTATTTAGACTATTTCTTCAATGAAATGGAAGCCAATTCATGATTTGAATGCCACAATTCTAAAATAAATTAACAATACACTGTATTTTAGCATAATAAGAGTTACTATACCTGGTACATACACAAAATGAGAGTGGCAAAAACAGAATGAGATCTGTCTCCTTCTCACACAAAAGGCCCTATGAAAGTCTAAAAGTCTAATTGCAACACTCCCCAACCAAGGAAACTGCTGTACATGGCAAAACACCTCCATCAACTACACAACTAAAGAATATCTTCCTTAAAATACTTTTGTGCATCTCTGTTTTGCTTGACAGAAGATGTACTTTGATCAACTCTGAAAGTCCTACCTATCCTCAGAACTGTGTGCTTAGTGTTTTCTCTCCTGGACAATCCACTGCTTGGTTAAGGTAGGCTCAGAGTTTAATTACTTTTCCTTTTATTCAAGTCTTCTTGTCTGTACCTACTACTGGACTAATAAATCAAGACACTTCTAGCTTTAGATTTACCTCTTGGACTTTGAAGGCTTTTTGTCTGGACCTAGTTCCTTGTAAGCTGTTATCTGTAATTACTCACTGCAAGTGTGGTTTTAAATTGGATCCAGGTGTGAGTTTGGGCCAAAGGCTTCCTGGAGTGATAAATTAGAGTCACATGCCTGTAACAGTTTCTTTCTGCCACAGTTCATCACCTACACCTCTCAAACTCATCTAAGTTTCTTTTTTCTACATTTTATCTTTACCTTCAGAAAACATACAGCATCTTTCCAGTTTGGAATGTGTTCCTCAGTTCCTGTCTGCCTATTCCACAGATCTCACAGGCCTCATCTACCCGGAGTGCTCACCACAGTCACAGACCATGGTTGCAGTAACCTCGTCTACCTCCAAAGCTCATCACAGTCATAGACCATGGTTGCAGGTGGGCTCTGGATTTACCCGTCTGCAGTCAGGAAGGCTGACTTCATCTTAGCATCACTCCACTCATGCACTTCCTCATTCTGGCAGAGAACCAGCTCATCCCTGTAACCTAAGTGATTCTAGCTGCCCTGATCTCTGCCTTGATATCTACCCATTCTCCATGGTGCCTTGATATCTACCCATTCTCCATGGTCTCTGGCAGGGCTGGTGTCACAGGTTTGCTGTTGTTTCCAGAGTGGTGTTTCACCCCACTTTCCTTCTCTGCTCTTTCTATTTCTTCGATTCAGCTTCATGCAATTAATATTTTCATGATGTTAATAGTCTCCCCACTAAACTTCACATAATCGTTTAAAACGCTCCATGTTCAGTAAGTAACTTCATCACTGAGCTTTACACTCTCTTAAGTCAATTCCCCATCAATGGAATCCCACTCATTCTCCTTGGTGACTTCTGCCATCTGTCAGACAAACTGTAGTATCCAACCTCCTTCTGCTGTGACTTCGGCCCTTGACCAGTCTACTCTGACTCAAAGAGCAGGCAATGTTCTCCACCTGACATTCAGGTGGCCCACCCCAGCACTAGACTTTGCTGTCGCCCCCTCCACCTCTCAGATCATCACTTTCTATCCTTGTCTCTCTCCTTACTCTCCCTATTCACACCTCCCCACTTGTTCGTCCTCCTTCAACCCGTGCTCCATCACTTCATCTTTCCTTGCGTCCACTATCTTGTCTAGCCTTCTTCACCCTGACTCTTATTCTTCTCGTTCCCCAGATACAGCTACTAATACTATCCTCTCTACGCTCTCCTCATCAATTAACCTTCTGTGCCGTGTCTCCTCCAGACCTGCCTGGCCCGTGCCTGACAGGTATACTGCACCACAACTGGACAGAACTAAGAACTGCAGAGAGATGATGGACGAAATTTCATTCACATTCAGAGCTCCACTCATGCCAATCTCTTCTTTCCAAGTTCATACCTCCTACTGAAAGTAATACCTGCAAAATCATCCGACTACAAAGGAAAAACAGAATCATCAGCATATCTGATCCATGCAAGCTCTTAAATAATTTCCCCCATTTCTCTCCTTTCTTACCTCAGAGGATTTCATAACCTTCTTTATGGAGAAGGCTGTAAGAATCCATCACTCCTTTTTCTTTGTTCCCACTCCTTCCACCAGTATTCACTCCTTTACATGTAACTTTCTGGCTTGATTTTCTCTTCTTTCCAGGAATAAGTTCTTTCAGCTCCTGGTATCCAAGCAATGTGACTACCTGACCATTAGCTCCAATTCCTTATACTCTGTTCCAGTCAGTTTTGAGAGAATGTGTAGAACCCATTCATTGCTACCATCATAAACATCTCTTTATCCTTGGGACATGTGTGTATTGTGTTAATGACTGCCAAGGTGGTACCAATTCTAAAGAAGGCTCCTCTTGACCGCTTTGAAATATGCAATTATAGACTGGCATAACTCCTATATTTCTTCTCAGAGATCTTGAATGAACGGTCTATTAATCAATTGTCTCTCTTTCATACGCAAAACCAACCAACAACTCAACCAGTCCGGCTTCAAACCAGCACATTCCTCAGAAACTGCCCTCATAGAAGTGACTGAGAAGCCAAATTCTTCTGGATCTTTTGTCAGCCTTCGACACAGCAAATTACACGCTTTATGACCTTTTTTTCTTTGTCTTACTTTATTTGATTGCTATTTGATTATTTATTTTTTGTTGTTTGATTATTTATTATTAGATTATTTATTTGATTGCTACTCCTGTATGTCCTGTAGGTTGTTACACATGCAGAAACTATATTGGCTGGTTTTAACTGTAACCATTTGTGTAATCCAGTTTTAAGGAACATACTGGCTAAGACAAGGTAGTCTGCTCTCTTCCACTGTTGGTAATTTTGGCAGTGTGCTACTGCAGTTGGTAATGCAGGGATTTTTCTTCTTATGGTAGTGAGGATGGTGTCTACTGTAGTGGGGCTATTTGTCATATTTTATGGCTTTCTATATATGTGCATGCACTGAGTGAAGTAGTAGAGAACTTGATTGAAGGTGATGGTTTTCTATATATGTGCATGCACTGAGTGAAGTAGTACACCAGTAGGTAACACCAGGGGTAACATCAGTAGGTAACACCAGTAGGTAATAGCAGTAGGTAATACCAGAGATAACACCAGTAGGTAATCCCTGTAGGTAACACCAGTAGGTAACACCAGGGGTAACATCAGTAGGTAACACCAGTAGGTAATAGCAGTAGGTAATACCAGAGGTAACACCAGTAGGTAATCCCTGTAGGTAACACCAGTAGGTAACACCAGTAGGTAACACCAGGGGTAACATCAGTAGGTAAAACCAGTAGGTAATATCAGTAGGTAATAACAGAGGTAACACCAGTAGGTAATCCCTGTAGGTAACACCAGTAGGCAACACCAGGGGTAACATCAGTAGGTAATCCCTGTAGGTAACACCAGGGGTAACATCAATAGGTAACACCAGTAGGTAATATCAGTAGGTAATACCAGAGGTAACACCAGTAGGTAATCCCTGTAGGTAACACCAGTAGTCATCGCTCATTTTCATTCATGCATAAGGAACTTTTTCACATTCAAGAACATGAATATGCACATTGCAAAACTTCCCATATTCTTTCAGTTCAGTTTTGTACATGGTGCATGGAACACTTAATCAAAAAAATACATTCTCTGTGTATTCTGAACACTTTAAAGCTTCCTGGTTGTTGAGGGCATGGATCTGTGTAGCACTGCTCAAAGACGTCGTCTCTCTCAACAAGATCTTTGTCTTTGCCCATTCTTTCCAATTTTGAGTGTGGGCTCGTCTAGTTTAAAGGCTGTTACTCCAGGCAGACGATGAGAAGTTTGACTGACTGCATAACTCTCCTCAGAAGACAAACAGCAAAGTACAAATGCAGAGTACAAATGATCTGTTTTTTCCTCAGAACGATCTTTTCACTGAGTGCATATCACCTGATGTGCAATGTATGTTATAAAGGTTATGTAAGTGTGGATCATTAAGGTCTACAGTAGATGGAAATGAATTACATGGGACTCTATCAGCAACATGGTCAAATATAGAACAAAATGCAGGTGAGGCTTTCCTTCTACATTTATATTGACTTCCTTGCAACTGGTGTGAACAGTACCCCTGTAAAGAATCTGCACTTACTCCACCCAGAGTCAGATGTGCTCTCTATCTTAGACTTGCTTTGTCTTTCAATATACCATTTTTAATATAATTCCATGTTATCAAATGTTGCAAAAGAGAATATTTGAAAATATATTACAAATTGAACAGGGGTTAAAAGGAGAAAAATAACCACACTATGTATATTAATGAATTTCCGTAATATCCTTTCTCTGTCATGTGCCAGTAACCAAATTAGCTGTCACAGTCTAATAGGGGCATTTGAATTGCACTACACTCTCCAAGACCCTCTGTGTTAAACAGTGAAGAATACGATGACTGAATAGTTGTATTCCCAGCTATAT
>JAOYMR010000016.1:9051918-9064095 GCA_025802075.1 Tenebrosternarchus preto | reverse complement strand
TCATACTAAATATTTTCGTCTGCTGGGTGGGTTTAATAGCATCAATAGTCAAAGAATTCATATGAATTATTTTAAATTGTTTCAACGTGGAATACATGTTGCAAAGAGGAGGTCTGAAAAGTAATTTTATTGTAATAAGCAAAACGAAGTTACAAAATATTCCTACTTTTTCATTTCTTGACGTCTAGTCGATTATACCGGCAAATAGTGTCAGCGCTCTTACGGTGCAGCTGTAAACCTGACTATGAATTTAAACATGTAAACAGAACCATAAAATGTGATCATTTGACGATGAGAAGATGAATACGGTATCGGTATCTCTGTCCTGTTATGCATATCGTATAAAATATAGCCTCCTGAAATATGGGACGTATTATACGAAATACTATGTACTGGTGCTGTCTCTTCCATCATCAAAACTGTCAGAAAATTGGTTTGCAATTCATTCAATTGTATTAACGAGATATTTTGATTATTTGCTTTTGTGAATACCCCGTTCTGCGCAATTACGTAAATGCCAGATCTGAGGGAGACGTGTAAACAGAAAATTACACGTGCTCACAGGATGTGAACCAAAAGGGAACTGTGCCATTGTAATAATAACAGTTATTTAGCCGTCTAATAATTTAACATTAACTAAACAGCAATTAAATTAATAAACCATTTTAAAATGTACGGTAGCCTATCCATACTGAAGATCCTAGACGATAGCTCCACCTCTCGTGATATCCGCCTGGCAACTACGATATAACCCCACATTTACAATAACTAACATCAAAATCTTTTTCTGATTTTTTATGTGTTGAATGAAGGTGGTTTTTAATTACTCTTTTCGATTAATCTTAAATACTTAAATGCTGACAGATATCGTATCGTTCTGACCTTTTGATGACCCAGGTTCTCACGAGGTACCAAGCGCATTCAGTTGTAAGCTTTAAAAACAAACAGTGGCACGGGGGGATAGCGGGTGCAGCTCGACCAAAACCTGTCAGATGGTCAGCGCCACATCCGGTCGACCTCGAGCTGCGTGCTCGTAAATTCATTTCCGCCATTAGCAGGCTTAAATCGCCCAATGCGCACTTGTACCTTTAAACCGAATTTTGTTACCTTCAGTTAACCACTTGAACTCCACAAGTGTTAATGAAAATAAATGTTAAAACATTTCTACATTAGCAGAATTTAGGTAAACAACAATTAAATTAATTGTGCAACATTTTAGCGGTGTCACTCTAGTCTAAAGCCAATTCGTGATTCGTGTTACTTTTGTGTATTTATTTCATATTATTTCATATTCGTATTATTTTTAATGGACTTTATGGACATTAACAATTTTATGAATTAACCATTTTGCTTAGTATTTTGATTAATAGTAGATTATACTTCCTGTGAAATCATAGTCAGCTGCATAGCGGGATGCCAACAATAACATGTTATGGCAGCAGGATAAGTCCAATGTAGTTTACGATCTAGAGATTGTGAGGACGTTGACACGTTATACCAGTAGGCAAATAACAAATAAATGTTATTCCAGACTGGAACCTGAACACAGCTCTGTATTCTACGTGCACATGCGCTTTTCATATACTGATAAACGCAGAAACATATCACAGATGTACGTTTTTGATCTTATTAGACTTAATGAGAGAATTTACCAACAATAATCTAGTCAACCTGCTTTATAAGCAGCCTGCTGTGGCTTTAAAGTACCACAGTTCATTTCTCCTTTAGTGTCAATTTTGTTTTTCGTATTTCTTGTTTAACTTAATTTTCAAGGCCTGTGATATTTTGGTATTCATATCTATGCATAGGAAAATCAGTTTAAAACTGACCAGTTTAATCCCCAGACCAATAATTCATTAATTAACAATGAAAATACAAAAACATTTTGGTAAATTATTTCATTATTATTAAATAGCTAAAATACATGTTTGACGACAACAACAACAACAATAATAATAATTAAAAAAAAATTTTTTTTTGCCTTATTATAGCTCCCGTTTTTACTGTTATTCGTTACGGTTCACTCGGACCCCCCCCCACCCCCCCGCACACGTGCGCTTACACAAGGCCATACACTCACGTAGACAAGGACCATGTTTGTTTGCTAGCAAAGTGTTTTATGGTTGAAAAACTTTCCTGATATGCTGACGGTAAAGGATTCAAGAATTAAATTCCTTTGGCAACCTATGTCCTCACGTGTTTATAACAGACCGTACTGTTTTCCAAGTGTTATGTTTTATATTTTGTGAAACTCTTAATGTATATGTCTACTGGATATATTTAAACGAAGCTACTGTATATTTTCTCATATATTTCAGGTTGCTGATGACAAAAGATGCCAACAGATATGTAGTCCATCCATCAGCTCGAATTTAACCGTTGCAGACTAACAATGGAACAATCTCCCAAACGTTATATTACATATTATTATTATTATTATTATTATTACTACTACTACTACTACTACTACCACCATCACACTCGTAGGCCTATTTAAATAAACCTCCTTACGTGTTCATCATTCGTGTGACTAAAAATACTTTGATTATTTACCTCTAACTAAAATTCTTCGGCAGTAGTCCGGATCCACTCCTAAAAGTTTATCGGGTCCGTCCTCATTTGAGGAAGTTGGTGTGGACGCAGATGTCCCTGGGGTGTCTGTTGAACTCTGTATAGGCGACCGGCTCCCCAATTCCGCCCGACTTTTTGAGTCTCGCCCCCTTTCACGACACAATGAATTGGGTCCACAGTGGTTTCTGTCCTCGGCGATTCCATCGCCCATACTCGTGGCTTGATCAAACATGTAACAAGTAGAGTTGTTGATTTTGTTTACCTTTTCCCTTATCCGTTATTTTTGTTTAGACCTTTACTCTGTTCTTTTATTTCGTCTTAATGGGGAAACCGTCCCCAAAAAACATCCAAAATCAGAATCCAGGCACCGAAAGCAATGACTGGGTAGAGTTGCTTTCCGAGTGTCTGGGCATGTTCCGCTGTAGTGCCTCCTCAAAGTTATGAAAGGCAGCAAGGGTGTAGGTGAATGTGGGCTTATGGACAAGCCAGTAGATCCTCCTCAGCTACAAACCAACGTTCAACCAAAAATGCAAAGCCTATTTGAAATAGGCAGTGAGTTTCCAGATCTGTGACCAGGCCACTGGGCGGTGTTTCACAGTTTAACCACCTTTAAGTCAAGTGAAAAACGACGTGAAAACAGAGGCGGTAGTTCCCAAGAACAAACAAGTATCCCCTTTTAGTATTGCGTCCGCGCTTCAGCGAATTTCGCCTTTTACGGTACAGTTCTCCCAGCGGCGATGCGCTGACGCTATACTCTCGGCTTGCATCAACACAGGATCTTCCTTTTGAGAAGAGGGAGGTGCGGCAATGATGAAGACATTTTTTTCTACATTTAAGCAGGAATATGTCAGCAAGGTGAAACCGTTAAAAAATGAATATATAATTTAAAATAGCCTAAGTTGTTATTTCTGTTATTGACATTTGTCTGTACAACGACCATATGAATATAATCCTGGTGGCAGGATACATTTTTAAATTGACAGTCAGCGCATACGTAACTTCCTGTCTATGAGAGCTAGTCATTGATTGGTAAACAAAGTCTAGTAAAGAGCACGTTTCGAAGGAGGAGTAAATGTGGAAGACGATTACCAGTGTCAGGACGCGGGGAAACCTAAATTAAACACTTGACCATACCTTTTTAAATGTGCATTACATGGTTCATGAATTAAAAAACAGCCAGTTAGTGAAATAGTGCTATGTTATTCCATATCAAACAAGTTTTTTCGACGTTGGTCAAAGTTTACACTATTAAATAGCCTGTATTTTTTATGCTGCATAGCCAACACAGATCCAAACTACGTCTAAATACCCTGCCTGTGTATCAGAGAGTATTAGTTGTTTTAGGACATTTTAGTCGGACCAGGCAGCGGACATTTTACACGGATTTATGCGTTTGGGTAGAAGCCTGTACATTTACCGCAACCTGGCCTTCCTAATTGGTTGGACCGAACTTTTTATGGCTAAATGGGCTTGTTGGAAAACGATCTCAAACTTTTGTGCCGGTACAGATTAATTTGCCTTGACTGGACATATAGTCTGAACTGTTTTATTTTACACCTGCAAAAGAGGATACCTTAATAAATGTAAGTATCCTATATCTAAACAACAACTGTAACATTTTACACACGAGTTTTAATATTCTTTCATGGTATACTTCAACAAATTTACACCGTTAACATTTTTAAACATCATGTAAAAGCAGACTAGCTTCATGCTGTCAGTCAATTCATAAAAGTCACAGAAATATCGTTTAATAGTCCAAAGCGTAAAGCAGTACAGCTCTTGTTAAATTGTGGTATTTTTGTTACAATGCATTGATTATTGTGCAGAATGTGACAATTTAATCCATACAACCAGACATCACAATATTCCCAGTATCAACTGATCTATACGGCAACCGCACGCACGACTGAAAGTTGCCACAATTCACAATCACAAAATTAGAAACCCTTTATCTAACATCGCAGTCCCATTATGACGAATGCAATTACGTAATTACAGTTTTGCCACTTTTAGCAGTGTTTATCTTAGAGCGCCGAAATTACTCATTATTCAATTCAGCTGCTCCACACAGATTAAACTGTGAACGTAATGAATGGATCTGTCAGTCAGAGTACTTCCACCAAACCGAAAACACAGTCAAGAGAGGTCTAATTGCTTCAACTGCTCTGTGGCTCCCACTACCACAGTCTGCCTGTCTGTCTCGCGCTCGATGTGTGTGTGTGTGTGTGTGTGTGTGAGACATACACGAACATGTATAAACTGCCATCTACCTCTTCATGTACAAATCGGTAACGTGGTCTAGAGTAACCATTTTCCTTCAACGTTTGGCTTCTACATAAATATAAATTCATGCGGTTAAATCTCTTAGCATAATTTTACAGCGCCGTCACACCTCTCAAGTTAGATGTTGACCTTTTGAAGTGTGCCGTGGCCAATAAAAGGCCAATGGCTTTACATGTAAAAAGAAATATGATTTAAATATTACATCTATTTAATCTTGCATGTGTAACAGCTGTCAGAATCATTAAACCAACCTCTCCAGTACTGGACCCTAGTGAGTCCTCCGGGTTCGGGTTCGCTGTTTGATACTACTACGAATGTGCCTGTTAGTTGCTTACTGTGTACGCGAGTGCTGCTGTGCAGGGATGGCGAATATCCCCACAGTGCCAGGCTCACGGGCTATAATTCTATATTTCATAAGATATTAACATTAAAAGTCGACCTCTCACCCCTCCCGCTTTCACTCTCACTCACTCAATTTACAGAATTCAGTTTATCTAAAAGCCGCAGACATACTTCATAACTTTTATACAACTTTTAACCACATTCATTTAAAATGAATGATGCTGTGTTTATCGCGTGAGTTCAGTAGGTTGTAAAAAAGTTTTCATCCACTTTAAATGTTTGTTTGAATTTGTAATCTCAAGAAAAGAAGATTTTCCACCTTCCACTCTACAATTATCAACTTAAAAATAAAATATTGATGAGCAAAATAGAAATAAAAAGAAATACATAAATAGCCAGTATCGTTGCGTGGCTATTCAGCATCTAGAAATAGAATGAAGCAGCGTCCATATGGCGAACTGTAAAATATAAGTTTGAACGATAACATATAAATGTGGTTAAAACGTCCTAGGTGCGCATTTCAGCGGGAATACTAAAAGTTGATTTTAGTTGATTTTAAAGACCTTTCCAAAGACCTTTGTAAAAACTGTGAGCACATAATGATAGGAACAGCATTAACGGCAGGATTTAACACGACGCAATCCACTGAACACTATTTTAACCATCATTAAAATGACATAAAATCGATGAAAATATACACGATGCAACAAATCGTTTCTCTAACTGGGGAGACTCCGAGGAGGTGAAAGGCCAGTTTGGAAGAGTCTAAATACTTTAATCAAAACACAGTTTACCTGCATCAACCAAGATGCGCACGTGTAGTGCGTGGAAGACCGAATATTTAAGTTACGTCAGCAGAATTAAAATTTAACGGGCGTAAAATATCAAATAGGCTTCAGCGAAGCGAGGAAAAGTACATTTCAGGGGCCACCTGTAGGCCCTAAGTAAGAAAACTCAGGACAAAGATTTGCCTTTCAGCGTCAGAGTGACGAAAAGCGCACAACCAAGATTGGAGTGAAAATGTTACTCCGCACTTAGCGACCAAAGCACTCGATGCAGGTTTATCGCTTTTGTTAAAGAAAATATAATATTCTGTCGTCAAATCAATGAAATATATTTCATTGCAGTTTCACTGCAGGTGTAGGACTCGATAAGAGAAACATCTGAACAACACAAGTCGCAATAACAGTAACTGCTCACTACAGTAAACATTAAGATACTGTATATTGTCACGTTACATAAATACTTGTAGCTATCGTGCAAGAGACAGTAAATATATCACCACTCAATGTGACAAATGTAGTCTGATTTACGGTTTTATTTTACATGTGATTGTTTTTTACACTGGTGATTTGTAAATGGTCGGGCAAATGTGGCCAGGAAATTAAAATATATGTGCTGTAAATGCTGTCACAACTTGCTTTTGTACTTCTTACATCGACTCTCAAATGAACGACGTTAGTACCTTTGCAGGCGACAAGGCCATTTATGGCTTTTCACGGAAGGCCGTCAGAGCTCTTCGAAATGCAGACGACACAAGCTATTAAAAGCGCAACAAACACAAGATATTTAAGAAGTCATCTTTTCAGGCAAAATAAATGTCTTATATTTAATCACTTCAGTATCAAACGTGCTTATAACAGTCCAATTATGAAAATAGTTCACCGACCTCGTGTGGAAATGCATCCCGCACCAGAGGATGCTAATATGCTCGTCACACCCAATGCAGGCTTTTGAATGGGAAACATTTTTTAATTTATCGCCTATTTGCTGCGTTTCTGATTCTCGCACCTGGACGTACTGGCTGAATTTCGTAATTGGTCCAACACTGCAAAATCACACACGGATCAACGGACCCCTGCGGACTGAATTTGCTGTTAGCAGCCCTTTGCGTTCAGTCCACACTTTCTGAGCAGATTTTAAAATAATATTCTGTACGACAGATTTAATACAGCGATTTAAGTAAGAAAATTGTCTAACACGGAGACGAAATGTACTGAACTTTTGAAATGTATTGAACTTCTGAAAAAAGCGTATACACCTTTTCAATTACATTATAATTGCTCTGTACTTCTGAAATAGTACGAATATAATGAAATACAGTGCAGTGCTAAAAACGCGTAAGAGCTTCTCAGTACCAATTATTGTACTGCTGTGTATTGATATGAAGTTGCTCGTGGACGTTTATAAAATTCTTTCAGTAAAGATCGTAGTGCGACGCGTGCTAAACATGGAAAACGGCAATACAATGAATTACGTTAATACAGAAGTACATTTTAAAAACAGATTTGCCTTTGCAGTGAGGTTAGAATGCCGTATGTTTTTTTTTTTTACTTTTAGTTCCTGCGCAACTATAAAAGCTGTACGGTGTTGATATTTATATCAATTCAGAAGTGGAACATTTTTATACACCATTCTGAAATAGTTCAATACTGTTAATTAAATGACAAACACGGGCTACAGATGACCTACTCTTATGTAGCCGAGTTTAATATCAAGTTAAGTCTGTTGCTTTATTAAGATAACTGATGGATAGGGTAATGCTTTGCTGCGGATGCTGATTGTAATAGTTATTGCATTCACCAATGTCAACAGATCCGTGGACTCAGAGACAATATAATCAGTTGTTATGTACTGTGGTGTTATTTTTTGTCAAGTTTTTAATGTTTTGTCATTTCAATTAATAGATAAGAGTTGTGTGCACGATATAAGCTCACGAAAGTATACAACTTAATTGTAAAATGAGAGTCACCGTCATCTAAACTCATAGACCCAGAAACCAAACAACTGAGAGGTGGACAAAGAAACCTGACTCGCTAAAAAAATGTAAGAGGTGATGTTGTTGTTTTTTACATCTCCGCCATCTCCAGACCACATACAAATTATAAACGGGTGTGATTTTTTTTAAAGACCTGAGCGCAGGCTTCAGTTTGGCCCGAACAATGGGACCTGCGCGGGGACACGGCGGAGACATGACGGGTCATCACCCGGACGGGGTGAGTGAATACCACAGACTGGAGAAAATCTGGGTTAGAAAGAGAGAACTAGAGATGGATGTAGGGACAACAGAGAAAAAGAGAGAAAGAAAGAGAGAGAAAGAAAGCGAGAGAGGGAGGGAGAGAGAGAGAGAGAGACTCCTCAATCGGAAGGCAGAAGCTTGATGGGGAAGATGTAATTCTCATAAAAATGGTTTGATTATAGCATATCGGGTTTATACACTCTACAATTGCATTTTAATTGATAACACATAAATTCACTGATTTACATGTATTTGCAACTCTAGTAAAAATTAATTACACTTACCTTGCTCTGTGCCTTTGAATGAACATTTTGGGAACCAGAAAACTTACTGCTTTTCACCATATTCATAAGATTGTACATACTGAAAACAAAGACTTTTAAATATTGCCTCCTCACCACCAGATGATGTGTCATTGTTTCATTTTTGAGCAGCAGCCTCTTTCTCTGCATCATTTAACTGCCAGAAGGTTCTGGGTTTTGCCTTCAGAAGACATGGTGGTCATGGTCTCACCCTTCAACTCTCCCAATTTCACAGGAAGGACGGGGGTCAAAATCCTAGTTTTACCAACACTTGCATGAAATGACCATTTCCTCTGTGTAATTTTTTGTTTATTTATTCATTCACACCAAATATTAGCAGCTTGTTTTTAAATCACACTGGATATGTTCTTATAATTACAACGACCAATATCTCTTTATGCATCGATAGACTTTCCACAACCAAAGTCTGCCTTTCCTGAAATGGAAGTCATTTGAATGTGCAGTGTGTTTTGTCTGCTGTCTGTGCTCTTATGTTTTCAGATTCAGCAGCTGTCCTCTAGTTGAACTCTTGAACAGCTGAAAAAAACTGCCTGGCATATGGCCTACTGCCCCCTACAGACCATAAAAAGACCATTTAAATAATGAACAATGTACAGTCAATAGTCATCTTTATTTGATTTAGGCCAGTAGACAACACTCAGTAGCATGCAAACATGAATTCACAACACACTAAGCAGAAAGTGTGCGTCAGGTGACTCAAACCCCTTCACACCACTGCTGTTGATTTTTCAACAAGATTAACAGATTAAGGCCTAATTTAACCCGTGAAGGCCTCACTTCTGATTAACCCGTGAAGGCCTCACTTCCGATTCAATACAAACGTTACAACTTTGGTCCTGTTCAAACATCAGACTCAGCTGGTGTGTTTGAACAGGGACATTGCCAGGTATTGGTGGATCTCAGCTTTCCAGGGTCAAATTCATCTACTTCTGCTTTAAAGTGTCTTGTTTTAAAAAAAAAAAAAAAAAAAAACCTCGCACAAGTGACTTGGTTTCACAGTAAAGAACCTCAGCAATCTTTAAAACGGAGACGTCCGTTTTACAAAAATATGTTTTATGTTACCAGACATCAGTAAGGCTTCAGACACATGAACTGGCAACAGATGTGACTGCTGGATAGGGCAAAACTTAGGCACTTGGGCTCTCAAATGAACATAAACCACAAACTTAAAACACAAACCTTAATGCATTCATTACAGAATGAGCACAGCCCTTGATGATGTAAAAGCAGGAACACATTTGTATTATTTTTTTATGTTTCTACAACATTTTATCACTACACTTATTCAATATAAAAGAATCAAAGAGGCCCTTGTAGGATAACTGACCTTCCTGTGACACTGGAAGCAGTTTTCCCCATTATGAATTCCAATGTATTTGGCTCAAATAATTAAATCACACAAACACTATAGGTTAAAACTGAAAGAGCTGCTTAAAAACAACAAATATGCTCCCATGTTTTGAGCTACTATATCAAGCAATGCTAATTTATAGATGCATTTGTCTACAACGCTCCTACAGCCAACTTCTGTATAAACAGACAAATATGTGGTCAGTAGTGACATCTAATGGAACAATGGCGATGTTTCATAGCTCACAGCACATTCATGCGCCCTCTGGTGGTGATGAAGAAAAAATAACGAGTATAAAGCGTCCAGCAGAGATCGAAATCACAGTAACAAGCATAACAGCAAAACTACAGCACATTTGTTCTTTGTTTTCTGAAAAGAACTTTTAACCATATAAAAATGTAAAAAGAGGACAAGATATGATTATTGCCTTATACTTGGACACAGAAAAAAAAGTTGAACCATCTGCATTTCATAGTCAGTGAGACAAAAATTGCCAAATGTCATACAGGGTTTCATACTTCTCTGCTGGTTTACAGTTGAACAGAAAGCAGTGTGAGACAAAGCACTCTTGACTGATTGGGTTTTAGATTGGGAGGCAATTCCAGTAAATTTTCTCTGCCGTCTTGTCTCCTATTAGATACACTGAACTGATTAGAAATGCTTTTGAGGTTCAGGGCACACAATTAGTCAAATCCTTGCCAATCGCTTTGCTCCGAGTCGTACTCAAGCTCAGCTCCAATGCACCGCACGCCTTCTAATAACATTGGAGTCCCATGGTGTCGATCTGAGAACGAAAGAATACGAGTACAAGAGAGAAAGAGAGGGAGAGCGAGGGAGAGAGACAGAAAAACATTTAATAAAATCTCTGTCCATGTTATTAACTTGAATGAAGTACCTCACTATCACATATTTGTATATATAATCTGCACATTATTATCTCACATAGTAATGGAACCTGAATAAAAGAATACAAATGTATTTCCAAGGTCGGGCAGAGAGGGTGTGCCAGGTGAAACCTGTAGGAGCTATAAGAGGAAAGTGCATTTTCCAAGAACAGCTAAACAATGTACTGTTCATACAAATCCAGAGATGTTTGGCACCATCATAAACAAAACACCTAAATACACACACGATTACTTAATATTAAAAACAGCTACTGATTCAATATTTCCCTACACCTCACACAATCTGACCAGCAGAGGGAAGCAGATACCAACTACATTTGAAATTTGACTGCTTATTATTTCGTTTATTTATTTTGTTGTTGAATGAAATTATTTTCCTGCCTGTGTAAACTCAAGTGTTCAAAAAAACCTAACCACAAAACACTCATTCTGACATTGCTTTAACTTTAGTGACCTAAAATCTAAGAAAGACAGAGATAAAAAAAATTTGGATAATTATCATGGCAATTAATATTCTAATCCCAGTGATTTCTATGATTTCTATGATTTCATGGCCCAGGTATGTTTGTGAGGCTGGCTTTACTATTGTAAACTCACCCATAACACGGGCATGAACTTTGACCTTTATGCTGGCGTCCTCTTTACTCTCACTGAGTATGAGCATTTCCTCACACAGCACCCCCTCCTGGTGAGCCATGTACTCACACGTCACCTTCAGTCCTAGAGACACACCGGACGTGGCAAACAAATGAGCATGAATATACATCACATGAGTGGGAATAACAGCAGTAGCAGGAGGAGGAAGGGAGGGAGGAAGGGAGGGAGGGAGGAAGGGAGAGAGGGAGGAAGGGAGGAAGGGAGGGAGGAAGGGAGGGAGAGAGGGAGGAAGGAAGGGAGGGAGGGAGGAAGGGAGGAAGGGAGAGAGCGAAATAAATTTTTGAAAACCTCCTCTATATTCCATTTTCCACAGAATAGCCCCTGGATTTGTCTGCAGTATATCACACTTTGTTACAGGGGAATGTCATCATATATAAAATTCCATAAACAAAAGTTTCTCACCTTCACTTGCATCACAATGAGTAATTAATATTACAAAGTGTTGCTGTCCCCAGAGCTCCCTCTCTGAGACCAACAGCAGCCCTCAGTCGTGAACCCACCTCCACTCAGTCCAACCTGATCAGGACATGCCTTCACATTTGTTTAGATAATCTTCATGCTGGGTGCCTCCTCCAGTGAAATTGCCTAATGCTGCATACTTTCATTTGTTCAGATGTTTTGCACACTGAGAGAGGCTGGGGTGACGAGCACGCACACACACACACACACACACACACACACACACACACACACACACACACACACACACACACACACACACAC
>JAOYMR010000016.1:9028834-9043297 GCA_025802075.1 Tenebrosternarchus preto | reverse complement strand
TGCAGCAGACTTTGTGAGAATAAACCAGATTGATTTCACTCGTGTGGTTTGTTCTTCATTGTCTCGGAGCTCCTTCTATGCAAGTAACAGACTTCCACAGACAAGCAAAGCAGCTACAAGGTCGAACTTCCTAACAGTTACAGTAGTGTATGAACGCTTTGTATGTTACTGACCTGGGTCTCCAATGTCATGAGGTACAACATTATAGGTTTTGACAGGGGAGAAGTGTCCACTCATCAGATTGAGTCTTTCTGTGGGGTCTTGTTGTACCACACTGCCAGCTAGGACGAAGAGAGGGGTCAAATACGACAGCACAACTTCTAACAAACAATCAAACAAAGGTGGTACTTCAGCAGAACTCTCACAGTTCTGTCTGATCATGTGTAGCTTGTGAAAGCGGCTCCCCTACCGATGTCGTACTGCAGGCTTAGAGCAAGTTTGGGCCAGAGCATGATGAGAGCAAAAGATGCGTAGAAGTGGACATCGTATGTGTTGTACATCCGGTACTCCTGACCTGAGAACAGGTGAAGAACATGGGGTCTGTACTTCAACTCTCAGCACTGGTATAACCAGTAGAACCGTCACAACTGAAATGGCATTTGATTATTCCTTCTTTAAACAAAACAAAACAAAAAGAAGTAAACCAGCAAGAGACATAACTACTTTTGTGTGTGTGTGTGTGTGTGTATCTCTCTCTCATCCATTATATATATACACACAGTATTTTAACACAGTAGCCTACACCTTTGTAGTTTTGTTTAAATACATTTGTTACACAATTGCAAGAAAGGTAACAACAAAGATGTTTTAGCCTGAGGGAAAATTAACAATGAAATGCTACTTACATTCTTGACAGTCCCAACATGCTAGCTAACATCATCCAACATGCTAGCTAACATCATCCAACATGCTAGCTAACATCATCCAACATGCTAGCTAACATCATCCTATCAGGTTGTTAGCTCTTTAATGGTAGGCAAACTACATAGTTTTCACACAAAGTATATTGCAAGGTTCCACAATTTTGGCATCTACCGACCAAAACTGTACAGAAGGGAAATCCTTCTTTCTCACGTGGAGTTGTGGACTCCCTGTCACTGCTACCATACGGTTGTCTCTGAATTATTCGCTCACGTCAGCCTGACCCAATTCCATCTCCCTTCCATGAGAGTGACATCGTGTGAAACCCGTTCATCATGCAGCACGTTTAGTGCAGCTGACCACGTGAGAGGACCACGTGAGAAGACCACGTGAGAAGACCACGTGAGAACTCGCGAGGTTAGGGTTTCGCAATTCATTTTTATCATTGAATAATGTTTTTTGAACAAAAACATAATTAAATTACATAATTAAATACAGAACATTAATTAGACAAAATTAAAACTAATAGCTCAGGCAGCGACAGCACTGCCACCAGTCACGTTGTTCTTCCCTCACTCACCCTCTAAATAGGCAAAGCGGCCGTACTCCTTAACTACAGCGGGCTGGGCTGGCAGGCCACCATCTTTAGAGCGCTTTCCACCACTGACGTCAGAGTCCTCGGGAAGCTCCACCCACACCGTCCCACCATCCGCAACAAAGTATAACTCGTTAAACAACGCGGACTTATACCAAGATGGGAGTGAACTAAAACACAGACACACACAAGGAGCAGAGAGAAACGTGCTTAACGTGGTACGAAAGAAAAGGCGCCAGACAAAAATGTACTTTTATATGAGAGCAGTTTACACTGACAACAAATCAGTTCTTTAAAGCGCATCTTTTTAACTGAATGCTTTCTCTACCTGTTCTGCAAAATGGGCGTCTGCCATTCCACAATGCTCTTCTCCCACTCTGTGTAGTGTGTGAGAGCATAGTGAGAGAGAGAAGGGCCTGCGTCGCCTTGGGTACCGTAGTAACGGGTATATCGTCTGACAGGAGGAAAACACACGCGCACACACACACACCCACCCTGTTACTGTTCTGTGATCAATACCAAAAAACACACATCAACCCTCATTTCCATTTAGTAAAGAATGTGCGCTGGTATCAGTGAAATTAGCCAACAGGTTACACCTCATGTTACAAATGAGTAAATGAATGTGATGTCAGCAAAGGTGCCTGGCGAATCATGATAATTAAGGACAACAACATGACTGAAATATGTTGTTTATGTAAAGGAAACTTTATGATCCATGTTTTGTTCTCTTGTTAGAACATCTGCTGGTCAGGCTGATCCAATCCTGATCCTCATCTACACATCTTATCTGTGGAAGTCACGTCTTACATTTTCACACCCCATCTTTAAGACCAATCATCTACTTGTTGACTCAACAATAGATCAATAGAAATTTGGGAGCTAAGAGACCAAGACATTATTTTTTAATTGTAATAGCCATGATTATAACTCCACATTTTATTGTATCTTGATGTAAACCTGTACCACTTCACCTTTAACAGGTGTGTTTGTATGCTTGTGAAGTACCTGATGTGCTCTCTCTCTCCTGAGCCAAACGTTATTTTGGGCATGTCCCAGGCCAGGCTGAACTCCACGCTGTTGTGTGCGTGAGGAGGCACAGAGCAGCTCGTGGCCAGCGCTGCTGCCACACTCTCCCCTCTGCGTGTGGCCGGTCCGGAGCCGGAGGGCGAATCCAAACGCCCGTCACTTATGAGGTCATTCCACAGAGCGCTGCAGGTGCCCTCCGGGTTGAATGCAGTCTGGTGGCTGATCTCTCTATCGGACTAATACACAGACACACAAATGCAGTCTGGGGGCTGATCTCTCTATCGGAGTAATACACAGACACACAAATGCAGTCTGGGGGCTGATCTCTCTATCGGACTAATACACAGACACACAAATGCACACACAAACACATGCACAAACGCACGCACATGTACACAATCAATCAATACATACATGATGAGTACTGATTTAAGGAAGAGGTTGGCAAAGTGTTTATGCATTTCTTGAATATGAAATAAAGACTACAGGTGAGACAACATTCTTTTAGTTGCAGTTTTGCTGTGACACAGTTTTGCTGTACTTCTACAGAATGCTGGTATATTGCCAGTCAGCCTTTTAAATTCTCTAACTTGCACAAAGAAACTTGAGCACACACTAGTCTACATTACAGAGAAGCTAGTGTAACCAGAGATTACTTTCTCTTCAGATGACTTACACCATGTTCATAGTTAAATATCAAGGTATCCCTGTTATAGGGAGCTTCACCTGTTCTCGTGCTGCCATACACAGAGTGTACGGGTTCGCAGGCGTGCAGTGGTGGAGCAAAACCCCACTCACAGACTCCCCTTCTTTTTCCAAATGGAATGGTTCATTCCAGTGTCCCCCGCTCTTATCGTCCTTGTGGCCTGACCCATTGACCATGGTAAACATGATGGAGACGTCCAGTGCATAGTCATTCTTGTTCTCTATATGCCACACAAACACAGCAACAGGCAGACTGGAGTCCTGAGAGGCAGGGAGGGAGGGAGAGAGAGGGCCAGAGAGACAGAGAGAGGGAATTCACAATTAAAAATGTGCAGATTTAGAAGTGCCAGCAAAACCTGTTTGTTGAGCTGAATTTTTTAGCTCATGATCACTTCTCATTATACTAATAACAACTCTCTACCTTCCACTCTCAAGAACAAGTCTTTCAGGCAAACACTGCATTAAACACGGGCAAACCTGAACCACAGAAGCACAGGTGGAACATTTCTTTGTTTGATCCTTCGGTGGTTTAGTCACCTTGTAGTTATGAGGGATGACAGGGGACACCTGCCTGCAGGTGAGCGTGACGTTCTGGCCAGGCAGGTGGTAGACGGACCAGGCTCGGGGGTACAGCGCGTGGTAGAAGGCGTATTCCCCACAGAAGCCCCAGTTCCAGCCCTGGAGCGTGTGGGGCCGATCTGTGGAGAGCACCTGCTGGTACAGCGTCTGGTCCTCCCGACGCAGGCACACCGTAAACTGAAAGAGATGGATGGTGAGAGAAGGGATGGGAAGTGCATGAAGGTTCTTACACACTGACGCGAGCTGAGAAAGGGCTGGGCTTTTGGAGGTTTTTTGGTTAATGTCCTTATACGTTTAAGCAATCATATTATGTATTCAGTAGAAGCCTTATTTTGAAAGTTAAGAGTTAGACACACATTTTTAAATATGTCACACATCATTCAGGGACAAATGTTTGGAAGAATTCTATGATTCATCCTTAGTCTAATTTTTTTTTATTTTGTACAGATACAGTACAGATAAAGTAGATGATTTCTACCATAATCAAAGAGAATTCGTTTAAGAAATGGCACCTTCAGAACTGTGTTATTTATGCACTAAACACTATTTCCCACTTTACTGAACAATCACACAGTAATATGCTGTAACACTGAGCTTTGATGCGGTATGTATCACATGAATGATTCAGCAGGGTAGCCCTAGACCACCTGGAAACAGGAGACCTGCGGCAAAACAAACACCTTCCTAGTGTGGATTTAAAAACATTTATCTCAAAGTTCTCCTCTCAAAAACAAAATAAGTGTCTCGGGTACTCTCATGCACCTTAGTGTTTTGGCTAAACTGATCGTTTGATTGATGATGCTTTACCTGGTTAGCAATAACTGTTTTGTAGTGGTACATCCCGGGATTGAGTTGCCACCTGCAGAACTCCCCTTTCCATCCACGTGTAATAGTACCGCCCCCAATACCACCCAGAGGGACACCTGTAGGAACAGAGCTTTTCCTCACCATGGACCACAGACATTATGAAACGTCTTAGGCTGGATTTCAGGGCAAGTCTTACCACTTACCATAAATTTGTTTTAGAGGCAATGCACGAAACATGTCAATAAAGGGTGCTTTCTTTTCAACTTTCGTTTTCTTGTACCACCATTTTAAATACCTGTGCACACATGTGAAATGAGAGAGATTATATTAGAGATTATTTGATAAAAGCTACCATTTCAAAGAATCAAGCATATGGTTTATCTTATGCTAAAAGGTGCAAGCAGAGAGCATTGTATGAAGACAACACTATCTAAATGCATAAAATACGCGCACACACACACACACACACACACACACACACACACACACACACACACGCATACACCTTGTTTTTCCAATGTTTATTTTTGACAAATAATTCCAAGAGATGTAGCCTAAACATTTCTTGGTATTAACTCCCTGTTTTAAGAGTTCATCAAGCAAACAGCAGAAGGTAATTCCCACTAGGTGTTTTTTTAAAGACCATAAATTAAATAATAAACACCAGTGACTCCCAAATTTATTGGGGGGGGGGGGGTATCGTAGTAACCCAATGTGGGACCTTGTCCTGTCTTTTCTTTTTTTTGCCCTTGTCTTTCTGACAGGGGGGGCAGCCATGGGGCATCTGAGGGGTGAGTAATTAATCTTGTGTAACAAAACAGGCAGGCATGTGAATACTGGGTGAGAGGTATCAGGACACATATATGGCCATCACACTCTTGGCAGCTGTCTATAATCTCATACAGAACTTTCTATTGGTGACAGAGGCTGAAATATGAACTAGAAGCTCTGCTGTAAATCCATGGGTCTTTAGTCACAAGAGTTCAATCATTAACAACGAAACAGTGATATTTGTGATCAATTATTAACTATAACAGCTTTAAAGCACCACATCTGGCTTTTACAGAAAAAAAAAACAACACACCCAAACGGGTTTGAGATTTGCACTGAGCAAATGTCAAAAAGGTCTGTACAGTAAAGTATTAATTCATGCCTGGAACATCTCAGTTGTGTAACAGTAATGTTTCCCTTTGGTGTGGATCTGTAGCTTTATGATGACATCATCTGTATTATCCTAGACTTCATTCCAGATGTCTTGCATTTTGCAAGCACCTTCTCAAACAGCCTTCTCATTTTGTAATCAGATGGAGTGGAATTTGATTGGAAACTCTAAGTGATAAGAGTAAGCACCCCACTGTCTACATGTTCAGGTGACTGACTGGAAGGAACAGGCAGACTGGTCTCTAGGCGTGGTTAGAACACAAGGTCCTCAGTGGACCCATTCATTATACAGAAAGATTTTTCTTTAGGCTTTACACAATAGACTGGCAGGACCGCCCAGTTAGTTGTCTGTAAATGGCTTTTCTTTCAAGATTTATTGTAGCCTGTGCAGCTCCATGTTAACTTTATCTCAAGTGAGTTAGTCAAATGGAAAATGTCATGAGAAGATGGTGAAAATGGCTATTTCTGGCTATTGTATGAGCCAAACTATCTTGAAATGTAGTCATGGACACAGGATATTATTTGTTTGCTTGTTTACATGTTTTCGTCGTTAACTGGTGTGGGCGAGCAGTTCATTATGAAGGTTCTTCATGGAAGAATGTATGGTTCCACTGACACAAGTGGTACTACAAATAACAAAGGAGAAAACACAAACCACAGAGTGCCAAACCTATCTGAAATATCTACATGTTCAGTTCCTGAAGAGGTCTAATGACAGCCCACAAACAGACCAACAGGTACAACCTGAAACTTTTTATCCAAGAAACAAACTGCATGCACGAGGTTCTCATTCTAATCAATACCAGCTAAACTGGTCAGACAACATTAAGGGCAGTGGGGAAGCTTTTTGCAAAACTGCAACTTTCCTTTTAGATGAGCATTATCATGGTATAAAACCTCTCAACTGTAGCCCCCTGGGGAACTGCACTGGGTGCAGGAAGAGGAGGGTGGGCAACACCCAGGACTGAGCACCATCCATCATCGGGCATGGAGGCACAAAGTCTTTCGCACACACAATCACACCAAGACAATTTTTAGGGTAGCCAATTTTTACCTAACCTCCATGTAACCTCCAGGAAACCTAGAGGAAACTCACACAGACACGTAGAAAACATGGAAACTTAGGGATTTTTAATTTTAGGGAGCAAGTTCAAAAATGTAAAAAAATCTGGAAAAGCCTATGTTCCACTAGGAGTCTTTGTGAAAAAGAACATTTCCCACTCATCAGAAAACGGATGAGCCTTTTTAAAGCTTACGAAAACAATTGTGTTTACCTGAGATTATCCACAGCTCTCTGGTAACACACACCATAGCAACAGGGAACCCACTAATCTAATATCGTTGCAGAGAATGCCATATAATTGGCTACTTCTGCTTATTTATTTGCAGAAAGTTTTACCAAGATTTTGTGATGCTTACCTGACGCCTAGACCGATGTGTTGCACCATGTTCGATAGCGACACGTCTTTAGCTTGGAACGGTCTTCTTTTCTCCTTGAACTCGTGCGCCAGGCATATCCTCCAGCCATCCTTCGGAACGCAGAATCCGGTTTCAGTGGATCTGTAGCTGGCCATAAGTTCGGCCAAAGATGTGCTGTCGTTCAAGTCCATGTTGCTGATCTGTTTACCGAGGGCTAAATTGTTGCGAGTGAGGGACGCATTTGTGCGTAAAACTGGTGTCGTTCTCCGTTAGTACTCCTGTTACTATGTAGCCGCAGTGTTCATCCGATGAAAGGTATAGATTGTGAAAGCCTGTAGATGGAATATTACACCATAAAACCACATCGCATATTTAAGTTATGTTATCAAATTGTGGCCGCATAGCAGCTACTTATAGCAATAAAATACTTTGCATAGTTCAAGTTCTTAGTTAACTTCTCTTTGACATGACTGGGCAAACTGTGGCAAAAATGCTATAACAGTTAGGCTTATGTAATTCTTACAGTATGAAGATGCGTCTGATTGTTGAATGATCTTGGTTCTATATTTCAATATATCGTAGCTAGTAGCCCAGCCTAAATGCAGAAAAGCTGCACAGGAAAACAGTTCCCGAGATAAACTATAGTAACCCTTCCACAGCAGAACTCTAACCTTCTACACCTCGACGTCAGTCCAATTGTCCCGGATTCGTTCCTCAAAATTAAGATCTCAGATTAGGCTAGTCACTGTCCCGTTAATCACATTTCCGGAATCGTTTTGTAAACATAGCAGGGATGCTGGTTGCGAATAGTTCTTTTCTGCTTATTCCATCGTAAATCTCTCATCTCTCCGGCTCGTCGTGCAGTATATCCGACCTGAGGACAGGATGCGTTTGTCTACAGCGCAACCAAGAATCCATCCGGGTTTTCAGCTGCTTTACGTTGTGGTCTAGTTCATAACGGGCGGGGGACGAACGCCTTCAACTAAAACATGAAGATGTAAAAAATAAAGGGGTCTCTGAAAACGAGGAGGGATATAATGCCCTCGCTCGGGAATATACCGCTAATACATAATAACCATTCTACCTGTACTATGCATGTACCAAATGTTTGCACAGTTTGCACGGTGAAGTGAAATGACTGTCTCTCGGCGAAAGCCAAACCAATGTTTTTATATAGAGGTAGAATCGTGCAGAACTACTTTGCATTTTTTTTATTCAAAGATTGAACATCATTATTCTTATAGTATAGATTGGTTTTACTGGATAAGCACCAAACGAAGTTGCTGGAAATGAAATTACAGATATGCACACGATATTTTTATTTTTACAAGTAAAGCTGAACTTCACCCCATCACTTTGTGTCGACTCTAATTACGTCACATCTGCCACGGAGCCGACTGTGTTGGCCAACCAAAACGGTTAGCGGTTTATACATGTCTATACATATTTTCATATATATGTTTCACATTATGGTAGTGCATGTATATCAGTAAAATAGAATAGACAAGGCCATTACAAAAAATGTAACATATGGAGTTTAATGACGAGTTTGCCTGTTGAAAATTTGACGATGCACGAAAGCTCAGGGGTAAATCCAGGAAAACGTTATACTTGGACATTTCATTTCTCCTTTCGACTTGTTTTGTTTTTGATACACTGGAGCGTCTCTGCCGGTCCCATCCTCTAACCATTTGTTTATTTTAATATTTTCCTATTTGTATTTGGTCCTGCGAGTTCTACCTTTGAACATAACAACTAGGGCATTTGCGCTTTTACCAAGGCCAAGGTATTTTACATGTTACACATGCATGTAGCAGCCTCATCACCATCTGAAAAGTAACTCAAACTAGTAGCTACATACGTAGCTAATGTTAGCCTCGCTAACTAGCAAGCAAGTTAATAACTTAGCAAGCTAACCAATCCAACTAGCTAGATGGCACTGCTATCTAGCTAATAACTATTAGGCAATGGATTAGCTAGCCTTAAGAATTGGCAGCATTGTCAAACACATTCTCGTAATTATCTAGATAGATAGATATCTACTTGGCTAACTTCGTTTTTAAACTAAACGGAACTTCCTCGAAGTTTATTTTATTTGGTTACAGATATAGAGTGACTAGATTGTATAACTGGGTCACTTACGAAGGGATATTGGAGTTCAGGAAAAGTTTGCCAAGCTTTAAGCTCGGTCACAAGGATTAGATGTTGGTCGGACACCCAGGTGCTTCGCAGTATACAGCGCCGGCATCACCCTGCAAAGGCGGGTGTATTCCTTAACGTGTATATGTCTTATTGTCTTTTTTACTGTCTTAGATGATTGAAGTGGTGGCCTCCATGGCCCGAGGACCCGTGTTTCTGGCCGGAGAGGTTTTAGAATGTCTCATTACCTTCACGAATCCGATGTCCCACCTTTCTACTAGTGCAAGCAGGTAAGGGAAACCTTCCCTGAAACGCACCCAAGACAGTCATGTTTTGATAAGACTGTTTTGCACAACTGATAATTAGACTTTAATGTGTACACTTTATTGCATTGGCAAAAAGTAAAAAAAAAGGTTTGGTGTAGCGCTGTTAGTGATGTCACTAGGTGTAGGATTCTGTGATGTACTGGGCCTCTTGGACCATCGTGGCAGTGGGTGTTACACCCGTATTAGTGTAACAGGGCACTGCGGTGGCACTGGTGTTTTTACACGTCATTGTCACTGCTGGGTTGAGAGTGGTTTGCCACACAAGAACTGTCCAGTCAACAACAGCTAGGATTAGGGAACACAAAATAAGAGCTGGTGATACATAACCAAATTCTGAATGGCAGTAATCTGTGCACATCTACAAGGTCTTTACAGTAAATTAAGTGTGTGGTGAGTGTATGCCTACTCATTGCCTTTGTTGTCAAAAACAGAGGATATCTCATGCAAAATTGTGCAGTTTTTAATTTGATTAGCAAAACTAATCTTATATTTGTGACCAATGTGATTGCTGTCTGCATGCTGTCCATAGGGAAGATTCTTACTCCGTCATTCTTCCCTCTTATTGTTAGTGAGATGCTTGCATGGGCCAGTGCTCAGATCCACTGCCAGTTCCATGCCAGCGAGAGCCGTGTAGCTCTGCCATCTCAGGGCACCAAGCAGGACGTCCAGGTGGAGAGTGACACTGTGCTCATCCCCAGCAGAGGTGAGACCCTGGGCGACTTCAGCACCTCTTTAGGGGTGAGGTTGAGTCTAGCTAACACGTTGCTACCCACAGATGGACGCCAGTCCTTTCACATGTAAAATTGCAATATACCTCTGACAGTAAAAGACTGGCTTTACTGTCACAAAGATGCCCATTAATGAATGCATAGTCCATGTGTGATGTTACAACCACCTCTGATGATGATTTTTTAACAAGCTTTGATTAGTAATACAGTCATTACATTTGTCGTTACATCGTATGGAGGCAGCAGATCTAAATCAAGGTTCCTGAGGCTCATGGAGTTCCATGCTTCACTGTGCAAGTATAGTAAACAGCTAGAATGCAAAGCTACATATAATGTTAATGAAATCTGGCTCGTGTTATACACTCACAACTAATCATCACATGAGTGTATGGAAATATTGGCTGTCTGACTTGTCTCATGATTTATGTTTATTTTGTGGAGGGGAGATTTATCTTCTGCATTTTGGCTTCTGAGCCATACGTTCATCTTCTGCTTTAATCTTTAATCTGCTTTAATCTTTAATGTTTTCATTGTTTTAATGTTTAATATTTAATGTTTTCATTGTTTTCCTTGCACCAGTGTGTCGTACTCACTAACAGCCATATTTTTGTAATTGGCAAAAATTCAGCATCAGGAGAATACAACTGCAATTACATCTATAGAAACGAGGCTCTGCTATGCTTATGCTTTGCTTTCAGTTTTCACACAGAAGCTGAAATGTTCTGTTGTGCAGACCTTAACGTTTGTACCCCAGGCCAGACTGGTGTAGTGTTGTTGGTGTTTCAAGGCTGGTGTGTGTGATGGGGATTCAATGAATCTTAATCATGTTCCTCTCGTATTGGAAGAATGATTAACCTTTTATAACAGAGGGGCTCCTTGTAATTTTAGATGTGTTAAAGGCTCCATTCATCATTCATAAACTCTTTGATTTCAGCACTGTGAAAGGTCCATCATGCATTGTGTGATGCATTCGAGTGTGTTGGGATGTACTTTTCAGCGGTGAGACTTGACTCCTGTTCCCTCTTGTTATTTTCACTGTGGTTTAGGGGAACGAGGCCAGTGTATGCTAGACACTCCACCCAAGATCCTGTTCTGTGATCTCCGGCTGGACCCTGGAGAGAGTAAAACCTGTAGGCTTTTTTTTTTAAATCCAGCCATAGAACCAGCCAGGTGTTTTTTTTTTTTTTCCTCCTTAGACTCACAACACACTGTTCTGTGCGCCATGTTCTGCTTTCCTGTCTCGTTCTCTCGTCTTGCTGCTCTTCTACAGATTCTTACAGTGAGCTTGTTCCCATGGATGGACCTCCTAGTTTCCGTGGCCAGGCGGTGAAGTACGTTTACAAATTGACGATAGGCTGCCAGAGGGTCAACTCCCCCATCAAACTACTGCGTGTTCCCTTCAGAGTGCTTGTGCTGCAAGGCAGGTGTCCCAGCTGACGTCAGCAGTGGCGCGTCAGTACACTTTACTCGAGTGTTATTAATGCCTTTGTGTTCACTGTGTAATGGGACACATCCTACCGGGACATCGGGAAGCTTCTTTTGAAGACTGTTTTTTGGGTTGAGATGCAGACCGTGAAATGCAGTGTTGTTTATTAAAAATAATACTAATACTACTACTACTAATAATAATAAAAATAATAATATATATACATATATGAAGTATATATATGCAGCTTTATTAATGCTGCTTCATGAATTATGTTAGAAAAGGTTTTTTTGGTAGAAAGAGAGTGAGTGAGTGAGTGAGTGAGTGAGTGAGTGAGTGTGTGTGTGTGTGTGTGTCTCACAGGGATGCCAGAACCCCCGTTTCCACAGGATGAGGAAGTGGCCCCCTCAAACCCTTTCCTAGAGGAGGAGGAGGGTGGGAGGAGGGACACGAGACCACTGGAACGAGCACTGGACATGCTGATGATCACCACGTCACGCCGCACCCCACGTGAGTGTGTGTGTGTGTGTGTGTGTGTGTGTGTGTGTGTCTGAGGGCATGCGAGCGTATGTGTGAGGGTGTGTGTGGGTGTGTGGGGGAGGGTGTGTATGTGTGTAAAGGTTTTCTACTGTTCTTGTTGTCAGTGTTTGGTCCTTAACTCTTCCATTCACTTTTTTTCTCTCCCACAAATCTCTCCATGTTGCATTACAGTTTGTGTTTTTAATGTATTTTCTCTGGAGAAGCGTTCAGGTGGCCTTTCTCTGCACTCCTCCACAGATCTGTTTAATATCACTAACATGCGAGGGAAGGTGGCCAAATTCTGCATCTTTAAGACTATGTACAGACTAGGAGAGGACATCATAGGCACGTTCACCTTTTCAGAAGGGGATATCCCATGTTTACAGGTACAAGTCATATGGAAGTCTGCATTCTTAATTATCTTAAAAAACAAACAACAACAAAATCTGTGGGTGGGAAAAAAGTGCACACCACATGAACAGAAGTACTGAGACACACCTTTTAGTCACTGAATTCAGGTGTTTCATTTAATCCCATTGCCACAGGTGTATGAAATCAGGCACCAATCCATGCAGTCTGCCTGTACAAACATTTGTGAAAGAATGGATTGTTCTAAAGAGCTCATTGAATCACAAATTGTGAAATGGCAGATGACAGGAGAATTGAGTCAGCTGTGCATTCTTACTGCACAGCTATTGAGTTTAGAGGAGGAATGCTGTTATGGGATTGTTTTTCAGAAGTTGGTCTATGTGCCTTAATTCCAGCGAAGGGATTATCGTAATACTTCAGCATACCAGGGAGATTTGGGACAATTGTATGCTTCCAACTTTATGATAACAGTTTGGGGAAGAAGGGCAGTTTTTGTTCCAGCATGATTGTGTCCCAGTGCACAAAGCAAGATCCATAAAGGTATGGTGGGGTGAGAGTGGTGTGGAAGAGCTTCGACTGCCTGGCCTGGAGCCCTTTGGGATGAACTTAAACAGAGATTGTGAGTCAGACCTTCTCCAACATCAGTGTCAGACTTCACAAATGCTCTTTTGGATGAATGGGCAAAAATACCCACAGACAAAAAACAAAATACTGCAGAAAACCTTCACAGAAGTGTGGGAGGTGCAAAGCCTGGACCTGTGCCTTTGGATCTGTAATAGGATGTCATCAGAGCTCCTGTGGGTGTAATGTGTAGGTGTCCCTGTACTATTGCACTGCACATCATCTCTGTCCACAGTGGCTTATAACAGTCCACAGTGGCTTATAACGCTCCACAGTGGCTTATAACAGTTGTTCCAAATGAATCATTTAGTGCATCTTGGACTGTATGCTAATGAAGGGGCTTTCAGCTAGTCCTCAGGAATATACAGTCTGTCTACAGTTGTGTTTTCTAACACATTCTCCAGCCATTGGTGGAAGTGTGTTAAAACTGGAAAGGCTTGGTCTGTCTCTGTACTGAATTGAAAACTCTTTGACTCAACTTTTGGACCAATTTGTACTAAAAACCCAACTGTGTGTGTGTGTCTGTGCGTGTGGGGTGTGTGATACCAGTACTCAGTGAGCCTACAGAGTGAGGAGGAGGTCCATGAGCAGTACCGAAGGCGGCCGGTTCAGGCGGTCAGCGTAACCTCCCATGGACGCCACCTGGAGTCCTGCCTGCACACAGCCTCCAGCCACTTCTCCCTGCCTGTCCCCCTCAATGTGACGCCGGGCTTCAGCACCGACACTGGTCTGTGTGCATTTACTCTCTTTCCACTTTGTGGTCTTAGAAATAGAGCTTTCTGGTCATGCTGTTTTTTAATCCAGTTTGAAACTGGTGCATCTGAGGATACATGTGAGAGAGTTTCTAGTTTAGTGTGATACATGTGAGAGTGTTGTTCTAGTTTAGTGTGCCAAACCTATGCCTTGGAGCTGTGGGGTATTAGAGACTTACAGTAAGAGTCTTTAACCCAGGATCCGGTTTGTCCTGATGTATTATATTACACTGGCACAGACTGGATGTAGCTGGTTCTGAATTGTAATATACTGTGACATTGTTGATAATGTAAGGTGTTGTTCACTGTTATATGAAGTGCACTGTTCTCCTGCGGCTCTTCTCCTTTCTCTGTTATATGAAGTGCACTGTTCTCCTGCGGCTCTTCTCCTTTCTCTGTTATATGAAGTGCACTGTTCTCCTGCGGC
>JAOYMR010000016.1:9002982-9015482 GCA_025802075.1 Tenebrosternarchus preto | reverse complement strand
CACACAAAAACCTTGGAGCATTCATGGATATGTCCACGCAAATAGAGTTTGGTCTAAAGTGGTGTGTGTGTGTGTGTTAGACTGAGAGGTTACAGACTCTCTTGGCTGATAATGAGAAGGTGAACCTGTGTGATATCGAGCCCATCCCTCTCCCCCTGGAGCCTCAGGTACACATCAGAGGCATCATCCCTGACACTGCTACGCTCTTCAAGGTACCGCACCTCCGCTCACCCTCCACACTCTTGTTCCTGCCAGCTCCACGCTCGGCTGCTCTCATGTCTCACCAACACTTTCTTGCTCTTTTGAGACTTTGATTATATGATTGTAGGAAATAATATTCTAATCCTGTTTCTGTCTGTCCCTTCTGAAGTCATGTTCTCCTCTCTTTCTCTTTTCTCTGTCTCCTCCATCTTTTCCCTCATCTCCCATTCTCTCATTTATATGAGTCCTTCTCTTTTTCCTGCTGTGCTCTGTCTGTGTCACAGAGTGCTCTGATGCCTGCCAAGCTGATCTTTAAGGCTGAAGATGGAGAGCTCTATCCTGTCATCTTCAAACATGGAGATGACCTGCGCCAGGATCAGCTCATCCTACAGATCATCTCGCTCATGGATAAGGTCTGATGCCTCCTCACACATACCCACATACTCACCAGCACATGCAGTTCCATGACTAACACGCTGCCTTAACCTTTACTGCATGTAGGGGGCGGGATTCCCACATCACATAGTACATGAGTACAGAGAATACCTGTCTGTTAATATACACATATACACATGCTGTAGAGGAGTGTGCTTTATTTCCAGCAGCTTCTCTGTTGTTTATAGCTGCTGAGGAAGGAGAATCTGGACCTGAAGCTGACGCCATACAAAGTGCTGGCGACCAGCACCAAACACGGTCAGTAACACCACCGGCACCGACCATGGTCAGTAACACCACCGGCACCGACCACGGTCAGTAACACCACCAGCACCGAACACGGTCAGTAACGCCACGGTCAGTAACACCACCGGCACCAAACACCACGGTCAGTAACACCACCGGCACCAAACACGGTCAGTAACACCACCGGCACAGAACACGGGTCAGTAACGCCACAATCAGTAACACCATCGGCGCCGACCACGGTCAGTAACACCAAATGTAGCAGCTTTACATGAATCAAAAAGAACTAATTACGTTTGTGCGTTCATGTCTCTGCTTTGTTTTCACACCCCCGCCGCGCGTGTTCACACCCCTGCCATTTGTGTGTTCTCAGGGTTTATGCAGTTTGTGCAGTCGGTCCCTGTGGCAGAGGTCCTGGCTACTGAAGGCAATATTCAGGTGGGAGTCCCTGCTGTGCATGGGTGGTACAGTCCACCAGTAACTAATATTCAGGTGGGAGTCCCTGCTGTGCCTGGGTGGTACAGTCCACCAGTAACTAATATTCAGGTGGGAGTCCCTGCTGTGCCTTTGTGGTACAGTCCACCAGTAACTAATATTCAGGTGGGATTCCCTGCTGTGCCTGGGTGGTACAGTCCAACTGCACAGGGCCATATGCTTCAGTGTATCACTGTAAACAGCACCTTGTATTCACAATGGCACAACCACTAGGAGTTAATTGTATTGAATGTCAGCTTTCCACCTTCATCCCTCTGTTGGCTGAATCATATAGGAACAGTGGTCCATTTTAATACATCATCTGTTTCAGTAGTTGGATAGCTAGGTGTTTATTTGTTTTCTTGGCTGCATTACGTTATTCAAAAGAGAACTTGGAGATGTCCTAGAGTTCATCTCCAGATGTGGTATTTGAATCTGAAATCTGTTGCTGTCAAAATGAGGGTCAAAAAGTTTTCAGTGCTTAGTAACGGAGCATTACTGACAGAATCTGAAAAATTGTTATAAATGGATCAGAGGGATTAGCTAAACTGATGTCTTGATTAGAACAGTGTCCTGGACAGCAGTGGCTGGATTAGAACAGTGTCCTGGACAGCAGTGGGTAACCCAGGTTCAGATAGTAAAAGTCTTCGCCAGGATATTGTTTGTGCTCCATCGATTCATTGAACACATTTTTACCTGCTGAACCTGGATGACCCCCCCTGGTCCTGGATGAGAACACTGTACCTTTGACAGTAGATGATGATGTGTGTTCAGTGGTGATTGAACCTTGTGCTGTAATTGCATTTCTGCAGCATCATACAGAAGCTACTTAACTGCTCATAATCAACCACAAGCCTCAGAACCCAGTATGAATTATTTTGCCTGAGTCCAATTTGAGTGATTTTTGTGAACAGTTGATGGGAAATATTTATGAGCTGACCTCTAACCCACCTTCCAGAGTTTCTTCAGGAAATACTCTCCCAGTGATAAAGGTCCCTATGGAATCAGTTCGGAGGTCATGGACACCTACGTGAAGAGCTGTGGTAAGCTGTCCCCCTCTGTCCTGTGGACGAACCACCGCTTGTGTCTGAGGGACTGTGATTTTTTTATCTGTTCATTTGGTCAAGATTAATTAAGGATTTTCCAGGCAGTATTGCATTTAAATTTGCTTACCAAGGATAATCACAACTATCTCAAAATGTTCTGAATGTGTTTGTATGTAGTTCTGTGCAGACATGATGGTAAAAAGATAGTATGAGATACTGCCTTAAATCTTACTGTAATACACACAATCGTGCATCATGGCTGGGTACTGTGTTATCACCTACATCCTTGTGTGTATTACAGCTGGGTACTGTGTTATCACCTACATCCTTGTGTGTATTACAGCTGGGTACTGTGTTATCACCTACATCCTTGGAGTTGGGGACAGACACCTGGACAACCTGCTTCTCACCAAGACTGGTACAGTTCAGCCACATTTTATCTGGCTTCCCTCCTTATTGATAAGCCACTGTAAAGTGTATAATTAACCCCCCCCCCCTCCCCCACAGGGAAGCTGTTCCACATCGACTTTGGTTACATTCTGGGGCGCGACCCCAAACCTCTACCACCACCCATGAAGCTGAGCAAAGAGATGGTAGAGGGAATGGGGGGAATGCAGAGTGAACAGTACCAAGAGTTCAGGAAACAGTGTTACACCGCCTTCCTGCACCTACGCAGGTCTCTCTCTCTCACACACACACACACACACACACACACACACACACACACACACACTATGTTCAGTGTAACTGTGTGTCTGCTCTTTCTAACCCTAGCTTTAGCCCTGACCTTAACTGTAACTTATTCATTAATGACTACAAGCCTGATGTTAAACCGAACTTTTACAAAATACACAAACAATAAATATTTGGCATCATTAAAAATATGCCATTACATACATAATGTGTTCATAGGTGTTCATATGGTAATTACTCACCACTCACTACTCAAATAGAAACTCTTCTTGCTTCTGTACTCACTGGCCATTTCACAGTCTTATAGCTGCAGGTCATCGATTTGTCAAACATCTAATTTATGTTCTGCCATTGTCTTCCAGATATTCGAACCTCATTTTGAACCTGTTCTCCCTAATGGTTGATGCCAACATCCCGGACATTGCGCTCGAGCCTGACAAGACGGTTAAAAAGGTGTGTGTGTGTGTTTACATTTAAGAAACATTTGTAAAAATTTACCATGGAGGTCTTTTTTTTTTTTTTTTGTCCACCTAGAGAATATCTTGCGTTCTGTGCCCGCCCCTCCCAGGTGCAGGATAAGTTCCGATTGGACCTTTCAGATGAGGAGGCGGTGCATTACATGCAGAGTCTGATCGATGAGAGCGTGGGAGCTCTGTTCGCTGCAGTAGTTGAGCAGATACACAAGTTTGCACAGGTATACAAGTTTGTTTTGGTTAAAGCCCTTGTCCCATCAGTGTATTATAAAGTGATTCCTGGTGATAACTTATGACTCTTGCTCTCTATCTCTTTGCCTTATTTTTGATTACTTTTTTCCCCCAAATGTATTTTATTCTCCACAAAGTACTGGCGCAGGTGAGGAGGTATGGTCACGCAAGAAATGGAGAAGTGGACAGATGTTGCCATAGTAACCTAGGCAGGAGAGAACAAATGACTAGAAGGATGGAGTGAAAGAAATGGTGCCAATACCTCCTCAGTCCGTGTGTGTGAACGTCACTGTTTCCTCAACTGGAAACACTGCTGTCTGGGCACTGTTATGCTTCTGTAAATATTATTATACATACTATATAAAATTGTATTGCACTGTTTATGTATAAAAAAAATCACAGTAAAAAAATTCTTGCGAAAGTTGTAGATTCTTCCTTTTGGTTGAGTTTGTATTGAATATACAAATTTTTGGTCAGCTTTGAGTGTAAATGAAACGCTGGTAAAGTTTCCTCTGTTCTGTGACCAAACCCAAACCATGCAGGATCAGTTCAGTATTACTTTAGTGATTAGAGTGGTTCTACTGAACGGTCACGTGAGTCATGCAGTGAGTCACTCTACTGACGAACTGATTCACTAGAGTCTCATTAATACACAGTTATAATACCCTTTGTACAAGAAAAAACATGGCTTGAATTTGGACACTGAAAACTTCAAGATAAGGGAGTTGTAGACTAATACAATCCATTTTATAACACGTAATAGAAAAAAATACCTGCGATGACCCCTTTTATTAATCCAGAAGACAGAAACATTACCCTTAAAGAATGAGACATGGAGAACCAACTACACAACGTCTATCACCATCGCGTGAAACAAGACGAAGGCTCCAGCCCTGAGATTTTTCCGCCATCGGGCTCACGCTATCACATTGTTTTTATCTGTTTTTCAGCGTGTTTCGCGTGTGTCAGTGTGTGCTGTACAGCTCTGTGGCGTGTGGTTTTATTAAAGCTGCAGTCATTTCCCTTCGCTCTCACTCCCTCCTCCCTCATTTTGGTCATCTCGAAACTTGACATTTATAACTCCAGGCTTCAGCGAGGCGAGACCTGGCATCTCTGTTTTTGATTTACACTTTACATACATTGCCGATGGAATAATTTGCTAAACGCCTCACAAAAGGTCATATGGGCGCAAAAGTATAAACCCACCGACTCTCAAAGTACAGACGGACCAAATTTAACCAGTGGAAAATACAGTTAATCAGAATCAAATGAAGCCAAACCAACCAGAAAGCAAATTTTTAATTATTAAAATTATTATATCAGTTAATAATTACAATTAAACTCATACACAGCAATGATGCTTCGCCCATGCCATCACGGATCACCCAGTTCCTGCTCAGTTTCTCAAACCTTCCAGAAAAATGGCTGCATCAGCAAAGGAGTACATGCAAGCGCAGTGAAGCGTGACACACAGGCCCTGGAAAACAAAGCAGCACTGGGCAACACTGACTCAGGGAGGAAACAGGAGGGGCCCCGAGGGGTCAGGCCCCACTCCCGAGTCCACAAAAAAAAAAAAAAAAGCACGTGAAAATTTATAGCAGCCTACTGAAATTAGTCATACCACTGCAGAGGGGGTATCCCAAAATCAACATCACCTCTGGAGGCCTGTAGCCCCAGGCAGCTCTTTCCATTTCAACATTTATTTGATTTATACATAAAATATACAAGGTGACAGACTGTGCCGCAAATAAAGTGACTCCATATGTACAAGGATGTCCTCGTCAGCCTTGGAAGGGTCTTCAACAACAAGATTTTGGCCTCAAATCTCCAATTTGTGAACCGTGTAAAAGATGGAAACAACAATCATACATAGACTTTCACTTCAGGTTTTCACAAAGTATTTTTAGTTTAACAGTAGTAGGAGAAATCAGTTTTCTCAGCTGTAGTCAGAATGCCTGCAGGGGTTTAAAACTGCCTGGATCTGTTCCAAAAGTTAGCAGAAGATCAAGCAGAAGGTCCAAGTTTGAGTAGGAAAGTTGCAATCACAGACCTTGAAGTTCCAGTTCAGAGCTCATGTTCTGCTCGCCCTGATCTCTAGCAGCCAGTGCATGCGTGTGGTGGTCAACACTCAGGTTCAGCAGTAAACTGGGAAGGTGAAGAAGCTCCGCGTCTTCCTCCTGTGACACAGCCAGTCGGACGGAGCTCAGAGGGATCTCCGGAAGCCCCAGAAGGGAGGCGGCGTGATCTGGCTCCCACGGCCGCACAGACTCCAGGCCTTCAGCCGGGGACAGACCGCCGTCGGTGTCTAAGCCTCCAGAGTCCTGGTGGTCCCCAGGGTTACCGTGGTGCTGGAGCACAGGAGAGGCGTAGTATCCAGCTCCGAGGCTGGAGGAACACTCCTGGATTGAAGACTCAGAAACAACCATACTGGAGTGGGAGATGATGGAGAGATGGCCGACCATAAACTTCTCCTCGTCTAGAGAGGCTCTTCCTGCTTCACTCTCAAACTGTTCCTCCTGGTTCACAATCTGAAGAGACAACTATGCACATTTTTTTCAATGTGCATAAAAAAATAAATAAGAAATTACATTTCTGAAATAAAACATTTTCCAACATGACACTGTGCCAAATCTCAAACAAAATCACAGAACTCTGACTAAAGAGTAATAGATATTTTTGAGGCACAGAGCCAACATCTGAATTGGCCCAGTTCTGTTTTTGCTTAACCCAGAAGCCCTGAGAGGTGTGTAAGTGGATTCCAGTACCAGAGGTTTAGGGAGTGTGGTGTCAGATGAGGCCCACGGGATCACTAACCCACATACAACAGTGAGAAGAGCTAAGAGGAGTAGGACCATGCCACACAGTCCCAGTACATACAAGTTCAGGCTCTCTGGAATGAACACACACACACACGCACACACACACGGTATTGGAGCCGTCCTGGGTCAAAGAAGGAACAGCATTTCTAGCATTACTAAACCCAACCCTAGCATTACGTACATGAACCGTCAGAAAAACTAAAACTTTTAATAAGGATAAAAGCTTAGGAGGAACCAGTTAAGGATGCAACTGATCCCCACTCAGGTGAAGGAGAGGCAGCAGGGAGCACAGCTCACTCGTGGCAGGCACTTGAACACACTCGGGACTGGAGAGGAGGGAGGAGGCGAAGGAGGCCACAACACAGTACTCCTGGCCCGGCGTGAGCCAACCAAACTCGGGTCTGAAGTGGCCGCCCTTCTGCACCAGCTCTGTACGAGTCTAGAAGAAAAGCAAACCGTAAGCAGGAAGGGCATAAGCAAATAAAAAATGGACAAATATTTAAGATTTTTAGGACATTATTTCTGTATACCAAGAAATAATGAGCAATTTATCTGGATATTCATTTGCATGTAAAATACTATACAACACCTAAATAAACTAACGAACGAACACACACACACACACACACACACACACACACACACACACACACACACACACACACAGCTGTGCTACGAGAGCTGTGCTCTGGTTTCTTAGTTAGAGCAGTATGATGGTTACCTGAACATCAGCTGCATCATGTCTGTTATAAAGCCTCACTGTGGTGTTCAGCTCCAGAAAGCAGATTACATGACAACAGCTCCCAGCGCATTCATCCTCCTCCTCACCCTCCTCCTCCTCACCCTCCTCACAGCAGGCAGCTGCAGGAGTGCTGGGGAAGGTCACCTCCACCTGGAGCCGGCGCTCCTCCAAGGTGATCAAGAGAGTAGGAGGGCTGAACCTTTGAGTCGCTGGAGGCACCCAAAGCACATCACATCAGGCTCTCATTTCTTAATCCTTACTCTGATAACGGAGCATGGATTGTAAAAAAACTGTCATACACGCACAGATGTAGAGCTAGTAAAAAAAACAAAAAAAAAACAAACGCTTGCACAGGTGGTGAAAGATGCAGCTTTTCCCCAGTGTACAACCAACCAACCCACACACACACACACACACACACACACACACACACACACACACACACACACACACACACACACACACACACACACGATAAAAATGGAAAATGTTTACCTCTGCATAATACTGAGGCAAAACATCCAATCCTCAAGTAATAGGGTTAAATTAAATAAAAACACACAGCACAATCATCATCCCCACTATTGTAGGGAGGTGATACAAAACCAAGCTGACCAGCGTGATGCTACACGTCCTTCACCTGATCCTAACACTCGCTGAGAGTTAACAGTGGAACAGCTGTCAAACTGCAGGTTGTGTGTACGCACGTGCTTTAAGCGGGTCGCAGACCTCTGCTTCAGTCCACTGCAGCTGCTCAACACTGTGGCTCACACCCAGTCTGATGAAGTTGTACAAATCGAAGTCCGTTATGGCCTGAGACACGTCACAGCTGTTGGCGAAGATCCCGACACAGTTCAAAACATTCCGCCAGTCTTTCCTGCAAAATGCACAAAACACACATGCCTACTACACATATGTACATATGTACACAATTTCACATCTGTGTATTTTATGTCAGGATTATGCCCCCCCTCCCCCACGCTAAATATGAGTGATCTCCATTTCCACAAAAATCTCATTTTAGTTGTCACTTCTTCTCACAGCTAGAGCTGAGTCACAGGCTTAGAAAGAAAAAAAAAGGCTTTTTCCATTTGAAACAACATGAGTGTCAGCTCAGGTGCACACACACACACACACACACACGGAGAGAGCCTACTCTGTGGCTTTGAGCAAAACCACGCTCAAGTTTCACACTAGAGCCCAAGCTGCATTTTATACTTCAGCTCACTCTCCTCTTTCCAGTTTTGCATTTGCTCTTCTTATTTAAAGAACAATCTTAAAAAATTAAGGTTCCTTTGAGCATCATTGAGTTTTTTTGATATACTGATAATGTTTGGTTTGGTGTAGCACTGCCACACTCCGTGGGTTGATCTTATCTATCTGAATCACTTTCAGTGATTTTAAGTTTGAGAATGAAATTGTGGCTAGCACACCCGTATGTGTGTATACACACACACACACACACACACACCCACCCCTGAGTCTTTGTCTGGACAGTGAAGACTGTGCTGGAGTTCACATCAGGGCAATTCCAGTGCAGACAACAGCCTAAATCCTGAATGCTCACACTGAGGGTGCATGAAGAGGGTGCATGGGAGAGACCTAACACACACACACACACACACACACACACACACACACACACACACACACACACACACACACACACACACACACAAACAAGAAGTAATCCTCACAAAACATGCTAGAAAAACTAGAAACTAAACATGTAGTTCAATAAACCGCAGCCAGGATGTCTGATAACAGCTCGTGTAAGTGCTTAGCGAGACCCGCTGCCCACCACCAGGACAAAGTAGCTCTCACCTTGTGTCAGCACTGGATACATCAGCCACAGGCCCGAGAGAACCACAGACATCACCATGGCTACACAGGGACATTGTGAACGGAGCATGTCATCCAAACATCAGACTCGCATTCAGTTATTAAACATCCTCAAACTCAGACAGAGTCTGATCAAACTCAGACAGAGTCTGATCAGCACAGATCAGGACTGTGCTGCAGGTGCTACAGAGAGCACTTACCTGAAGAGAAGAAAGGAAGAGAACAGGGTGGTAACAAGCTCCCTGTAACCAGGATGACAGCCATGAGACAACCACAACAAAAGTGCTCAGAGCAGAAACACACATCATCAGCACATATGTATCAGAGAGAGAGAGAGAGAGAGAGAGAGAGATAGAGAGAGAGAGAGAGAGAGTGTGTACGTGGACGAGAAGTGACTGACAAAGAAACGAGAATGCAAAAGACAGACAGACAGACATACAGAAAGAAACACAGACAACAGCTCCCTCTAGTGGTGTTAGTTACAAAAATTAAACACCAGTTATAGTTTAATGTAATTTAATTTCATTAATAAAATAATACATTTGAGCTTTTTTTTATATACACTCAAATCTTGTTTTTGTTTTTTTGTTTTTTTTAATAAAGTTCAAAATAATAAGATGACAACAATCAGACATCTCAAGTGCCATAAAGACCAGGCAATAAAGACAATATAGAAAGTTAAATAAGTTACTCATGTTCAAGTCCCCACACACACACGCGCACACACACGCGCGCACACGCACGCACACGCACGCACACGCACACACACACGCACACACGCACGCACGCACGCACACACGCACGCGCGCACACGCACGCGCGCACACGCACGCGCGCACACGCACGCGCGCACACGCACGCGCGCACGGCTTAAAGTCATAGCAAAGTAAATCAAAGTGCAGCACCTCCTTAGTTCACGGTCGATATCAACAGATCAACTGTGGTATCAGAATATCAGAGTAATCATTTGTACAACAATCTTCGGTAAGACATGCAGGGACTCTGCGTCGACCCCCAGGGGTCAATGGGAACATTTTAGAAGAAGTCAGAACAAGTCTGGATCACCTCTGGAACTGAGCCAGTAAGCTCCACCCAATCAGCACACACGCGGCGTGTGATGTTAGCGGACCTCTGGTTCCGATCAGATGGTCAGCGCCGTCTTGCCTTACGTCTGCGTGCCGGGCAGGACCGGGCCCGGCCCGGAGGGAGAGGGCGCTGGCCCGCGGCACAGCAGTCCACCTGCGGCCGGATCGCCGTTCAGATTGCGGTAGGGGTGGTTCTGGCGCGTGCGGCGAGAGCACATGGAAGGGAAGCGAAAACCCCCCAGACAGCAGCCAGGACACGCGGCGACCTCATCCTGCTCCGGAGGGGTCGCGGGAGTCCCAGCGCTATGGAAACCATTGACCGGGAAGCCCAGGGGTTGAAGTGCAAGGGCCAAGCTGTTGTTGTTGTCTAGATCAGATAACGGGGGCAAGTTGGGGGGCCCACATGATATGGGGGGGCTCCACCCATTCGGGAAGAGATTGAGGGAGTCAGAAATGGCGCCATCTGATGTATCTGGGGTGTTGGTGCAATCCATAGTCTCCTCCACCCTCTCCTCCATCAGTCTGTCCATGGACATTAACTCAAAGTCTACTGGGAGCCCAGAGTCATCTGCTACAGGGTCCTGTTCCTTCTCCTCAGGGACCTCCTCCTTTTCCACCTTTTTCCACTGCTTTCCCGTTCCCAGTTCTTCCTCACCGGAGTCTTTCATATTTGGAGTTTCTTCCTCGCCCAAGGAACCCAGCACACAGATTGGCTGGACGGGAGCACGAGGGGATTTGAGTCCCGTCGAAACACTGATGTCTACACCACATTGAATTTGTGGCTTCATGACACCTGCAGTGTGTGTGTGAGCGTTGAACACACTGTCATGATCGATTTCGGTGTACAAGTTCACTACACTGTCACTGTCCATGTTTTGGAGGTGACCATCGGGAGGAGGGGCTTCATCAACTCCAGGACCCGCTGCGCTTGGTTTACAGCAGCGCGAGTCGCACTCCCCCTTACCCGCCTGTGATTGGACGCCGTCCGACACGCAGGGCAGCGATTGGCAGCGCCTGTGGGCGCGGGGTTGGGCTTTCGCACAGTGGGTGGGGCTGCAGGGATCAGGAGGCGGGGGCAGGGTGAACGTGAGAGAGATGACAGACTTGCTGGGCGTGTCGAAGAGTTTGATGCGCCCGCCGTTGAGGTCATGGCGCTGTGAGAAAGGGTTGACCCGCGCCACAGTGCCCGCGGCTGGAGACAGCACGTCCGACTTACTGCGGCACAGCTGGCCGTGCGGCATGACGACGGCCAGGGATGACGACGACGGTTGGCATGGTGACGCCACGGAAACGGGCTCTGACATTCAAAGCAAAGAAATACACACAGGTCACATCAGGACACATTCTGTGTAATTCTGTGTAGAATTAACCAAAAAACCCCACAAACCCCCCCCCCCCTCACACTGCAAACAATCCCTAGAGATCAGACCTCTGAAGGATTCCGTGCAGACAGATACACTCGGGTCACATGACCCCCTGCACTGTACTGTCCTGTTAGAAGAGAAAACGAGGAAGTAGGAGAAGAGGTTTCTCTTACCAATACGCCGCGATGCCTGTTGTGTCTGGTGAGCAACACTCACCATCTCCAGCTCGACTACTATTAGAGTGAAAGGGAGACGACTTTGGGGCCGCATCTGAGAGAGAGAGGCAGGGACCCTTTAGTTCAGAGTGTGTGTGTGTGTGTGTGTGTGTGTGTGTGTCACACTTACACTGCAGCAGGTCACTGCTAGGTTGAAGAGTGCAGGGGGACAGTCTTCTTCTACCATGTGCCTAAACGCTCCCACATCAAGACCAAAATCCTGTACACAGAGCAAACCATCACCGAGTCGTTCACAATGCATCGCTCCCAACGGAGAGTGCTGCCAAATTCATATTCATTTTCTTATAACGTTGACAGGCAACAGATAAGACGTTAGCAGTCACTAGAGGGCGCTATCGTACAACCATAAGAAATACAGGCAACCAAGCAAAATAAATGAGGCACTAAATGTAGAGGCTGATCCTACTGGATGGTTCTCACCTTCATAATGCATTATAAGAGACTACATAAGGCTCCATATTGTAAGTATTAAGATCCTGTTCATCCAAAACCACTCATTACAGGTGTTCTGCATTAGAGTGAATAAAACCTTCAATGCTTTTCACACACACACACACACACACACACACACACACACACACACACACACACACACACACACACACACACACAC
>JAOYMR010000016.1:8978444-8990083 GCA_025802075.1 Tenebrosternarchus preto | reverse complement strand
AATGGTGTGATGTCCAGGACTGGTTCTCTGTGCTGTGATGAAATGGTGTGATGTCCAGGACTGGTTCTCTGTGCTGTGATGAAATGGTGTGATGTCCAGGACTGGTTCTCTGTGCTGTCATGGTGTGATTTCCAGGACAGACTTTGGCCCCCATGACCCGGAAGTGGATTAAGCAGTTTAGATGATGAATGAATGTTTTCATTTAGAATAATGAATGAATGAATGTTTTAATTTAAGCAAGAGTAAAGGGAGCACTGTGCATAGTACATACGTGTATATATATATATAAGCACAAAACGTATGTAATTCGCCTTGAACAATTGTGTGTGTGTTTGTGTGTTTACACGAATTAAATAAGTTTTGTAAGGGGAACACAAGCGGTCATCAATACCACTGAGTGTATAAAGTTATATTGCCACCTAGTGTAATCAGCTAGTATAGCAAGTTCCCGTTAATAAGTTTATGTGAAAATGCAATAGAAACAGTACAATGGAAAAACCCCTGAAAACATAGCTGCCTTAAATAGAATCATATATTCAAAATAAAATACATATATACAAAAAATCTTAGAAGTCAATTCAAATGTTTAAAGTCTCATTCACTGTAATCCATCGCTTCTCTTTACGTTTTACTTGCTGAATCAGAAATAAATTTCACCAACCACATTTACATTTACATTACATTTGGTTGTCATAAATTTTGCATACGAATAAACCTTGGTATACCAGACCAAAGCGTTTATGAGCAGTATTACAAAAAAAATAAAATAATTAAAGCCACGAATAGGCGCACATGAAGTCATAACTGTGTTAATACCTAAACCGAATCTAATTTTGCCTTTTGATCTGATGCAACTCGATATATCTATCAGATAAGTATAACAATATTTAACTTAAGTTTTCAGGTCTCTTCCAAAGCACCGTGCGCCCGTTGCATGCTGGGATTTAAATAGTGGCGAGTTCGCCTCCTTAGAGTTGAGTTAACTATGGCTCTAACGTTTGGTGAACGACTTCTGCGATGGAGCTTTCAAACTATTACCGGGGTGCTATATATTATTTTTCGGTTGTTTTCAGGTCGACGCCACGGCATAAAACTTCCGCCAAACCGAAACCCTTTGCTCAAATTGTCTGCAGTGCAGCTGGCGGAGAAAATTCGCAAGAGGGAGGTTTGTCAATTTCGTTACGATCATTACATCAAGCTGGAATTAACACCGGAACAAACATTTTTGTAGCTGTACAGTTAAGCAGGACAGTTTTAAAGTATTATCTGAAACAGAATATGGGCAGAAAATGTTATTTTCTGTAGTGTAGTCATTGTAATGCTCACCAAAACATGTAATTACTATAGCGTGGTGACAGTAACGCGTCGTCCGTGATGGTAATGGGAGTTCAAACTCCATCCAGATCAAGAGCTCTGCGCTATGTCAAGAGTCCTTGACAAACGGTCCTAACACAAGTGTGTTTCATTTGCAACACATGATCAACACTGTGTCTTAGGAACGCAGTCATTCTCATAAGAATAACAGTGAACCTATTTGTGATGTGTCATTGCTGTATTCTTAGAGAACAGGACTAACTTCCTGTTTTCTAGAAATCCTTCCTTGGAATAACACAGTTAAATAGCAGATTTTGTTTAATTCACACTGAACTCACATTGATTGTTTTGTTTTTTGACAGTACTTTGGTATACCATCTTTATTTTAGTCAAAACAGGAAAAAAACATCTACATGTGCTTCCACATTGTTCCACACTCATGGTTGAGTACAGGTGTCAAGTGTTGAGGTGGTGCAGACCTTTATTGACAGGATCCAGGAGGTGAACCCAATCCTCAATGCCATGATTAAGGACAGGTGAGTCCTCACCTTTACAGGTAATGATATTTTTTATTATTTATAAAGTAACAAAAGTACTCATTTTTCTGTTTCCCAGATTCTCTGCAGCTCTGTCAGAGGCAGCTCAGGTGGACCGGCTGATTGAAGAGGAGACTGGCGGTGAGGAAGCACTGCAGGACCGATTTCCTCTCCTGGGTGTCCCCTTATCTGTCAAAGAATGCTTTTTTCTACAAGGTAAATTGTAGAATTTCGTTGTACATTGTGCAATGACAATAAAGGTATCTTATTTTATCTTATCGTAAACCTAGTATAAGAAAACGAAAGGCTTTATTTAGCATGACAAACAAACACTGCCGGTTCAAACGCAGTCCTTACTCACAGTAAAGGGCTTGATTAAAGAGCTAGTGTTGTGGACCTTAATACCCATTAACACTTGTAAGTATCAGAGTGGTGTTTGTTTTAAAATGTACTAAGATGTTTAAAGTTTAAGAAGTGATGGGCTGTTCCCTGTTTACAAGGTATAGAAAACCATCACATACACTGAGACAGCATGGCTTTACCAGAGGTGGTTGTTATTATTATTAACTATTAAGTTCCTTAATCTCTTGTTCATGCACATTTAAACATTAATCTTTTTATAACATCTCCAGTGTTTTAAATTGTGAAAATAAGTGCAGGGAAGAGGTCAAGGGTCATATAGGTGATGAGGGGAACTGGTTGGGGACAGTTTAGCCAACTGCTACCGGTTATCATGAGTACTGCTCATAGACAGAGGAAGAACAGAGTGCGTGCTGGAAGGGACGGACATGAGGCAGTCCATGACAGTGTACGTGATCTTCATTCATACTAACAGTGATTTGGAAGGTTCTCTCAAAAGCAAAGTTACAATTTGAGGTCTTATCTCAGCCTGACCCTGGGATAGCAGGGTCAGTTAGCATAGTGGCGTCAAGAGTACAAATATAGGTATATGGATCAATCTGATGCTCTCTCCAGTTATTTTAATGGTTTGCTGGGAGACTAAATGCCCCTAAATTACTTAATGAAAATGCTAAGCAGTCTATCAAAAAAGCACAGCATAATGCAGCCAGCTGCACCACCTTCTTCTTTCCTGGCTTTCTCTTCCAGGAATGCCCTGTTCCGTGGGGCTGGTCTCCAGAGCCGGGGTGCTTTCTACTGGAGATGCTCCTCCCGTAGCCCTGCTGAAGAGAGCTGGCGCCATCCCCCTGGGTGTGACCAACATCAGCGAGCTCTGCATGTGGATGGAGTCCAGCAACCATCTGTATGGCATTACCAACAACCCCTACGACACGGGCAGGACATGTGGAGGAAGCTCAGGTAGATGCTGTAGGAATTCTTGACAGATCTGACAGACCTGCTTAATCCGATGTGCCTTCTAATGCAGCCATGCCAGGTCTTCTCTAAGAGGTTTTTCCTGTAGGCGGAGAGGGCAGCATCGTGGGCAGCGGCGGCTCGGTGATTGGCGTTGGCTCAGACATTGGGGGCAGCATCCGCATACCCTGTTTCTTTAACGGCATATTCGGACTCAAACCGACACCAGGTGTGTGTGTGTGTGTGTGTGTGTGTGAGAGAAACTTTAGATCCGTTTTAATTTTGTGCTATAAAAAGCATCCAGAGTTGTGCTTACGTGTTGTGGGTCCATGGGTATAGAACTTTTCTGCAGAAAAGAGCAGCTTGAAGTAGCCCTGCTACATTTATTTAACCTAAAAACTGGTCAAGGATGAGCACACATGACTCCTAGGTCCTTTTATCCATAAACCACTGTTTTATATAAATTTCATACATTTGATTCCTGGCTGGTTCACCTAGGAGGCATCTGTGGATGATATTAAGTCTTCTTCACTGCAGGAATAATCTCTAATGTTGGTCAGTACCCCCCCGTTTCTGGACTCCAAGATGATTTTCAAAGTGTAGGTCCCATGTGCCGCTATGCTGAAGACCTTGTGCTTATGATGAAAATAATGGCTGGAGCCAATGCAGACAAGTATATACACATATATGTACTATACACACATGTACACAATTTTACTCCATCTCGTCTCATGCACGCCACCTGCAGACACTCCACACTTGTTTATTTCTGCACTTGTGCATTTTCACAGGCTCTCTCTGTCCTCGGAAGTGGACTTGAAAAAGCTGCGTTTCTTCACAGTGGTAGATGATGGTGGTTCCGTGCTGACGTCACCTTTGGACAAACAGCTCATTGAAGCTCAACGAAAGGTTGGGGGGCTGAATCCATTTATCCTGCTGCTGATGATTTAACCACTACTGAAGACGAGGTGGACCTTCTTCTTGTTGATGGTTTTAGGTGGTGCAGCAGCTGGAAGATGATCTTGGAGTCAGAGTACAGGAGATTAGCTTCCCACAGCTGAAATACTCTTACCAGATCTGGGACACATTCTTGGCTCTGCCAGATAAAGATGGCAAGGTGAGTCACCAAATCCTCAATGGGAGCATTAGCAGATTTCATAATTATTATGTGAAAATGAGAAGAATGCAAACGCTTATGAAATAATGCTAAGACGACAGCATCTCAGGATGCTGGTATTGAAATGATCCACGTGTTGCGTTTCAGCCGCCACAGCCGTTCGTGGAGCAGATGAGTGAAGGAGGACCCGGCGTGTGGCCGCTGTGGGAGCTGGTCAAGTGCCTGTTTGGGAAGTCTGACCACACGCTGCCCGCCATCGGTAATGTCAGCAAATCCGAACGGACGTGATCCAAGACCCAGAGCCACGTGTTGAAACCCTCAGTCCACTGCGCTGCCAGGACTTTCAGCTTTTTGTGCTTGTGTGAATTTGTATGTTTGAGATCTGTGCTGATTAATCCTTCCCTATCTACATTCTTCAATTACATTTATTAACTTATCTGTTTACACCCCATTAATTGTGACAACCTGTCAGCTTTTGCTAAACCTGTATGTACAGCGTACCTGCCTCAGCCCTTCAGGGATCAGGGCCATCACACTACTTTGCTATCACATTGCTCAATTGGCTTCTCACATAAAAAATCTAAATTAAAACAGAAAGATAAAGTTAGCACTTTACTATAACTTTAACATTCAATTTATTACTAGGATTTTTTTTTTTTTACAGCTCTGGAAACAGTTGTGCTCGTGTGTTTGGTTCAGGTCTGGCTCTATTGGAGAGCACTCACAGTGCCACTCCATCACAGTTCATCCTTCAGCAGAAGGAGGTGCTGCAGTGCCAGATGGATGAGGTGCTGGGGACTGATGGAGTGCTCCTCTACCCGTCTCATCCCCTCTTGGCCCCAAGACACCATCATCCAATCTTCACACCATTTAATTTCAGTTACACAGGTGAAGCCACAATGCTGAACACTCATAAACGGTTATAAAATTCAGCAGTTATCAATAGAATCTTATTGGGGTCACTGAATTGGAGATAAACAAACGTAATCTAACACGAAACAAGATAGAGGCCTATAGTACCTAATGGATTTCTTTCATCCAACTTTTTTTTTAGGTATCTTCAATATCTTGGGCCTTCCTGTGAGCCAGTGTCCTCTGGGGTTGAGTGAGGAGGGTTTGCCCCTGGGTGTGCAGGTGGTGGCAGGGAAATTACAGGACCACCTGACCCTGGCTATGGCTCAGTACCTGGAGAAAACCTTTGGTGGCTGGAGAGACCCAGCAGATGTTTGAGCCAGAAGAACCTGGAGCTGGAGCTTACACCCTCATTCTAGCCTAGTTCCATGAAAAATCATAAGCATATCTGTCCTGTTCTTTGAAAAGAGCATTTTTCTGTCTTTAATTAAACCCTCTATTGCATGAATTACCTAACCATGATAAATGTTTTAATGTATTTTTATACATTAAAAAAATGGAAATACAAGATTTTTTTTTATTCAAAGGGGGCTAGTTGCAGTTTCCTGCAAATTGTTGCCATATGGTCATGGAAAGTACCATAAATCCTTTTTTCTGAAAGTTGTTTTATTAAAATAAAAGATGGATGTGTACTACATAATATTTTAGTTAAATTAATGAATATTAACATTATTTGGAATATACAGCAATAACATTAACGATTTAAACACCTGTAATAAGGCACATACATGTTGGAGATCAAAAAGGAGTTTATTTCCTATTCCTATGTGATCATTGAGTATAATTTCATGTAGTTATCAACATGTTTTTGAATCAAATTCACATTACATTGTCTATTCCAATTTCATCCCTTGTGGAAATCGAAGAAGCCCCTGACCGGATCAGGTGGCATGAAGCTTCATTTTCTTCTTCCCCAAGACACCAACTTGTGGTTGTAGTTCACACCATCAGTGGTCATCTTATCTGGGTGTGTCCGTCATACGTTTATCTTAATGGCACCATCATCCGTAAACGTGCAGCTAGCAAAACGTTCGTCTCACACTTCAGACACTATGAATCTTCTTCTCCAGGAGTACCTGCAGGTGGGGATAGCTGAATCTAATTGCAGCACAATGTTTCCCTGGTTGAAGCTGTTGTTGTGGACGTTGAGGAGTTGGTCTCACCTTGAACAATTTGTTTACCTTTAGCACCTAGTTTTGTCTGCATGTCTTGATATTTTCCCATTGATTCACAGCCATGGTACTTGCAAGTCTCCACTCGTTTGTGCGTTCCATTATAACCTAGTTTTTTGGCAAACCATGGATAGACATGCAGAAGAACTGCTTCATTCCTGCAACAGTAACACTGAGGGGTCTAGTGACATTGCACTGTACAGCATATAGATTACTTCCGTTAATAATCTGTGGAAAAGGTGGCGAAAGTAATTACTGATTCTAAGATGCCACTTGACTCTGGCACAGATGGATTTTTTCTCTTTTTCTGCCACTGACTCAAACCCACCATTGCTCTCATTCAGGTTCACATCAACATCATTCTAATCACTCCCCACTCATCCTGTAGCTCTGCCCAGATCACTAATCACTCCCCACTCATCCTGTAGCTCTAACCAGATCACTAATCACTCCCCACTCATCCTGTAGCTCTGCCCAGATCACTAATCACTCCCCACTCATCCTGTAGCTCTGCCCAGATCACTAATCACTCCCCACTCATCCTGTAGCTCTGCCCAGATCACTAATCACTCCACACTCATCCTATAGCTCTGCCCAGATCACTTTCCCATGGAAGAAGCTGGCGTTCATGTTCTATGTATGAAAGCAACATATATAAACTGGCTATACACTCAAAAATGTTCAATTACAAAAATTCCAATTACCATACTATCTGGAATATATATCACAGTGCATTTGCCACCCATAAACAAGCTACAATATATCACTGTCTAGGAAGAAAAAAATGTTATGAGCAGAGAGACAAGAAATACACAAAAGTGAACAAATGTATAATTCAGGCGAGATATTGGAATTCCTTTTGTTAAACCTATGATTTCCAGTGGTGTAATTTAAAATCCAGATGTTAGTTAGAAAATGTCTGAAATTATTAAAAATATATATATATGGTCACAAGCTTGGATACAAGTGGCTGGATCCCTTAGAGGCAGGGTTATGAGCTCGAAGTAGAGCTGCTTCTCCTCTGCGTTGAGAGGCCCCAGCTGAGGTGGTTTGAACATCTGGCTTGAATGCCCCCTGGACCCAGGCATGTCCAACGGGGAAGAGACCACAGGAAAGACCAAGGACATGCTGGACATTCCAGAGAACGCCTCGGTATCCGCCCGGAGAAGCCGGAGGAGGTGGTGGGGGAGAGGGAGGCCTGGACCTCTTTGCTTAAGCTGCCGTCCCACGTCCTGGACCCGGATAAGTGGCGGAAGATGGATGGATGTACGGATGGATACATTTAAAAAAATTGTTTTAAATGTAAAATAGTCTCATAATAGTCTAGCACTATGTGAACATACAGTTCAGAACAGCCTAGTGCTAATGTAAATAAATAACAGTAGGTAAGTCGATTGCAGTCCAGTAGGTTTACATTACTGCCTTTTAGTAAAACTGAGAAAAGGTCATTGCTGCTATAAGGTAACACCATGTAACAGAGGGTTAAATGTTTATCAGATTAAGACTTGTTGTGTATGTAAGCCAGACAGAGCTTGCTGGAGGACCACAAGTATTTGTGGACAGGGCGCAGGGTTTGAACAGTGCACAATAAACACTGGTGTAAAAAAAAAAAAAAAAAAAAAAAAAAAAAAAAAAAAAAAAAAAAAAGGGGGCATTGATGTGATGCTGCTCTTAAACACAGGTGTCAAAAGCCTGAAGTGCCTCGTTGGTTTAAACAAACAGTTTGGGATTTTCATTGACACGCATCTGTCCATTTTATTTTCCAGCTCCAACCAAGTCAGTACTTGTCTTGAGTTACATGTAGGACCAACACGACAACTAATGAACACGCGTCATTTTGTGCAGGACAGATGCTACATTATTTACGGATTGGTGAAAATGCTTTGACTTACGTGCAGGTCCAACAAATTATTTTTCTGGTCTAATTTGGGTAAGTTATTCCAAAAAGCAGAGGAATGCAATACCATTATTTTACAAGTTCACTCCAAACCAAACCAAGTTACCACTCAGTGTTGAAAAGCAGCCCAGCAGTGGTGAGGAACCAGCTGACCAGTCTTTGTGAAGACCATGAAATGCCACAGAGGAGCTGAAGCGTGAGGTTAGAACAGCACAGTGTGATGAGGTGACTTGGTCCAATCAGCAAACATCTCAAATCAGGACATGTATTGGACTTTATTCCCTTCTTCTACGAGGCTGAAAAACAAATATCCTCCAGAATGTAAAAATATATATAACCAGCAAAGAATCTGCCCATCTTCCTTCATTCCTTTTGCCAATTCATAATTTTCTTACATTTTCTTTGAAACAGATGGCATGATTTCCTGTTTCTAGACACCATTATGGCTGTGATATGAAGCCATACTGACAGGTCTCTTCAAAGGTCTGAACACGCTGAAACAACAACTCCAGTTCTGTTCTATTCCAGGTCTCAACACACGAGTTCTAGTCTGTTCTGTTTTTGCCAACATTCTGGATTTTTTTCCCAAAGGGCTATGAAATGAACGAACATATTACAAACCACAAAAAGAAAAAAGATACATAGTAAGAAGGTCCCTGGGCTCTTGGCAATACAGGAACATTGAGATAAGGAAGTGAGGCTGATCAAAACAAAGTTCACCTCACTCCCCTTAAACCAAACCCTTAAACCAAATGTTTCCCTAATCCCAGTATTTCACAATTTGGCCCACATACTGTGTGTGTGTGTGTGTGTGTGTGTGTGTGTGTGTGTGTGTGTGTGTGAGGACCCAGTCCTCCCTCAGGAGGCATTGGTAATGGGCTTGTATTTTTTGAGGCGTGTCCACTGTCCTGTGGAGTAGTTCATCTCAAACACTGTGTCCACCAGCATGGTGGTGCTGCCTGTACCATCCGCCTTGGGCAGCACCTCCGAGTGCTCACTTAGCTTGATCTGGATGATATCACCCTGCTCTGGACACGGGTTCTCTGGAGGGTGGAAGGGGGGGAGGGGGGGGGGTGGTGAAGAGGAGGAGAGGAGGTATAAAGTTTACACACATGAACCTCTAGGGCCAGAGCCCAGTGCTACTCAAAAAAACTATTTTAAAAAAGATAACATGGACAAACGTGGACTAGGTGACATCAGTGTGAGACTCCAGAGAGAATCACTGAGGCTGGAATTCTGATTTACTGAAAAATTCAGTCGAGTAAATGTACTGAATTTTAGTACTGAAAACATTTATTGTTGTGTGTAAGACAATCAAGTTTATGATTATAGGGATGTAAAGACTGTATTAAGGGTAATTATACAACGACAGTCTTGAGGTCATAACTGGTTTTACATGAGCACCACAGTACCTCTTGATCCTGCCATGAAGCCCAAGATGAGTGCTTTCTCTGGTCGAGTGACTTTGTTCGCAGTCTTGAACATTTCCTGCGCTGCGTACATCTGCTCCCTCTGCAGTGACAGAAAAAGACGAGACAAGTTCTTAGGAAGCTCTTTAAAAGATCCGAGGGAAGTCCTGGTGAGCCCGGCGTCGGTCTGCTCTCACCGTGAGCGACAGGTTCTTTTTGGGCGGCGGTTGCTGTGGCGCTGGTGTAGGAGCGGGCGGAGTCGTGGTGGTGGTGGGCGGCGGTGTGGGCGTGTCGGGTTGTGTCGCCGTGGCGGCAGCAGGCGGGGCATTGTTGAGGGGTGTGCTGGTCGGCGTGGTAGGGGAGGTTGGGGCTGTAGGACTGGCAGTGCTGGCGTTGTACATGGGAGGTCTCTGTTTAAACTGACCCGGCAAAGCAGCAGCAGCAGCAGCGCCTGGACCTGCCGACTCCTCCGTCTGACGGTTTGTACCATCACGACCTGAAACACCTGCATTTGCTAAAGAAAAGCAGGACTCAACATATGAGAAACATTCAAAAATGATCCGGTTCAACAGTAAAACACACTTCAGCACCAATACTGTATGGTTCACAACAACTGCCAAATGTATCAATTGCAGGATACCTTAAAAGTGTTTCTGCTAATAGATGCATGGATTAAATTCATACCTTACATAAACAGCTCTCACCAGCAGTGCGCTAAGATTAGAGCTGAGCTGAGCTGCAGGGATTAAACCGCAGCGTCTCACCTGGCTGCGTTTCAGAGCTGGGAATGTAGGAGGACGAGGGGACCATGCTGGGGGTGGCTGGGAGGTAGCTTGTTGAGGGGAGTGCACTCTCGTTGTTCAACGACCCCAATTTCTATTCAAAGAAATAATTTGAATTTGCTGAGTCAAGTTCATTCCGGCACAAACGGAGCAAGATAACTGCTGTGATTGCAAATCAAGCTCATTTGTGGAACCAGACTGATTTTCACATCGTTTCTATTCCCACCTGCGTAGATACCAGGCCAGCAGCGTAATCTGGAGTAGCGTTTTCCACCACTGCCTCCTCTTTGGCTGCCTTCTCTCCTGCTTCTGTGTCTGAGAGAGAGAGAGATAAAAAAAAACTACAATTCCCACTGCTGATCTGCAGGCAAGACTGCTGTGAAGAGCACTAAGAACCTGTAACAAAAATTACCCAATGTCTTTCTTCTCCTCTTGGCTTCTCTGCCTGCTCCCACCATGTCCAGCTCAGAGATATCTAATAACTAGCCATGAAAACAAACAAAACAGCTTATAACACAGCAAGTGACTGGATTTTAATCTTCTGCAATTCTCCCCATCACACAAATGCTTGCTGATGTGCATTTGTCTGAAAACGGCAAACACAGAGCCAGCAAAACATGTGGAGAACTAAGGGTCAGTTTCCCCAGACATGGATTAAGCCTAGTGTGCAAATAATACACTGCCATTGGAAATGAGATTTTAGGCTTAGTCTGGATTCAGGAAAGGGACTCCATGCATGCACACTCGTCTGTGGTGCGCTGTTACCTTCACCCCTCTCTCCTTGCGCAGGGGCGTGCGGGCAGGGGCGATGGCCGCTCTGTTGCTGGGGGGGCTGAACATACTGGGGGTGGTGGGACTGCGGAACGGAGCTTTGGGAATCCCCTTTAGTGGCGCTGAGGCAGGATGGCACAGGTTATTACAGCTTCTAAAGTGAGGGAGTGTGTGTGTGTGTGTGTGTGTGTGTGTGTTTGTGGTGACTGCAATAGTACAAGTATGTGAAAGTGCATAAAGTGCAAGAGAGAAGGCACAAAAAAACCAAACATCAGTTATTTAACTCACTTGTGGTGTCGATCTTCTTGACAAGTCCCCTCCCTTTAGCATGGAAAGGTACTCCTGCCGTTTTCTTTAACTGCTGTGCAGTTTCTGTAGCTGCAAGTTGAATACAGCCACAACAGTTAACTCACACAGC